>VFFE01007739.1:157811-173120 GCA_008921705.1 Burhinus oedicnemus
GTACTGGACACCCCTCCAAGTGAAAGCAAACTGTGGCCTGCACTCTGCTGCCAAAGGGATTGAGAAGAATGCATTAGCAATATCAATTGTCGCATACCACTTGGCTGCCTTTGACTCCAGTTCATATTGAAGTTCTAGCATGTCCGGCACGGCAGCGCTCAGCGGTGGTGTTACTTCATTCAGGCCACGATAGTCCACTGTTAGCCTCCACTCTCCATTAGATTTTCGCACTGGCCATATGGGACTATTAAAGGGTGAGCGGGTCTTGCTAATCACTCCTTGAGTCTCTAGTTGACGGATCAGGTTATGGATGGGAATCAGGGAGTCTCGGTTAGTGCGACATGGCCGCCGATGCACCGTTGTAGTAGCCATCGGCACCTGTTGTTCTTCGACCCTCAACAACCCTACAACAGAAGGGTCTTCTGAGAGACCAGGCAAAGCAGACAGCTGCTTAATTTCATCCGTCTCCAAGGCAGCTATGCCAAAAGCCCACCGGCACCCTTTTGGGTCCTTGAAATACCCTCTCCTGAGAGGTCTATACTAAGGATGCATGGAGCCTCTGGGTCAGTCACAACAGGATGCTTTTGCCACTCATTCCCAGTTAGGCTCACCTCAGCTTCCAATACAGTCAGCTGTTGGCATCTTTCTGTCACCCCAGAAATACAAATGGGTTCTGCCCCTGTATAGCTTGATGGTATTAAGGTGCACTGTGCACCAGTGTCCACTAGAACTTTATACTCCTGTGGGTCTGATGTGCCAGGCCACCGAATCCACACAGTCCAATAAACCCGGTTGTCCCTGTCCCCCACCTGGCTGGAGGCAGGGCCCCTCTAATCCTGGTCATAGTATCCGTTACTGACTTCTTGCAGAAATGACTTGGAAGTCCCTTCAAGATGATCAGAGGTAAGATCAGGCCTTCTACTCTGTCTGGGGAACTGCTCACTGGAAACTGGAGCGGCACTTCTCCTGGAGGGATCCCCTTTTGTGGTTGTTCTCCCTTGCAATTCATGTACCCATGCCTATAGGATTGAGGTAGGTTGTCCATCCCATTTCCTCATATCCTCTCCATGGTCACGCAGGTAAAACCACAGGGTGCCTCGTGGCATGTACCCTCTATACTCTCTCTCTTGAGTAGAGAAATGCCTGCTCCTAACAGCTGAGATGCTAGCCCGTACAGGTGGGGAGTAGGACATATTGCTGGACCTTCCTGGGAAGTTTCTCTGCAGCTGAGATGAGGGGGGAAGAGAGACTTTCTTCGTACTGCCGTAGTTGGTCAGCCACCTCATCCACTGTTGGTTCCTCTTCACCTTTCCATTCCATCACTGCCAAGGAGTTAGCATACGACGATGATGCACTCCGTACAAACTTCCGCCACCTGGGCCTTGTGCACTGGACTTCATCAGGATCTGTGGGCAGCTGTGCATTGTCTGGGTCATAATAAATCACCTCCTGCATGGCTAATTCCCTCAGGTACTGGATACCTCTTTCCATGGTGGTCCACTTGCTTGGATGACATACAACATCTTCACTGAAGGGGTACCTTTCCCTCACACTTGACAGGAGTCGCCTCCAGAGGCTGAGGGCTTGTGTCTTTTTCCCAATAGCCTTGTCCATGCCCCCTTCCCTAGACAGGGATCCCAGCTGCTTGGCTTCCCTACCCTCTAATTCCAAGCTACTGGCCCCATTATCCCAGCATCGAAGTAGCCAGGTGACAATGTGTTCGCCTGGAAGTCGGCTGAAATCTTTTCACATTTCCCGCAGCTCACTCAGGGGTGGGGATCAGGTGATTATCTCTGGTTCTGTCTCTTCCTCCTATTCTCAGGATGGCCCTGGCTCATCGTCATCCCTTACTAAGCGAACTGATTTCTTGGTGTATTCTTCTGTATGGGAGCAACTGGTACCAGCACAGGTTGGTTGTCTGGTTCAGCTGCAGGGACTGCCGTCGGAGTTTGAGTAGCTGCATTGCCTGTCACCAGGGTTTGAGTAGCAACAGTGCCTGCCACTGGGATTGGAGTAGCTGCATTGTCTGTCACCGGGGTGGGGGTGGCCTCAGTGCCTGCTGCAGGGGCTGGAGTGGCTTTGGTGCATCCTGCAGAGGCTGGAGTGGCTGGGGCTGGAGTGGCCTCCGTGCCTGCAGGTCTGGTTTCCCCCTCTTTCCCCTGAGGGTGCTGCACAATACCGAGCAGTGTTTGGTAGATACTGGCCAGGGCCCAGCACAGTGCGATAAGTTGTGCCTCTCTGGAATAGCCAGAGCATTTTCCTTTCAAATATTCTATCACTTTATCAGGGTCCTGTCGTTGTTCTGGGGTGAAGTCCCAAACCATTGGAGGTGAGAAGTTCTCTAGATACCTGCCCATATTCTCCCACATGCCATGCCACCCATGACTATCCAGCCTCGGGGCAGGTCTCTGGGGGGTAGTCTTAAACAGCTGTTTAACCCTAAACAAGACCTGAAACACATTCAGGAGACACAGCGATAGGAACACGCTGGTTTGAGCATCCCAAGGATATTCAAAATTCTCAAAAACTATCATACCCGGCCTGAAGGAGAAAAGGGAGGCAAAAGAGGTTGGGAAAGTATCCGCCCCTGTTTCCCCCATAGATTGGGTGTGATTATTAATAAATTCTGAGAGACGGTGCCCAAGGTATGGGCAGGCCAGCAATACCGCATAAATTCCCCAACATAATCGCCTAAACAGCGATGTTATCATATCATAAATTGATATTGCACAGGACAGCAAAATCATAATCCTGATCCCTCTGCCAGAGGTGATAAACAGCATCACAGGGAGCACACAGAGCAGATAAGAGTTTACATAACACAGCCATGCGAACAAACAAAGCAGCATTGTGGTCACCAACTATTTAAATAAGATAATAAATGCATATAACATTTGTTTTAACAAGTTCTGGTCGGATCTGTTGTTATCTCAACCCTTCGTGCCCCATGCTGGGCGCCAAAAAGGACTGTCGTGGTTTGGCCTCAGCTGGCAACAAAGAACCACGCAGCCGCTCGCTCAACCCCCGAGGGCGGTGGGGAAAATTGGAAGAAAGAGGCAAAACTCGTGGGTTGAGGTAAAAACAGTTTAACACAACAGCAAACAAAAGAGGAGAACAACAACAATAACAGTGATGGAGGGATGCACACACAGGGTTACTGTACCGATGCTCACCGACTGGACCGCACAGCCTCAGCCAGCTCCCGAACCACGCCTTCCTCCTCCTCCTCCCGGCCAGCTCCCTGCTATGGACTGGGCATGGCGTCAAGTGGTATGGAATACCTGTGTCCCGGGCCAGAAAATTAACCCTACCCCTGCCGGAACCAGGACACACTTGCATGAGCATGTGAGTAATGTTGGTTCTCCATTCATTAATGCCACAGTGCTCGCCCTGCCAGGCTGTTCTTCCCTCCATACAAAACCAGTGCAAGGAAGGGTGTTATTCTGAGCAATGACTTCTCACATCATGTCATTTAGCTTTTCCCCCACTGTCCTTGCAGTACAGTTTCTCAGGTAATCAGCAAGAAAATAATAGTGTTTAAAGAAGGTAAGGACTATGCTTTAATTAGGCGAGATATTTATAAATTTAAGCCATTCACAGAGTCACAGAATAGTAGGGGTTGGAAGGGACCGTCGAAGATCATCTAGTCCAATCCAACTGCCAAAGCAGGTTCACCTAGAGCAGGTAGGACAGGAATGGATCCGGTTGGGTTTTGAATATCTCCAGAGAAGGAGACTCCACATCCTCTCTGGACAGCGTGTTCCAGTGCTCTGCCACCCTCCAAGTAAAGAAGTTCCTCCTCATGTTTAGGTGGAATTTCCTGTGTTCCAGCTTGTGCTCATTGCCCCTTGTCCTGTCGCTGGGCACTACTGAAGAGTCCGGCCCCATCCTCTTGACACCAGCCCTTTAGATATTTATAAGCGTAGACAAGATCCTCTCAGATCCCCTAAAGAGACCCAGGTCTCTCAGCCTTTCCTCATAAGAGAGGTGCTCCATTCCCTTGATCATCTTTGTAGCCCTCCACTGGACTCTCTCCAGTCCCTGTCTTTCTTGAACAAGGGAGCCCAGAACTGGACACAGTACTCCAGATGTGGCCTCACCAAGGCAGAGTAGAGGGGGAGCATGAACTCCCATGACCTGCTTGCCACACTCTTTTTAATGTACCCTGGGATACTTTTGGCCTTCTTGGCCACAAGGGCACATTGCTGGCTCACGGTCAACTTGTTGTCCACCAGGATTCCCATGTCTCTCTCTGCAAAGCTGCTTTCCAGCAGGTCAATCCCTAACCTGTACTGGTTCATGGAGTTATTCCTCCCCAGGTGCGGTACCCTACACTTGCCTTTGTTGAATTTTGTTAGGTTCCTCTCCGCCCAGCTCTCTACCTTGTCCAGGTCACACTGAATGGCAGCACAGCCTCTTGGTCTGTCAGCCACCCCTCCCAGTTTTGTATCATCAGCAAACTTGCTGAGGGTACACTCTGTCCCCTCATCCAGGTCGTTGATGAGTATGTTGAACAAGTCTGGACCCAGTACTGACCCCTGAGGAATGCTGCTAATTACAGACCTCCAACTAGACTGCGCCACTGATCACAGTCCTCTGAGCTCTGCCATTCAGACAGTTCTCAATCCACCTCACTGTCCACTCATCTAATCCACACTTCCTAAGCTTACCGATGAGGATGTTATGGGAGATTGTGTCAAAAGCCTTGCTGAAGTTGAGGTAAACAATGTCCACGGCTCTCCCCTCATCCATCCAGCCAGTCATGCTATCATAGAAGGTGTCAGATTGGTCAAACATGATTTCCCCTTGGTGAATCCATGTTGACCAGTCCCAATAACCTTCTTTTCCTCTACATGCTTAAAGATGACATCCAGGATGAGCTGTTCCGTCACCTTTCCAGGGATGGAGGTGAGGCTGACTGGCCTGTAGTTCCCGGGTCCTCCTTCTTGCCCTTTTTGAAGACTGGCATGACTTTAGCTTTCCTCCAGTTCTCAGGTGCCTCTCCTCTTCTCCTTGACCTTTCAAAGCTGATGGAGAGCAGTATTGCAGTAACATGTGCCAGCTCCCTCAGCACTCATGGGTGCATCCTATTAGGGCCCATGGACTTGTGGATATCCAGTTTACTTAACTGATCTCTAACCCGATCCTTCTCAATCAAGGGAGAGTCTTCCTTACTCCAGGCCCTCTCTCTTGGTTCCAGGGTCTTGGATTCCTGAGGGCTGGCCTTAGCAGTAAAGACTGAAGTAAAGAAGGCATTCAGTAACTCCGCCTTCTCTGCATCACCTGAGCACCTACCTCATTCAGCAGCAGGCACATATTTTCCCTAGTCTTCCTTTTTCTACTGATGTACTTGAAGAAGCCCTTAATCTCTGAATGGCTGACTACATCTTAGTCAATGCAGCTGTGATTCTTCTTTAATTATTTCTATGAGGCAAAGGATTTTTATCACTCCAAACTTTATCACAGCTGGCTGAGTTCACCCTTGGGAAACATACCCTCCCCACACAGACAAGGCACACACAGAGGGTTGTGTCCTTGCAGTACCAGTCATGAGGAACCCTAGCTTTCTTCTGCTAGCTCTGGAGGGAATGCTTCCTTTTGAATAGCTATCTAGTTTTTCAAGAGACTGGATCATCACTACTTATGGCAATATTACCACAACCAGAACATCATCTCCCTACCTCCTGCCTGCGGACGTGGCTGGAAAACTCTTGCCACACAGCAATGCTGTCTATAAAAGACAACTTCCTTTCCAGCCCTCAGGATAGATCCTTGCCTTTACAACATATCAGGGAGGGAAGATAAAAGCAGTCCATCTAGACATGGAAGGGAGCACAGGCTGGAGACACAGAGCTTGCACCCTCACTTCCACCACACACAGTGTGCTCGGGGCTGATGGTTGCCACAGGCCCGTCCATACAAATGCAAAGCTTTCCAACCAACTCCTGAACAAGAGAGACCACAAAAGAAGCAAATAGCTCTTTTCTTGACAGTCCAGAAACACCTTCTCATCATATTACCAAGGATTCAGGGGATCATATTGTAACCAAAACCAAAGAGAAATGTTTGGTGCCTGAAAAACATGCACTTTTTTCTCAAGCTCCTTCCTGCCATATGTAGTGGTATGGTTCAGAGAAATACAGATAAAAGGAAACCTACCTCTAATGTCCCCATACAGCATTCATTCACCTCACTTGTAGACACAGAATAGGTAAGCTTCTCTGTGGCCTAATTTACCACATGTGACTGCTTACTTTTGTTCTGGATTTGCAGGTTAGAATCATAGAATGGTTAGAGTTGGAAAGGGTCTTAAAGATCATCTAGTTCCAACCCCCTGCCATGGGCAGAGACACCTTCCACTAGACTAGGTTTCTCAAGACCCCATCCACCATCAAGGTGGCCTTGAACACCTCCAGGGATGGGATCGTTCTGTTCTTGTGTGTTCTCCTGTCCTGCAAAAATCCTCAACGTTGCCAGGACAGAGTAATGGGAGAAGCACAAATCTCAATCTTCCACTGTATTATATTACTCTTTAACACAGAAAAGCAGAAACTAGTCAGCTATTACAGCTCCCACGTGGGCATGGAGTTTTATTACAGCAAACCCCACCTTCTGTGGTACTACCCAGTTAGAGGGTGGAATATTCTTTTTAAAAAGAGATCATTAGGCACAAGTACTGGTACTCTCAGGCTCATCAAATTCCAGTACAAGCTTATCAGCACACCATGGGAGCCTGGATGACGCACTGTCCTTAGCCTGAGAAGAATACAAAGGGAACAACATCACTGGGAGATAGCTAGAACAATGATCATGCTCAGACTCTGTAAAAGGAAAAAGTGATTTAAGTAACTCAGGCCTTGTTAGACTTTTAATATATTTTGGGAATAATCGTAGAATGGTTAAAGAATAGATGTATAGGGTTGATTAATAGAATGCAGGTGCTTAAAGACAATACTCTGAGAAGTCTATAGCTGGACTTTGATGGAGGTTGTTTAAAGAAGATAAGAGGCTGTGGTGACCAGAATCTGCACCACTGAGCTACAACTTCAGAAGAGAAACTGAAACAGAATTATAAGAATCAGCTGAGACTCGGAAAATTAATGAACTTTTGAAACTACTGAAGAATGAAGAACTGGGAGACTTTAAAGAAACATTAAGAACTCTTCAAACAGAAATATCTATTATGTAATGTTGTGTGGAATCATATATATAGGAGATGTATTTTGTTAGCCACTTGCCACTCACTGAGGTGATGGCCCAACTCTGAGTTGTAAATAAAGCAAACCTGGAGGTACCCACAGTCTGGTGAAAATCTTTAACAGACTGCCATGGTACCAATCATTGTAATAACTAGGCACTAATACTAAACAGACGTGAAGAGATAAATATCTTGTTTATCTGACATATGTAATTTGCCACTCTGATAGGACATTAACTACATGGCAATGTATTGTGGTAATTTTTTTTTTTTAATCTTAACTTCCCTGCCAATCAGAATTTGCACTGTGACTATTGGTTGTATTTTAAAATAAAGCTGGATTGTCATGGTTCAGTTTTTGCAGTGCTTAGAAAGATATTTCCTAGGAAACTTAGTGAAAACAAAGAGCTCTATGTGATAAAAAATACAGCAACATCTGAAGGAATTCTGGCTAGATGAGAAAGTAAGTGTAGTGAAAGTGAAACTGAAGGCTTTGTTACTTAGATTAGATACAATTATCTCACTAAAATCTATATGCCTTTAATTTATAAAGAGAATTTTTTGTCAAGTTCAGAAGGAGCAGTAGAGCACACTTTGGATGTTTCCCAATCGCTATTGTATAGGGCTCAACAATACATCCAAGAGTAAAGTAATTCTCTCCTCTCCTACAGAATATTTGTTAGATTAATGCATTGAATGAATACATAGCAGATGCTTGAGCCGTTTGTACAGGAGCAATTAATTTTGGACAGACAATTTTAAAAAGAAATCCAGCATTCCAATATTAACCTTCCTCTTATACCTCATTTACTCAGTTTTGCAGTATAGTCTTCTCTCACTTTGAATTTGCACTAGCCTCTGCAAATTTCTTCAAAATCTAGCGGTGGGTTTACTTGTTTTTCTACTAATAGTGATTGCCTTAAAAAGCCACTTAATTGACTAAATGTGTTACATCATTTTTAGCTACCACTGGTTAAGATCCCAGAGAGGTGACCGTCTGATTTTAATAAACAACATTGACCTGACAATTCATCAAGTGACATGAATAAATGGGTAAGGTGAACAAATGTAACCTGGAAGTCAGAAAGAATATTTCTGCACACAAAACCAGAAATTCCAGTTTATAATTATGTGGTTTTATTTTACCCATTACTGACATCTTGAAGCTCATGAATTTCAATGTGGCCTCCTTTTTTGAAGGACACTGCAATAGAAATGGTATTTGAATTGAAATTTGTTTTCCTCTGTCAGGGCAAAGGACTCAAAAACTGCAGGGATTCAGCTGAATCTCCCAACAAAGATTGTTGCTGGATTTTATTGTGATGTAGTATTGACACTAACAGCAGGTAAAAATCAGCTAGGTAATGAAGAAATTTGGCTTATAAGAATTTATAGCTTGCTTCCTGAGCAAGCATGCACATAGCCTCCAAACAGATTCATATCTGTCCATGACTATATGCTGTCTCTGAAAAAACAAAGGCCCCAGAAAAGGGCCTTTAGCACTATGAAAAGAGTACAGGGCTACTAAGAGAATGAGAAATATAAAAGCAAGTGGGAAGACAGCAAAACAACAGAGCAAAACCTTAGAAAAGGGATGGAAGTATTGATATAGACATACAAGAGTAAATAATGACGTGGCTTTGGCACCGAGGAGAGAGACACTGGGTAGTGAACAGATACAAAAGGAAGGAGTAAAATCAGGATATGGAAGGAAACAAAAAGTGGCAATGAAGAGCATGAAAAGGAAAATGGAAAAAGTGAGGACAGCACAATCACTATGTAAGCTGTAAAGAGGCATATCAGAGAGGTACCACTTATCCCACAGTAAGTACTTAACCATTTTGTAGAATGATTTTACTTATCTGTCATAGAGCACAAGCTATAGCTATGCAAAGAAAAGAAGACTTGAAATATAATTTAATATAAAACTTTGAAAATTCATTACTGGCTCACATAAAATACACCTGTAACTCAATGCGTGCACATCTCTTTGGAAACTTGAATCAGAAAAAAACCTTTTTACTTGCTATTATATTAATATTTTTATTATATAAGGATTACATGAGATTAAAACCCAGAAACTCCATAGAATATTTAGGTCCCATAGAGTTTCTCTCTGCTTGGAGATGGTCTGTACTTCATAGACTTTGGAACTGTGAGCTCTAGGACTGGTGTGCAGAAATACTTACACTTCTATTTCTTCCACTTTTCAAAGGAGAAATGGATGAGCCAGTCACCAATTTCTAAGAAATGTAAAACTAGCAACATTTATTAACATCATCCAACAGACTAAATTTAAAAGACCACCGTCTGCTGTCCAACTTTTTTCCCCTGAATGAAGCAAAATGCCATATTCATAAGACAACCCTTGGGGCCTTCTAGCAAACTGGTAGAAACTGGCCAGATGTTTTTCTGTAGGTCATTGGCTGAATTACTTCAACTGTATTTAGATTTTCATTCATTCCCATTCATTCATCTGTTGACTTAGTACAGCTCCTGTTTGCTGATGATTGTCTTCTCTAGTACCTGTTTATGTTTCCTTAACATGTTTCCTTTATTTATTATGAAAGGAAAAGAAGCAGTCATTCCTTCCAAGGCCACTGCCTTGCCATGAGACTATGAGTGTATGAGAAAAGTCAAAGACTACGTAGCACTTTCATAAGTGAATCAAAATGGATTCTATTAGCCTCAAAAATGAGCAGTTACCTAAAGAAGGTCATAAGCAAATTAGTTAGCTTATTGTGTATTGCAGAAATCACAAGAACTCCAGCAGAAAGAATACTAGGTAATCATTTCAATATTCCATTATAAGATCACAAAGAGGGTTATAAAGGCCTTTTAGCCTTTGTTAATAATTGCAGGAATTTTATGTAGTCTTTTAAGGGAATGAAAAAAAATTATGCTCTTGATGATAAACACAGAAGTTATTTTAAGTAACCAAAGTACTACTAAATCCAAAAAAATGTCAATAAAACCCTTAAATTTAGGTTGTCCAAATTAATTTTCAGGAGTGAGCTGTGCTCCCGGGTGACTCAAAATTTTGGGCACCAAAAATCAGACACCCTAAAACACATTATTGCTTTAAATGTGGGTGTCAATCCCACTTAATATGTAAGAAATAGACCCTTTCATTATCTTTGAAAATTATGGTCTATTTAACATTAAATATAAGATGTGTCTAAAACTGGTTAAATGCATTCTCAGAAAACAGATTTGTAATGGCAGAGAAGGTGGGTTTCTGCATTGATAAAGTGTGAAGTAAAACAATATAGGTAAATGGTTATTCCTAAATTAATACCTATGGCTTCTGGAAATTATGAATTTAAGTAATGATCAAAAGGGATTTTAATATGTTGGGTAACAAACTTAGAGTGAAGTGGCGAAGGCCCTTGTTTCTATGCCACAGTAGTATGGGGCGTTATCTCACAAAGCTACAGCTAAAAAAAAAGTAATATTGTTAATCTCAAAGTTTCAGTTCGTTTCTTTAAAAAAACTAATTGGATTCTCTATAATTTCTATTTTTCTGATCCTCTTACAAAAAGACAGTAAGGAAACTGTCCAGTTCTACAACAGAAGGAGTAGAAAACCTTGTTATGAGCAGCTAAAATATCAGAGACTATCACATACAATCATTATGCATGGGAGTAAGTTATCACAATTTGATTAACCACTGAATCATTTCCTTAGAATGGACAGTAAAATAATTTGTTATCAATGAAACATGCCTGTATTCATATTCTGGAGAGTAGAAAGCCTAAAAACCATTCAGACTAGACCAGAAGTTGATGCACAATGTGGCCATTGCTGCAGTAGCTGGAGCTCTAGCTGTGCAGCAGAGCTGCAAACCCTGGTAACAGAAAGCCAATATATAACTTTCTTCCCCAAGGTGTCTCTAACATTCATTGGCTGAGGGGACCTCAACTCAAAATTTTGTAGTAGACTTGTGTGTATATCTGTGCACATGTGCATGAATAGCAAGAAAAGAAATTTTAGTTGCCATATGTAGGAAACCAAAAAATTTCCTTTGCCTTAAAGAGACCTTTGGAGCTGCCTCCTACACATCCATTTTGTGATCAGCACATATTGCCACAAATCTACCCATAAGCTTGGGGCTAGCCAGCAAAACCCATGTAGAGGACTACTATGCAGGAACACAATTACCCTTGAGATCAGTAGTACACAGAAGTGCAACTTAGGAAAAAATATCAATGGACACCTGCCCACCCACCTAGGGAGCCCCTGACCTGCACCAGAAGTCGTGTAATTTCAGCAGAATCCAATATATTCCTACCTATCTGCTTTGTCTTAGCATCCACAGAACCCCATTTCTTAAACTCACATATGTGTGTAATTACAGAAGGGCTAATGTTAGAAGAGACCTTTGGAGCTCATCTGGTCCAACCTGCTTGAGCTGAGGCCTCCTTCTTTATGCCTTTCTGCACAGACTGCAGCATCTGTTAGCTGTCTTCATGAGCTGTCCTCTAGGCCTGGCTCTTACATAGGTTTCTCCCAAGCACTGGCTAAAAGGTGCTTCACCCTTCCTAATCAGGGGCTCTTGCAACAAAAGCTACAGGCACTCTGGCTCAAGAGCAGCTGAGCACACTCATTAGAAGCTGCTAGAGGTTCCTCAGGCCCACACATAATTTCTCAATTTTATTTTGGCAGACAAAAAGTATGGTCCCAGTGAAGTGAAGAGTGAGACTCCCATTGACTTCAAAGAGATCAGAAATTTAAATCTTAGTAACATGTATTAATTCTTCATACAGTCATGAGAAAGCAAGTATTGTATCTCATCTGTGGGAACTGATGCTCCACAGGCACTTTGATTGGAAGCAATGGATAGGGTTATAAAAACTTGAGGAATGGTAGGACAACCCATGCCAGCTCTTCACTAAGAATTTTCAGCATGTTTACCAGATTTTTTAGCAAGGAGTGAATAAGCAAGAAAACACACTGAACTAAGCCACAGCTATATATTTTAAATGCTGGAGACTGTGATAGTGAGCAGTATATGGGAGCTGCAGAAAAGTGATCTGAATCCAGAATGAGTCATTTCTTCATTCCCCAGTAGAATAGCAAACCCAGACCTAGGCTGAAGCATACTAGTCATGTTTGGTTCGGGTTAATGGCAACTGCAATAAAAATATGTCTGACTGTAGATCCTTAGACCCATGGACCAGACATAAATAAAATAACCCTTGCTTGCTAAGGAGAAAATCTAATGCTGGGGAAAATATCTAAATATAAATGTGTGGTTGAAAAAACAATGTCTTATTTCCATTCTGTAGAACTTCGTATTTTGCTGTTTGATACTTATTTATAACTCCAGAAATAGGCAGTGCCAATGTGAGGGCTGAATACAGTCTCTTTATAGAAGAGAAAACACTTCTCCATTTCTAGGGCAGCAACACAAATTCATCACAGAACCTCAAAAATTTTTACACTAGTTGTTCTGCATTAAATTAGGCAAAAGTATTGGGGAAAAAGTTTGTACCGTGAGGAGAACTAATAAAGCTACTACTTCCATGATAATTTCAGGTAGACTAAGGAATACTTAAACCACATGAAGAATCACTGCTTTTCTTTTTTGCTGTACATTGTTTCAGTCATTAGCTTAAGAACTGGAAAGGAAAGAAAAAATAATTCTTGTAAATTACAAAATCTGTAAGGCATGAGATGTATTAAGAATAGTGTACACAAGACATTGAAGCATATAACTTTATATGGTAACATTATGCAGAATTATATGCCGTGCTAACAGCCCTTAAATGGTGTGAATTAGCTTGTTACTATATAGGAAAAAAATCATTTTATTAGCTTACAGAGTATTCACTAATTTGGGCTGATTAAGCTGCTGATTGCAAAGCAATTAGTAAAAACATTCCATACACAACTTGTTTTCCACAGCCAACAAGTAAATTGGTGTATTAATCCTTTCAAATATAGCTGTGTTTATTATATACAAATTCTAGTTTTTAAAGGAATGTGTTATGTTATCATATATACTCATCATATATCTCACATGCTACAATCCATAAGACTTATGTAAGGATTTATAAGAGCTAATGTCAATATTTTCCTTGAATTAGAATTCTGTAACTCATTACACCTGTCTTCATCGAGAAAATTTTAAGAGAGACAAAATACTGTCTTTATTTCAGAAGTAACCAAAAGTTCAGCTTTTATCATCACTTATTTTCCTGTGTTCAAGCACAAGAAATACAAGAGTAAGGCGCAGTGAAAAAACATCTGTGTAGTTTAAGGAGTGGTTCTTTATGAGGGCTATCCACCCCAAAATTATTAGTTAAGACAAACCATTACACTAGAGAGGAAGTGCAATGGAAGAATTGTTTTGGTTCATGTTTGATCTAAGACTGATGTGTGAATGCTAGTAACAAAGCAATCCTGCACTATACTAATTTAACGTTTCATCAGCCACATTCTGGTTTTTAAGTTTGATATTTAATATTAACTCATATAATCCAAAAGTGTTCTATGGCATGTATTATTCAGGATATAGCATTAACCAGTTTCATTAAATATTCTGCTGCTAGAATTTCTTCAGAAATATAGTCTCAATGCACATATGTAGTAAAGGAGAATGTGGATTAATGGTAAACC
This sequence comes from Burhinus oedicnemus, assembly GCA_008921705.1. Taxonomy (NCBI): domain Eukaryota; kingdom Metazoa; phylum Chordata; class Aves; order Charadriiformes; family Burhinidae; genus Burhinus; species Burhinus oedicnemus. The sequence goes on from VFFE01007739.1 coordinate 171,631, forward strand.
AATGACATAAGCAGTAAGGCTCTAGAGTGCTGTAAAATGGGTGTAAATAATTGGATACACATAGGTAAATAGTTGAGATTAAGCCAAGTGCTCTGTGTAAACTTGCTATTTGAATGCCAGATTAAAAACTCTTTTAAGCCCTCCCAGGCTTCTTCTCCTTAAGGAGAAGTTGCAATTGCAAAAAACTTTACAGATTACATTTCATCCCAGGCTTTCTTTCTGAGAGGTGTGGCAAATATATTTAATTTAACGAGATCAGATTATCGAATGATATAAATTGCTAGAATTCCTGTCATTAACTTCAGACAACAGAGGAATTTACACAAGTCAAGAATCCATTCTTTCCACTGAGCTGTAAGACTACAGCAAGTGTTTTAGTTTACCATATAATTAAGCATATCTTCAGGCATATGCTATATATATTCCCAAATCCTAATTTTATTTATCTTGTAAATTAAATTCCAACACCCGCTTAAAACGTTTCGTTGAATAATATAAACAGGTAGCAAATATGGGGATTGTTAATGAAGCCTTTATTAATATTTCTGAAGAATTTTGCATGTAAGAAATAGAAAGTTAGTTTGAATATGTACTCAGATGTTCAAAATTGTTACTCATTATTAAAGAAAAAGCTAATTATAGACTGCCACTCCAAGTAGAGATTCTGGCTCAGCATGGGAGTTGTTATTCAATCATGTTGTTTAATTTTTATTGTTTTTACCTTCCTTTTAGTGCTGTCTGCTTGCTGAAACATCACAGCAAAGTACTGAGAAAACATGAGGGTTTTATCCTCCTCGCCAAGGAGACCAGCTCCAGTGAGGTAAGTCCACACTGGGGAAGGGGATCGAGGCGAAAAGGGCCAGCAAGGTGCTCTTTTTTGGGGCTCTTGAAGCCCAGAGAAGTGGCCAGCTTGTGCCGGCATCGGCAGCTTGAGGGCGGGCTGCTGACGTGGCAGGGACGGAGCCAACACCACCCACAGCAGTTCTACACGTGGCCTGCCGGAGCTCGGTGACTGGTGGCAAGTCAGCGCTCAGCGAGGTAAGTTCAACTGGTGGTAACTGGCCCCCCTCCTGGCTCGAGAGGCAAACTCGACTCAAGTAGTGGTCGTTGCCCTCCCAGAAGAGGACCTAGCCATGGTTACCACTTGTCCAAAATCCCTTGCGAGAATGCATGTGGCGACCCAGACGGAGCTTCTAGAAAAACCTGCAGCCGTGCAGGTCTCTGGCTGCAGGGAGTGCCTGAGCCTGTCACTCGCACTGGAGGACAGCAGAGACACCACCTGTGTGCAGTGTGACCAGGTGAATGACCTGCTTAGCCTGGTGGCAGAGCTGAGAGAGGGAGTGGACAGGCTCAGGAGTATCAGAGAGTGTGAGAGGGACATAGATTGGTGGAGCCACATCCTGAGGCCAAGGCAGCAGACAGAGGGCCCAGAAGAAGGAAAGGATCCCCTCCCCTGTTGCCATGTGGCAGGAGAAGGGGAACTAAGAGAC
>VFFE01007739.1:176880-192577 GCA_008921705.1 Burhinus oedicnemus
CATAGCAATAAGTATAAGCCAGAGCCTCTCTGCATACCGTTCCTTGGCATCAGCCATAAACATGGGTCTTATCACTCTGAGAACGAACGGTTTCCTGCACAACATGCTGTTAATTTCAGCAGTTAGAAGAGGCCCAGCTAACAAGCAAAGTTACCGAACAAAATTGGTCCTGCTTTACCTCAAACCAGGACAGGAAGTGAGACAGGACTTTACAGGCAAAGCCCAGCAGAGGAATCCATGGACTCCATGGGTACTGACGTCTGGTAGATAAAACATGTATGTATCAGCTCTCCTGCCTTAACCTGACTAGGTCAGAGGCAGTCCAACAGAACCATTTGAACAAAATTATCTTCAGTATCTCGTAACATCCTGACTTTCTAAATGTGACTTGGTTTCTAACTTAGCAAACCCAGTTTTTAAGCCTTCTTAGGGTGTGAAAAGAAAACTCATATGACAAGAAAGCAGTAATAAGGCTGATGGTACCTTTCAGCAACTTACTAATGTGAGATTCCTTAAGGTTTTTGGCTGGGAACCTTAATTCTCAACATTTTCCGTTATTCAGATTTTGTGGTAGGTGAGCACTTAAATGATGATAACAAGCAACAGCAAAGAAATAATTTACTGTGCTGCATTCAATGTATATTATTAGATAAAAAGACCTGAGATCTTAAATTTGCTAAACATTTGCTGATCATCTTGATGAAATCTACTTTGTCCTGTGGCTTACCCAAGAAGTGTTAGGACAGATATTCTTTTTTTGTTTGCTTGCTTCATCTGAACATGTGAAATAAGCTGTAATGGATGGAGCCAAATTGTCTTGAAGTGCTTCAGGACCATGCTGCATTTGCAGTTTATAAATGTGAAGATGTAGAGAATGTGAGTTGACCGAGTTTTCTGAACATACTGCCACTTTGCCATCCTCTTAGGACTGTTTTTTTGAGGCTAAGAATGGGCAATAGCTATTCAAATGGATACCTTGATGGTAAGCTGAAATGAAAATAGTCCGTTAGTGTTATGTGTTTCATTTTTCCTCAAATATGACAAGATAAGGACTTAGAAACCCAGGATGCAGGCTTTTTTTCTTTCCTTGCAAAGACAACAACAAGAAGAATTTAATGGCCAAGATGACAGTTTCAGTGGAGCAAATGGAAGGCTTTCAGAGGTTATTGCTGTGTCTGCTTTTTGGACCAGACATTGCCATTTTAGAATGAAGGGTAAACATTTTCACAGATCAACAGACACAGCTGTCATGCATCTTGACTGATCTGCGTGTTCATTTGAAGTGGAGATTAATTTAAACAGGTAGGTTTTTGGGTTTTATTTTGGTGGAAAGTGATTTTTACAGACCTCGGCAGGGCACTCAACACCAGCTAGGTTGCAATCATTCCTATGGGCTTTGGCTTCTACAAGGAACTTGAGAAAGATTTATCCTTTCAACCCCTCACTCTGCCTTCTCCAACTGCTCAATTTCCACACAAAAAGGGAATTTTTAAAATTTTGCTTGTCAATCTAGACTGTGAATTCACCTCTATCTGTGACACTATGGAACATTCTGCATAAGCCTCTATGTTCTGTTTCAGCACATTAAAATTCAGATATTCTGAGGAAGGAGAAGTTCAGAACAACTGTCTTTTTTTCTTTTGTTTAGCCCTTCAATTTACCAATGTCATTATATGCATGTTCCAAGTAAAGAAATGATAGCAATCTCTGTGACCTCTGTTTTGCACCATTTACTATTTTTTCTTGTGTTGGTATTTATTTTGTTATTGACAATTTGCTTACATTAGTCTTGATACTGTTTGAGCATTTTTTTATTGTTTTTAAATTTAATTTTTTTCTTAATTTAAAAAAATTTAAATATATCATAAAAAAGAGTATTTCATGAATGTGTATAGGAGATGGAAGCATTCTTTGGATGATTATACTTAGTTTTAAAAATACATATCAAAAAAATATTTTAATGTATGGGTTACATAACCAAATGCAGAACAAATCTTTATTCTAATCCAAAAGAGGTCTACTCTGTTGACAAGCTCAGAGTAAGCATTTGTTTTGTATATACCTCAATGATTAGGCAATAAAAGTAATTTGTGAACTAGTCACTGTTTCAGTATTATTTCATTCTTCATATTGGCATGTTTTAATTGTTTTAAAAACACAGTCAGATAGATGGATAGATAGATTCCTATTGAAATATAAATCTGACATTTAAATAAGCTCATAAAGAGTATAAAGCCTATCTATTTTAGGAATAGATTCGATAGGTAAATCAAGAAACACAAAATTTAATTACTCTTTGTAAAATGGTTGGACAAACATAGCAAAAATCAAAAGCAACCATAGCTGTTATCATAATCTTAAAGTGAATTGGAATCGTTTGGATATTGGATGTTTTTATGATCAATATAATTTGTAATGCCAGTTTTTCCTAAGTACTTTCTCTGCAAAAATAACCAGAGCAATGACCTCTCCTAGTAATCTAATGAGCAAGAGGAGGTTCTCATGCAAATTGTTATCACGTATGTAAAATTTATGATGCTTTCTGGCTTGAGACATATAGTTGTCTGACTATTTAAAATAATAATAAAGGTCATGTTTGGCTTCTTATGTATGCAGTATGAGTGGTAATCATGATGTCTCCCTGATTACTCTATAAATGCTAACTAATTAAATGCCAGACTCTCTTCTGAGAGCACTACTGGAGAGCACTACTGATAGACAGTATATTATGGATACTTGCTGGCAGCAAGTCTGCTAAGAAAACAGTGTAATGACACAAAACAAATCTAATTTCTGGCATGCACAAAAAAAAATCAGGCATGTCCTGGTTAGGGTATGCCCTTCAGATAGGGTAGCTGATGGACTGTTTAGGACTTGCTGAACCTCAGAAAAATAGATATAATTAATATTCTAATAAGGAACGAATTGTTTTAATTATTTTGGTGAGTACGGGTTATCCCTTCTTCAGTACAGCCCATGATTATGCAAATGAAGGGTAAAATTTTCCCCATCCTACTAGGAGCACAATAGCTTTGAGAAGAAAAATGAAAGAAACCATAAGGACCAGAGTTTCGCAGGTGGAGAACCTACTTGATTCAGGAGAATCTAAAAGCATTTTCCTATGCATCAGTCTTTCCTGCTGTTCAAAGAGGGTAGATTTCTATATAGATATTAGCATAATGTTAATTGTTGACTTTATAATGTTTGGAGAGGAAACTGGAATGGTTCTTTGACATCATATTTGGAGAGCACTGCCCAACAGAAGTGCATGTTAATAGCTGGATGGACCTCCCAGCTCAACATTTGAAGAAGAAAGTTTTGTGTAAATGTAAGAGAGGTAGGTTAAAACAGAAACCTTAGCAGTACCACCAAAAGCAATTCAGAATTCTGAGAATGATTTCACTCCTTTGTATGCAATAGTAGCGCAGCAATGCAGAATGGAAATCCACAGGAGTCCATTTCAAACAGAGAAACTGAGCGAGTACAGTCTGTCAAAAAGGGATCACACTCTTATACTAGAGTATCTGATTTTTCAGGGTTAAGTTGAAATACCAATAATCATTCAAATTATGAGAAATTTTGTGTGCATACATGTAGGTAGTAAAGCTGAAATAAAATTAAACATTAATTCCAACCAAGCCACTAGGCTGCTTCACCTGAGATTAAACTTTAATGAACTCACTGAAAAAGAATTCTTTTAATGTATCAGTTGAAGTATTTAACTGTATCTTACAAATGATATCTTACAAATAATATCTTAGAAATTTAGGGCTAAATATTGTTTTTGTTCCAAGTGGTGTAAATTTTCCATTGACTGCTGTTGAACACAAGAGTCAGTGCAAGAGGAAGAATGAGACTGTGAAGCTTTGTGTGGGGTATAGAGTTTACCACTTTGGAAGCAACAAGATGGTAATTTGATTTAGCTGCTTGTGGAACCACACCTCATGAAAATACACAATATTCACATACTACTGGCACAAAATTTTTTGATGGCTAAAGGTTAGGTATTTTTTTTACAATTAATTTTTGATTCAGACTTACTTTCAGCCACCGCTTTCCCTTTTGCTTTTTGTTTTCCTCTTGACAACGCCTTTATGATAATAACAATACATACTACTACAATTAACAAGGTCAACATGCATTGTTCATAAACTATTGCAGAGTAATACTTCCATCATTATACATACATTAGGAATTCCATCACTGAATCTATTTATCCCGTAAGAGAATGAAGTAAAACTTTTGTCTTGTATTGATGTTGAGACTAACAACTCTGAAACCATCAGTATCTATAAAAAAATTCAATAATCGGATTCTCCACTGTTTTATATCATCCTTCAGCAAATGACATAAGACCAAAACAATTTCTGCCTTTGTCCAAAAGTTAATTTAAAGAAATGAAGCTGCTTAAAAAATAAAGAGAATTCCTGGAATATACTTTTTTAAAGCAATAAAAGCAATCTAATGACTCTCCAGTGTTTAAGTTTACAAAAGATAGGTTGATAAATGAGTTGAGAGGAGGCTAGGTTCTCAAATTATAGTTTATAGCTGAGCTTGAAACCTCTAAGCTAAAATACTTTGAATGCATGTGATGGTGTGCTTCCCCTGCTCCAGGCAGCACCTAATCTTTATCTTCTGTAACCCTGCCCAAGAGATAACCACCTCTGGTGGTCATAATGGGTGCTTGTAGTCATGATGGCAGGCATCCAGGGCTCAATGTGATTCCGGGGAGACAGATAACAACACAATAGCCAAGGACTAACTGGAGCAATACTGGTTCTGTGGTCAGTATGCAAATATGATTATAAGTCAATCATCTTACCCCCATAAATAGTGCACAGCCCAAGAGCCCTTTAAGCTCTCCTGAGCAGCAGCGGGCTGCACACCGGGATCTCCCCTTGAGTCAGGACGCTGATCAAGGTTACTCCTCGAGGCTGAGAGATTCCTTGCCGCAGCAGATCCTCAGTAAGTGACTAATAGCATGCTGAACTTGGAAATCTTAGCTAAATGATATAAAGGATTGATTGTGTGCATATAATCCTTTAGATGTAAACTGTTGACTACGTCTGGGTCTAGGATTGGATCCAGCTGCACCTCGACTCCTCTCTGAGATGGAGTTTAGAAAGCAAGGGGGTCCTTTCTGAAACCCTGACTCAACGGGAGGGTCTCCCTGACAGCTCTGTCTTACCCTGTTCTCTATGCAGTAAATAACCAAGTGTGTCTTGCCATCTCGAATCGTGTTAAACTCTCATATCTATTATCAACTTTATTAAATCATTGCTCTTTATAACAATAAACATATTGCTGCTTCTCTCTTACGAGTGAGGTGCATCGTTCTATCCACGACAATGCAAAAGCTGATAGAGTCATCAGTACACAGGACAAGACGGTTGCACTGCAACAAAGTACATTTCAAGTACATTGAAAGTAACAAGCTGGATTCCTCTGGGAAAAGTACTCCAGATAGTAAGTCCAAGATTCATAAGTCGAATAGAATAGTAATGGAACATGGAAGTTCAATCTATATGTCATTAAATCTGTGTTCAGCAAGTTAGAACCTTGGAGTGCTTTCAGATTTTTAGCTCTTTTCTGAAAAGAAAAGAATATACAGAACTTGAGGCATGAAAGGGAAGGCTTAAAGATTTAAGCAGAACTTAGCAATTAAAAACAAACAAACCCAGAAAAAAATATAGCTCAACAAGTGCATAAATGTTCAAGGCAACTTTCAGTTATGTAACAGGCATTTTCTTAGGACATAACCTAGAGAGGCTAAGTGTGGCAGAAGAGTAATATGTTGCAAAGAAAAGCTATCTGATAAACATGGTAGATACTATGTACAACGGGCTTGCTTCAGGGGCGCATGTTTTCTTGCTGAAAACTTCTATTTAGCTGAACCTATATAATGTGGGATCTGCTTACAATGAGCCCTTTTTTTTTCTCTATGTGCATGTATAGTTGGGTACTGAAATTGAGCACTTTGTGTACTGGAATGATGGTGCTGTAAAAAGACCACCATTTAAGACCAGTTTGAGAATGAGAATTACAATGTTTAATTAACAGAAAGACAACAACAACAAAATCACATTTTTCTTTCAAATATGATATCTTCTAGGTTTATAGGGATGAAACACCAATTTGTTTCACAGCTCACATGCAAAGTTCTTTTGGATTCCCTAGTTTATAAGTTGCACCTGCAATGTGAAATGCTTGGCATGTCACATCTGCAAGACTTTCTGTGTAAAATTCCTGTGGAATGGTAGTGACTTGCTTTGGGAATTGAAACTGAATTTTAACTTGTAATTTTGTATGTTCTTGGGAGAACTTACTGTCCTGTCAAGTTTGGAGTGGTATTAGCATCACCAGCCAAAAGGGAGGAGGCAGCTTTTAGAAGTCATTTAAAAGGGCAGAATTAGCACCAGCAGTACAGACCTTACTGCTACATCTCTTCGATCCCATTAGAGTAGCTAGATGTCACATTATTAGATCCCTCTTCTGATGCTTGCTGTTGTTGTCAGCTTGTTGACCAGGGCATTATCAAGACCAGGCGATTCCCTTGACAGTGCCTGAAACCTGAACTCAGATAATTACCAGAGACCACGCCCACTGAAGTGATATGTGAACTAAGTGCAGCTGAAACACCATTCAGCTCTTTGGGGTGTCACATATTTGGTTGTAGTATGTGGGGTATTTTCAGTTACTTATATGCCACAATGATTCTCAGAGGGTAAAAGAAAGTGCGGCTGTAAATTGCGTCAGCTTTCATCACTTCTAGTGCTTCAAATTAAAATTCCAGTAGCAGACAAGAAAATGATTGAAGGTCCACCTTTGTGGAAACAGATACCCTAAATACAAGAAATGCTACTATTATACCCTTGGCTAAGCATTAGTGTCCACACGTGCCCGCGCATTTCATAGGATCTTCATGCTGGATGCTCCACATCCAAGGAAACTGTTTTGGTGAGAGAGTATAAAGAGGAAAAACACCTGCATAGGCTAGCATAGGGCAGAAAAGATTAAGTTCTAATTGGATACAAAAAATAATAACAACATCCCTGCAGTTTTCTCAGTCATTTGCTGAGTTGTAGCAACAGTCAGAATTTATGAGTTGAACTGAGTAATTAAATAAATTACTTACATTAAATTCGTATAGTGCTTGCTTCCCAGTACTACCCTGACTTCCTTTGTTAAGGCCAGAGAAGAAGACATCGCAAGCATGAAGTTGTGAGATAAGAAGTCTGAAGTTTTAATTATGCATTGCATAGGAAAAAGTCACACCTTAAAGTGTTCTGAATAAAGTACAAGATTCAGATATAGCCAACATGAGATGATGAAGAAAGAGGGATAAACAAATGTGATATTCAGTGTTCACTGGTGACACAGAATGGTGGTATTTTCAGAATGACAGCAAATGTAGGCAAGTAGGAGGGAAAATCAAGAGTGATGATCTGCCACGATGATCTTGGATCAATATTCAAGAGCGATATCAGAGACACTGTAATTTAGAAAGCAAAGCATGGATTTTTTGGAGTTGCAAATGTGAGTAAGAAAGTTAAATCCTGGGAAACATAAGCTGAAGAACAAAAGAAGTTTTTGCCCTACTGCAATTTTTCTATTGAAAGAACCAGCTTACTCGGTAGTTGTTACAAAATAAACCCCTTGATTTCTTTACCTAAACACATAATACAGCATTTCATATCTCTTAACGTGGGGGAGATATCAAATGCCTGGTGTTTTTTTCAGCATATGAAGAGTTACTATAGCCTATAATAAACAATAGAGGCAACTTCAAGTTAAAGATTTAAGATTTCCTGAGACTCATAATTATGTATGTCTGTTTAAAACCAGTATATAAGAGATAGAATTCAGCTTATTTTTACCCAGAAGCTTTGGTTCACCTGTGTAAGCTGTAATGTAAGGTAAGACTCAGCAGATGAACAGACCTCCCATTAAATTAATTCAGAATACAGAGGTGTGACCAACATTTAGTGATGCTGACAAATCACTCAAAAGCCCTGGTGGTTTGTTGTGAAACAACAAACAGAAAGCAATACTATAGAAGTTAAGCAATACAGTAAAATACAGTGTGGACTGGTGTTTTAAGATGCTTGTTAATTATCATTGTCTTACACATGACCTTATATAGGAGTGGTTTTTAACAAAAATAGAATAAATGTAAATTTCCTCAAGACTGTCGGCCCTCTCAACTCTGAGATCAATGGGTTTGAATCAAGCTAACCAATCAAAACGGTATCACCACTTCCAGGAATGATTCTTTGATTTTATTTTTTAAAATATATTTGAAAAAGTAAATCTTTCTACAGCAAAGTACTTGCTGATAAGTATTATACAGCACTATCTTGGTTTGGGAAAATTTAAAAGTAAGAAAAAAAACAAGGAAAGGAAATAGACGAAATTATAGACTCAATTTTAATTATGTTATGTAATACATATATAGAGATGTACATATAGAGATGTATAGCTATAACTAAACACACAGATTGCCTTCAGAATATTCTTTTTGTACACAGCAAAATATTTCAGGCATTTCACATTATTTGAAGGGCATCAAGGGCAAAATGATCATTACTAGAATAAGTTTTGCATTTCAGTCATCCTGATGGGCAGGTGAAAAACTCAACCCAAACCAAACTGAACAAAATACCTCAGGCTGCAAAAGTATTGACTCTTCTAGTGTATCCAGTGTGTAGTGGAGGAGGGCAACAAAGATGACAAAAGGACTAGAGGTCTTGACTTCTCACCTCAAATACTGTGTTCAGTTTTGAGCCCCTCACTACAAGAAAGACATTGGAGCAAGTCCAGAGAAGGGCAATGAAACTGGTGAGGGGTCTAGAGAGCAAGTCTTATGAGGATCGGCTGAGGCAACTGGGATTGTTTAGTCTGGAGAAAAGGAGGCTGAGGGGAGACCTTATCGCTTTCTACAACTACCTGAAAGGAGGTTGTAGAGAGGTGGGGGTCGATCTCTTCTCCCAAGTAATAAGCGATAGGACAAGAGGAAGCAGCCTCAGGTTGCACCAGGGGAGGTTTAGGATGGATATTAGGAAAAAGTTTTTCACAGAAAGGGTTGTCAAGCACTGGAATAGGCTGCCCAGGGAAGTGGTTGAATCACCATCCCTGGAGGTATTTAAAAGATGGGTAGATGTGGTGCTTAGGGATATGGTTTAGTGGTGGTTTTGGCAGTGTTAGGTTAATGGTTGGACTCAATGATCTTAAACGTCCCTTCCAACCTAGGTGATTCTATGATTCTATGAAGAGTGGATAAGGATACGAGACTTGTTCAACTTAGAGGAGACTGAGGGCTGACCTCATTGCTGTCTACATCAAGACGGGTAGCAGAGAGAGAGGTGCTGATCTCCTCTCTCTGATGTCCGGTGATAGGACACAAGGGAAAGGCAGCATCATGGCAAGTTTGTATTGCATATTAGGAAAAAGTTCTTTACTGAGAGGGTGGTCAAGCACTGGAACAAGCTTCTCCGGTAAGTGGCCCTGGCCCCAAGCCTGTCTGTGTTCAAGAAGCATTTGGACAATGGTCTTAGGTACAAGGTTTAACTTTTAGGTTACCCTGTGCAGAGTAAGGATTTGGACTCAACAGTCCTCATGAGTCCCTTCCAACTCAGGATGTTCTGTGATTCTAAGTGAAAGCCTCTGCTTGTTAATATAAATCTCAACTATTTGTAATCAAGTTTTATTTCAAATTAAAACCTAAATAACTGTCTTTCTCTCTGTGACTTTTTAATTGTATTAAATACAACAGATGATTATTCCTTGAATGTATGCTTCAAACTATTTTGTGGACTTATGTTTAACATCTTTAAATAACAAAAATTAAGATGATTATGAATAAAATGCTATGATGTTTATTAAAGGCAAGCTTTATCCTTAACATTGGACTTGCCCAGTATTCCTCTGGCCTTATTTCCTGAAATTTTTTCGTATCAAAGTAAATAAGAAATTTCTCCTTTGATGTTATATAATTTATTTAATAAGGAAGCAGATAAGTTTTCATTTTAAAAGCTGTAGTAATTTGGTGTTTATAGAGAGAGAGGTGTTATACCTTTGGATTGTTGTTTTCTTAAATTCCTTCTGAAATCAGTAAGAACTAGTTATTCATATACTCATCAGCAAGTGTCTGGGAAGTGGTAGCAAATCAGACACTGACAACACAAGAATTTTCTGTAGGAATGGAACTATCTTTTTGTTGGATTATTCGTATAATTGTTAAGCTCTTTCTAAAGTAATTAAAGAGGAAGGCATTCATTTAGAGGGTAAATCATCCCTGCAAAACAGCAAGATGAGAGCAAAAGGAGAAAGGTGGGGGTGAATGCTGTATGACTAGATAAATTGTTTGAATGTTTTTTTTCTATTATGTCTTAGGTGTTAAAGAGGATTATGGAAACGAGATAGGATAGAGATGAGTGCTCTGTTCTTGTGTTGAATGACTTTCAGCACAGCAGTTAATTGAACTGTTTATCACATTGGAAGGTCACATGAAACATGGATGTCAGAAGACTTCAGAATAAAGTGCACTTTATACTAAAAATATAAATAAACCCCCACTTTTATGTATGTTTTTTAAAATTCTAATGTGGTTATTTAATCTCAAAGAAGAAATACTCATCATGATCATGGCAGCGCTGCTGAAATCAGCAAGTCATCCACTGTCTGCTACATTTATCTGCTAGCAGTTTTCAGTTTAAAAGGGTTTTTATATAAAATAGTCTTGGGCTAAAAATTAAATCAGGCGAGTTTTGGGAGGGAGAAGAAAGTGTGGCAAAATAACAGTATATTTAATTTACATTTCTGAGATTATTTCTACACTGTAATAACTAATACTGATAGTGTTACTCCAAAGGTTTCACTGTAGGACCTTTACACACACAAAGATGAACCATTTGGTAATGTGTAAGGTGGCTCGAGCAGGAGTTCCTCTATTGCTCTAATGAGCAGGCACCACATGCCTGTTGTGGCTTGTCTATATTATGCAGCTGCAGTTCCCCTGCAGGGGCAGAACTACATTTCAGACCTTGTGCCCATTCAGATTTCAGTGCTGGAGCTTCCAACAGGGACAACCCTGGAGCTGACAAGCTGTTACTGATAGGGTGGGCTGGCCAGGAGGAACCAGGGCAAAATCCATTTCACACATCACAAGAAGATGTAACTTTTCACTCCATCAGTCATGCTACATTGAATCCAATAGAGCTTCTAGAAAATTAATTGAATACTCAGAAATATGCTAGGGCCTTGTACCAAGTGCACTGAGCTGAGTGCCACCTCTCAAGATGGAAGGCTGTCAATAAAAGAACAGTGTTTCTCAGCGTTTTCTCAATGTGCTGCCAATGCTGAGATCACCATGGCATGTATCCTGCAGGCTGGACATGCTGATTAAGGACAAGAAGCTTAGAGCTTTGCTTTTCCCTCACCTAAGTGATTTGCAACTGCAGTGTCTTCTCAGGTAAATTGTGTCAATGAAGATTTTCTGTAAAGCTTTCTCTGGGATTAACAGTACTAAGAGAAACTTTGAGTGCAATTTGTGGGAAAGGAAATACTTTGACAAAGATCCCAAGCTGAACAGTTTCTCTTGGGAAGAAAAAAAATTGCCAGTGAATATCAAACTGTTGGTGCCTGTTCTCCCTCACCAACTGGTCCGGTCAATCTCTTGTCAGAAAATGGGAACTATCTTCTTTTTTTACTCACTTTTACATGCATAGCCAATTTTGCCTACAAAGAATACACACACACACACTTCTAAAATAAGGTCTTTTTTGCAGTTAATGTAGTTTTATTTCCGAAGAAATTAATTGAGTTTTGGCATTGTCGTGGTTTGGCCTCAGCCGGTAACGAAGAACCAGGCAGCCACTCGCTCAACCCCCCACAGCAGTGGGGGAAAATCGGAAGAAAAACGCAAAACTAGCGGTTTGAGCTAAAGGCAGTTTAACAGAACAGCGAAGGAATGAGGAAAACAACAACAATAACACTGATGGAGGATTGTACAAACACAGTTACTGTACCAGAGCTCAGCCACCGGACCCAGGAAGCCCCAGCCTGCTCCCAAGTGCTACTTCCTCCCCCTCCCCTGGCCAGCTCCCCCGGCTATAGACTGGGCATAGCATCACATGGTATGGAATACCTGTGTCCCGTGCCAGATTCTTGGGAAAATGAACCCTATTCCTGCCAGAACCAGGACACTATCCACCCCTTATTCTATACCATCTATGTCATGCCCAGATCTTACAGTTTCCAATTAATTACCACCACTTTTCCCTGTCTTATATATGTATACATGCATATATATACATACAGATATAAGCCCTCTAAAAATGCCCATTGCGTTCATTTAATCCATGGCTTTGGGCTCCCTCTGCTAGAGCAGTCTCTCAGGGCAGGCGAGATGGTGTGTAGTGCTGGACTGTTGCATGCTGTATTCAGAGCTCGTGGCTGCTGTATTCAATGTGGCCCATGCCCACAGACTACGGGTTGAAGGTGTTGATCTCGAGGAGGTTGCTGGGTACCAGCTGCTGAGGTCAGTTCTAATCCCATCACTGCTGCACTTTACTCAGTTTCATCAAAGTCCATCTGTCATTAGTTTAGCTGATTCTAACCATAGTACAATTGATAGCAATTCTAGTAATGATTACATACAGTGGCAGTATTATTTAGCAATTAAATTAACATCATACAATTTGATTCACTGGGTATTCTCACTCAACATGAGGTACACATCGGACCTCCCCATCCTTCCACATCACCCACCAAGTGCACCCAGGTCCTTGAGCAAAAGCAATCCCATGGACAGGTTTGCCTTTGCCTGAGGCAGGACTAACCCAGACTGTCTTCCCTAGCATACTCTTCATGTGCACTACAGGGACTTTATCCCCTTCTATACTTCATGGAAGTTTTGATTGGGCAGGGCCAGCTCCATCCCCTGGTGTTAACTAACCAAGTAGCTTTTGCTAAACGTGTATCGCAATGTTTGAAAGTCCCACCACGCATGGCTCTCAGTGTAGTTTTTAACAGTCCATTGTATCGTTCTATCTTCCCAGCGGCTGGTGCGTGATAGGGGATGTGATATACCCACTCAATGCCATGCTTTTTGGCCCAGGTGTCTATGAGGCTGTTTCAGAAATGAGTCCCATTGTCCGACTCGATTCTCTCTGCGGTGCCATGTCACCATAAGACTTGCTTTTCCAGGCCCAGGATAGTGTTCCGGGCGGTGGCATGGGGCACAGGGTATGTTTCCAGCCATCCAGTGGTTGCTTCCACCATTGTGAGCACATAGCGCTTGCCCTGGTGGGTTGTGGGAGTGTAATATAATCAATCTGCCAGGCCTCCCCATATTTATATTTTAGCCATCGTCCTCCATACCAAAGAGGCTTTAACCACTTGGCTTGCTTGATTGCAGCACATGTTTCACATTCATGGATAACTTGTGCAATGGTGTCCATGGTCAAGTCCACCCCTCAATCACATGCCCATCTATACGTTGTATCTCTTCCTTGATGGCCTGAGGTGTCATGGGCCCACCGAGCTATGAATAATTCACCCTTATGTTTCCAGTCCAGATCCACCTGAGCCACTTCAATCTTAGCAGACCAGTCCACCTGCTGGTTGTTTGGATGTTCCTCAGTGGCCCAACTCTTGGGTACATGGGCATCTACATGGAGTACTTCCACAACCAGATTCTCTATCCGGATAGCAATATCTTGCCACAGTTCAGCAGCCCAGATGGGTTTACCTCTGTGCTGCCAGTTGCACTGCTTCTACTGCTGTAACCACCCCCACAGAGCATTTGCCACCATCCATGAATCAGTATAGAGATAAAGTACTGGCCACTTTTCTCGTTCGGCAATATCCAAAGCCAGCTGGATGGCTTTCACCTCTGCAAACTGGCTCGATTCCCCTTGTCGTTCAGTGGCTTCTGCAACTTGTCATGTAGGACTCCACACAGCAGCCTTCCACCTCCGATGCTTCTTCACAATCCAGCAGGACCCATCACTGAACAGGGCATATTTCCTCTTATTTTCTGGTAGTTTATCATATGGTGGGGCCTCTTCTGCACGCATCACTTCCTCCTCTGGTGATAATCCAAAATCTTTGCCTTCTGGCCAGTCCATGATCACTTCCAGAATTCCTGGGCGACTGGGCTTTCCCATTTGAGTTCACTGTGTGATCAATGCCATCCGCTTAATCCACGTAGTATCAGTTGCATGATGTGTGGCAGGGACCCTTTCTTTGAACGTCCAGCCCAGCAGCGGCAGTTCAGGTGCGAAGAGGCGCTGTGCTTCCATACTTCCAAAGCAGCTTGAACCCCTTCATATGCTGCCAATGTCTCTCTTTCACTTGCAGTATAGTGGGCTTCAGATCCTCTGTATCCCTGACTCCCAGAACGCTGGGGGTTGAGCTCAAGTCTCTCTCTGGTGCTATCTGCCACAGGTTCCAGGTAGGGCCATTCTTCCCAGCTGCAGTGTAGAGTGCATTTTTAACATCTTGTCTGTCCCTGACTGGCCCCAGGGCTACTGCATGAACTATTTCCTGCTTAATTTGTTCAAAGGCTTGTCGTTGCTCAGGGTCCCATTTAAAATCATTCTTTTTCTGGGTCACATGATACAGAGGGCTCACAATCAGAATGTAATCTGGGATATACATCCTCCAAAAACCCACAACACCTAAAAGAACTTGTGTTTCCTTTTTAGTAGTCGGTGGAGACATAGCTACTGTTTTGTTGACCACATCCATGGGGATCTGACGGCCTCTATCTTGCCATTTTATTCCTAAAAAATGGATCTCCTGTGCGGGTCCCTTCACCTTACTTTGTTTTATGACAAAACCAGCTTTCAGAAGGATTCAAACTATTTTATCCCCTTTTTCAGAATTTTTTTCTGCTGTGTTGCCCCATACAATGATGTCATCAACGTATTGCAGATGTTCTGGAGCTTCACCCTGTTCCAGGGCAGTCTGCATCAGTCCATGGCAGATAGTGGGGCTGTGTTTCCACCCCTGGGGTAGCCGATTCGAGGTGTACTGGACACCCCTCCAAGTGAAAGCAAACTGTGGCCTGCACTCTGCTGCCAAAGGGATTGAGAAGAATGCATTAGCAATATCAATTGTCGCATACCACTTGGCTGCCTTTGACTCCAGTTCGTATTGAAGTTCTAGCATGTCCGGCACAGCTGCGCTCAGCGGTGGTTTGACTTCATTCAGGCCACGATAGTCCACTGTTAGCCTCCACTCTCCATTGGATTTCTGCACTGGCCATATGGGACTATTAAAGGGTGAGTGAGTCTTGCTGATCACTCCCTGAGTCTCTAGTTGACGAATCAGGTTATGGATGGGAATCAGAGAGTCTCGGTTAGTGTGACATTGCCGCTGATGCACTGTTGTGGTAGCAATCGGCATCGGCTGTTCTTCGACCCTCAACAACCCTACAACAGAAAGGTTCTCTGAGAGACCAGGCAAGGCAGACAGCTGCTTAATTTCGTCTGTCTCCAAGGCAGCTATGCCAAAAGCCCACCGGCACCCTTTTGGGTCTTTGAAATACCCTCTCCTGAGACAGTCTATACCAAGGATGCATGGAGCCTCTGGGTCAGTCACAACAGAATGCTTTTGCCACTCATTCCCAGCTAGGCTCAATTCAGCTTCCAATACAGTCAGCTGTTGGCATCTTTCTGTCACCCCAGAAATA
>VFFE01007739.1:209316-241691 GCA_008921705.1 Burhinus oedicnemus
TATACTTATTGCTATGGCAACCAAGGACAGCCAACTTTGCTACTTGCCCCGTTGGAGGGTCAGAAGCGGAAAAGCGTAGAGGGGTCACACCTGCGGGGAGGAGCAGACAAGACAGGTGACCCAAAACTGACCAACAAGGGTATTCCATCCCATCTGCCTCATGCTCAGTATATAAGCTGAGGGATCAAAGGGTCAGCCTCTTTTTCTTCAATGGCCGGCATCCTGGGAGGACTCGGTCTCTGCATCTACCTTTGATCCTGATCCTGATCCTGATCCTGATCCTGATCCTGATCCTGACTCCAGATCCGGAATCCAGTTCCTGTCCGTCACTGAGTCCAGTCTGGGACTTCCCCTGAGCCTGCTGGTGACGTGATTGTCATCCTGGGAGCTTGATACGGCTTTGTATATTTCATTTCCTACTAAATACTTAAGTCTCTCTTTTTCTCTCTTTTCTTTCCCCTCTCTTTCCTGTCTCCTGAGCGGAGCAGGAGAGAGAGAGAGCATCTGTCGTTCCATCGGATTAGGCCAATCTGGCCCAAACCACGACAATAGGTTTAGACCCTTTCGTTAAAATGCTTTAGTGCCTGACTTAGCACAAATGGCAACTGCTTTACAAATATGGTCATAAACTTGGGCCCACATCTGGAATTTTTCTTTCTGAAATGTGAGCTTGAATCAGTGTTCTTGTATGTAAAAGGATGAGCAAACTGTGGTCCTAAGCTCTTATTAATAGCTCCTTTCTCATTTCCATGGAGTTAGTAGATAAATATGCCCCTCTGCAGATTGTTTTATATTAATAACATTGGAGGGTTTGGATTAAGTGAATATGAAAAGACAATGAATTAGCTGTTTTGTGATTTGATCTGAAATTTTATTATTTCATGTTTTTTTAAATTATAAAATAACTATGATTTTTTAATTTAAAATGTCAGATCTGATGCAAATCTGGAAAAAATAGAAATACATTTTAGGTAGTAAGGAAGTTACATTTTATGTCAGTAAAATTATTAAAATATCTTTGCATGAATGCATAATCCCCATTGCACACTGCTTTGCTTTTTGTTGTTCAGTGGCTCTTAAGATCGAAATAGTATAGATCTAAAGGCAAAACTTTTTATTTAGGTTGAAGCCACACTCATAAGACAGTGTTATTATGGCAAAATATTTTGTACAGAGGCATCTTACATTGGGAGAATAATTTGTGTGCTTGCCTGGGTGATGTCTTTCACCGTGTTTTAGAACGTTTTTCTGTTACTTTATGCTGTGTCTCTGCTTGAGTCAGGGGTTTCCAGCTCAGCTTGTTCAGGTGACACCATCCAGAACAGCAATGGCTGTGGGTGCTTTTCTCTGTTAGACAAGCACTGCTGAAAATGTAGGTTATAGCTTTCTGTTAGGTAAATGAGATGATGTCTTAGAAGGTCTAGTACTCCAGACAGCTCTGAATCCAGGTAATAGACAACTGAGGAACAGAAAACACAGGCTCCACAGGCTATTTTTAAGAGCTTTATGAAAGACGAGAAAACCAGTCTACCTGTAGTCTTGCCTTCACTCTCCATATTACACCCTATTGGGAACAGCTGGGGAGCCCATGAAACAAGAAAAGTTGGGAGCTATTGGCACGGGACTTAAACCTCATGTGACAGCTGTGATCAAGTTTAACTTTAGCTTCTTTTTTTAAGAAAAATTATGAATTAATTCAGCTCGCTTTTAAAGATACTTACAAATTGTTCAGGCACTGGCACTCTGATACCTATAGATAATCATCTACTGAGACTGGGAACAGGAAGAGGTACGTCTCACTGGAAAGTTGGTTCACATAGTAACAGTCATGATCCGGTCTCTACTATTTTTATTTTTGTCTTTCTTTCTGTATATGCCTTTCTGCTGGTTTTGGCCCCTTCTAGTAGATCCCTAAAGGCAAGTCAGGTGTACATTTTCAGTTCTCTTTTTTTCTCAGATACAGACACACATGTTTGGAAGAATATAAAGTTCTGCTTTGATAGCATGGGTTTGTCAATATTTCATTGGGGGTGGGGGTTGTTTTCTTTTTCCGTTTCTTTACTGAGTGGTAGTGTTACAAATCAATCCAGAAGACTTTCTTCTTTTTTGAATGATAGATAGGCTTTTATTTCTGAAAGCTTTTTAGTTGAAATTTGATAGGAGTCAGTAGATGACTAATAATATTTGTTTGCTAAGCACATCTAGATTTAGGAGTTTCCCCTCACATCCATTATAGCCTGCATTTCCACTAATCCCCAAAATGACCTGCAATAGTAGAAAACAAACTCGGCCTTCTGGACTTCCCAAAATTGCTTTTGCATGTAGGGACCCAAAGGGATTATCTGCAACGCTGCAAAGAATCCCAGCAATACTTATCATATTTGGCTGACTTCAGGTTAAGCTAATTTCTTATTTTTAAAGTTGCTCTGTAGCTAGCCTAGCAAAAGAGAGGGTTAAATTCTTGATTATAAATTTGGAAAATGTATCTTATAAAAAAGTAATAAGGTCTTTCACAGTGAGATCCCCCTTTGGTGGATTAGAGCACAAAGTGTCTGGTAGGGTGTGGGGGCAGAAAGTGTGATCAAAAACTACCTTTTCTTATCTTTTCTATATTCATGGTGGAAACTCCTTTTTTTTGCTCTCCTGCATCTCTTTCCATAGAACTCCCCCTGGTTTTACTGCTGGGCAAATTGAGTGTAGCAGGAGGCAGAGCATACTTTCTGTCTGCTCTAGGAGTTCACCTTCATTCTCCTCTGAGTATCACTCAGCAAGTTCCTTGTAACTTAAAGATCCTTTCTGCTGTCAACAGTATTTTCAAGACTGTTTCAACACTTTATAAATCAGGAGAGAGAATAACCATATTTACATCTTATTAAATTGACAACCTCTAGCTTGCTATTTTTTCTTCATGCAGCTCATGTGTGACATAGTGATCATAAAAATGCCGTATCTGTCATTTGTATTAGTTTTCTAAAACTTCCTACTCCTCTTTTCCTACCTGTCCCTGTCAGGAAGTCATGAAATTATATCTGATAATCTCAGCCTCAAGTTACTAACTGAAATTAACATGAACTATTAGCATAATTTAAAACAGAATTTTTGCTTTAATGTGAAAAAGCAAAAAACCCCAAAACATGCAGAGTGCACCTGCCCAAAATATCTTCTACAAAGATTCTCCTCCTGCATTTCCAGCTTCATTGTTAGAGTTGATTTATTCTGTTAGAGTCTGTTAGAGTTAATTTAGTCTGTCACTGACTTCAAATTTTTTTCATTGAATTAATTGAATTCATAATTAGATAGTTTAACTTCACTGCATGGCATTCATTTCTGCAGTGCAAATATATCTTAGACTTAAGAGCTAAGCAGAGTATATTACGGTATGTTTCCATAGATTCTAGCAGAAAGATGCTCACCCACAGGTCTGACAGGTGGGTCAGTTTCCACCTGTGATGTTCATTTGTCATCCATAATAACTCTTGATACTCTGTTTTGGTTTGGGTTTTTTTTGGTTTTTGTTTTTTTGTGGGGGGTGAGAAGGGCAGGGCCATGTTTAATGCAAATTTAATCCAAGTTCAGTTCACTAAATCATCACTATATTTTCAAATCCCTAAAAGTATTAGGAACAAATAAACTGCAGATCCTAGAAGACGCATGTCTGGGTAAGAAATATCAAATACTTCTTTTTCCAGAAAAGCAGCTAGGATATTTTGGTTCTTTTAACTAGTTCATTTTAAATCCTGGCTCTCAGGCATAACTGTCAAAGCTGATGAAGCATTCTGTTTATTGGTGCTACCAAAACCAGTGCAGGCATTGACAAGGTGAGGCCTTTAGTCACACATACACCAGGGACAACTAAATTTCAATGGCAGTCACTCTTATAACTTACTTTTCAGCTGTTTTTTAGCTCACTGGTGGAAGGTCAGCATGACCGAAATAAAAGTGCTTGTAATCTTGCAATGATGCATGGTGTCTCTCCTGATCTGGTCATACTATACTCACTAGAGACTGAGATGGTTCAAGAATATTAGCAAATTAACATTTAAAATTGATGTATCACACAGCAAATCTGTAATAACCACTGTACTTGAATACTGTAGGCATTCATAGTTGCAGGCAAGGTGACAATTCCTTTATTATAAAACCATCAGCTTACTAGTGTTAATTTACTTTTGTATTACAGTGGGTTAGAAAGGCATAGTCTCTAAAGAGAAAGGGTTTCCTGTTAGTCATTGTTAATGCTGAGAGATTTCTTGGCTTTGTCCCACTGGGGACAAAGCTACTTGGCTCTCACAACAGGTCACTTTTCTGCATTTGCTTCTTGTAGGAACTGGTCAACTGTCATGGTGAAGGTCCATTTCATACAAGATTATTAAATTTATGCATCTTCTTAATGTATCAAAAAATATTCATGGATAGCTTTCTGATAGTTTGAATCTCTGTGTAAATGAGATGCCAAATTTTAGAATGGAGTTCAGGCTGCAGCCTGCCAGAAACATGAAGTCTGCCTGCAGTAAGGGTTGCACAGTGGTGTGGTGTTCTCCCAGGAGCTATTGGGTGACCTTGGTGGTACGTGTGTGTGACGAGAAATAGGCTAGCGCACTTTTCAGAGCAAGCACCTTCCACAAATGTCTAGTGGTGGTATTTGTTTTCCTGGAGATAGCCCTTTAAGTGCAGCTCTGCCTGTACAGGTTAGCACTACCCCTTCCCTGTGAAATTCTCTCTGTGCAGTCTTTTGGTGGAGTCTGATATAAATACTGAAGTGGGGGAAGAGTAAGACAGGCAACAGAAGGAATCTTGCCTGCTATGTAAGGTGCAGCTGGACAGCTTTTAGGGGAAGCCGTCTTACAAAAGGATTGTGCATTAGTCCTCCAAAAGAAGCAGGCACGTCTTCTTCTGCTGTGCACACAGGAACAGGAGATTACTTAAAGAAGGCAAAAGTATAGCTGGGAAAACACCTTTGCTTCTCTGCTCCTGAAGACATACTTTTGTTTGATACAAGCAGTGGATAAATTAGTCAAGAATAATTAATCTTCAAGAGATATTACCTATGTAATGCAACTAATGGTATTGTGTTTTTTAACTGCTGTGATTCTGAATTGATAATAGTCAAAACAAACTTGATGTGAGCAAAATTCACCCTCTATATTTGGACTTCGCATGAGAGAGAAAAGCTTTTCGGTGACTTCAGAGAGATTATGCCAAGTTTGTAAAATATTTCAGATTTGAGAGCTAAAACCATTCTATAAAATTATAGTAATACAGATTTATTGACTCCTACTAGAGTAAATTAAAGCATTAATTAGCACTGTCCCCTCTTTTCCTTAAGGACACTGTAGACACAAATTACATTATCAGTCTACGAAACTTACTGTTTTCTCTACAGTGTACACCTTGAAATAACATTCCTGAGACTAAGATTAGAGCATGTACTGAACAGCATCACATGATCTTTTGCCTAGATGTAGGATGGAGGATGTTGAGTGTACTTCTTTTTTGGTGTTCTGGTTTTTTTTACGTTGTTGTTTTGTTCTGTTTTCTCTCCTTCTAGTCTCACATAAAATCAGTCTGTACTAGCTCAAAGGTACTTCCAATAAGATGGCTGTGAAGTTATACTGCACATACAAGATGGTGAACAATTGGGTACTTCTTTTGAATGAATCATTCACTTTACAATATATGCTCTTTTTTTTTTTTTTGTGGGAACTGTGTGAGGTTATCAGCATTGCATATTTATATAGTGTAAAGCAAAATTAGATAATTGCTTTGGGGTTAAGACCTAAAGAAATATGAGGGATAGCAAAAACAGTCTGTGAAACTGAAGTGCATGGCATGTATGTTCTTCAGCTTGTCAGGATAAATTGACATGAACCAGAAACACAGCTAATATTTATATAAAAGAACAAACCTCCGGCAAGATTATGGAGCAGATCCTCCTGGAAACTCTGCTAAAGCACATGGAAAATAAGGAGGCAATTGGTGGCAGCCAACATGGTTTCACTAAGGGCAAATGAGGCCTGACAAAGTTGGTGGCCTTCTACGACAATGTTACAGTGTTGGTGGATAAGGGGAGAGCAAGAGATGTCATGATTTGGGCTTGTGCAAGGCATCTGACACTATCCCGCATGATGTCCTACCTTCTAAATTGGATAGACATGGATTTGATGGATGGACCACTCGGTGGATCAGGAATCGGTTGGATGGCCACACTCAAAGGGTTGCAGTCAACGGGTTGATGTCCAACTGGCGTGCAGTGACAAGTGGTGTTCCTCAAGGGTCGGTACTGGGACAGATACTATTTAACATCTTTGTTGACGACACGGATGTAGGGACTGAGTACACCCTCAGCAAGTTTGCCGATGACACCAAGCTGTGTGGAGCGGTTGACATGCTGGAGGGAAGGGATGCCATCCAGAGGGACCTGGACAGGCTTGAGAGGTGGGCCCTTGCCAACGTCATGAAGTTCAACAAGGCCAAGTGCAAGGTCCTGCACATGGGTCAAGGCAATCCCATGTACAAATACAGGCTGAGTGGAGTGTGGATCGAGAGTAGCCCTGAGGGGAGGGACTTTGGGGTGTTGGTAGATGAGAAGCTCAACATGAGCCAGCAATGTGTGCTCGCAGCCCAGAAGGCCAACCACAACCTGGGCTGCATCAAAAGAATTGTGGCCAGCAGATTGAGGGAGGTGATTCTGCCCTTCTACTCCACTCTCGTGAGACCTCACCTGGAATACTGTGTCAGCTCTGGAGCCCCCAGCATAAGAAGGACATGGACCTGTTGGAGTGGGTCCAGAGGAGGGCTTAGAGCACCCTTCGATCAGAGGGTTAGAGCACCTCTCCTATGAGGACAGGCTGAGAGAGCTGGCATTGTTCAGCCTGGAGAAGAGAAGGCTCTGAGGAGACCCTATAGCAGCCTTCCAGTATCTGAAAGGGGCCTACAAGAAAGCTGGAGAGGGACTTTTTACAAGGGCATGTAGTGATAGGACGAGGGGTAATGGCTTCAAATTGGAAGAGGGTAGATTTAGATTAGATCTCAGGAAGAAATTGTTTACTCTGAGGGTAGTGAGGCACTGAAACAGGTTGCCCGGGGAAGCTGTGGAGGCCCCATCCCTGGAGGTGTTCAAGGCCAGGTTGGATGAGGCTTTGAGCAACCTGGTCTAGTAGGAGGTGTCCTTTCCCATGGCAAGGGGGTTGGAACTAGATGATCTTTAAGGTCGCTCCCAACCTAAACCATTCTATGATTCTATGATTAGTAACATGTGGTAGAACAACAAAGTTCTCTTAATCTCCAGATCTCTCTTGGTTTAGATATGGTTACTGTTGAAAAGTTAGCAGAGGTTTCAGTGGGAAATGAAAGAAAAGACAAAATCCAAACAACAGACACCAAATCAGAATTCATGAAAAATATGTCAATTATCTCTGCCAATTAAACAGAATTATTTGGTGTAATTTTGCCTTACTGTGAATATGTCCTGTTCACGTCCATATGCAGATATGTAAAGCTACCCCCTTTACGTAAATAGAAGATATCCGATCTTGAATATTCTTTCTTACTGAAAACATCAAACAATTATAATCTCCATGGAATCACCAACTTGATCTAAATTTCCATCTTGTTTTCATTTAAAAAGGCTTGATTATTTACTTTTCTACCTTTTTTTTTGAGAAAGCTGTTACTTTCATTTTCCAGAGGTGTGATACATTCTCTTCATCTAAACATTTCACTAGTCTTCTGTATAAATACATTGGGTAGCTTTGCAAAATTTGGATAGACTTTGTTTAGAACTTTAGAGCTTGGTCCATGCTATTGTTGCTCAATATAGAAATTGGCGTTTTGTTTGGAATTAATTTTGTTTGGCTAAATATAGATGCTGTGTGAAAGACAGAAAATGTCAGACTGAATATTGTTTAAAAAATATTGTCACTAGGTAAGTCCTCTGACCTGAGAACTGCAGCCTAGAAATACAGTCTCATCAATGGATTTATTTTGTCACATTTATCGTAATTCTATTTCAGTGTATTAACTTGAGGGACGTGTTCTTTGCCTGGTGCTATCACAAGTTAGTAGTGATACATAAAATGTGGATCACTCAGTGCTTTAACTCCATACTGGGTAGAGTGTGCCACTCTTACTTATGTCAAATGCCACCCTATTGTATGAGAGATTTATTTGCTGCTTGGTAACTACAGAAACAACCAAGGCTAAAATGAAAAGAATGGCAGAAGCTCTGTGTGCCAGGCATCTATTTTGTGTCCTATAAACTGTAACATAAAAACAGTTTGCTTTTTCTGTAATCATAATATCTTGTTTATCTTTTGGCATCTCTGTTAAAACAGAGCTTTTCTGCATCACTTGCTTGACTGTCTTACATGAAATAATGGACAACTTTCCCTAGAAGTGTCCCCTTCATCTTATTTAAGTGGGAAGTAGCTCTCAGAAACATAGATTACAGCAGAGCATCAAATGCGTACACACACACTCAGGTAAGCACTGTAGCAAGATTAATCTTTAAATAGCTGCCTAAGTATTTGCTTCAACTTTAAACTAAGATCTTTGGAGTCAAATCCCAAGTAAATGCCTTTAGTGAGAGCTAGCTTTATCAGAGATAACAACTAAATCAACTTCTCTCCCACGACCTATTTTACTACAAGGGGTGAAAAAGAAAATCTTTGCTAACATTCTCACCATTTTGAATTCTCTAACAGTCTTTCAAATACAAAATCTGATACTTCAAATCTTAATAGTTTCTGCCCTTATTGCATCTGTTATCTGTATATTACAACAGCTATAACCCCTTTAGATGAAATAAAATACCAGAAGAGAACAGCAGCAGGTGACCAGAGAGGCAGATGCCCATGCAGAGGGAAAGCACAGTCATAGCACAGCAGAGTGCAACCCATACATGATCAGTCCCCAATGGTACTCCAAAAAGAGCAGTGTGTGGTCTCCATTTTCTTGTTCACTTACTGTGCAGCAGGAAGGAGGAGCAGAGGCTGTTAAGTGAGATCACAAATCCTTGATGATGGAGGATGCTTTGCCCACCTTCTTCACTAGTAGCCACAAAATCAGCACATAACATGTTTTGGCTTTGGGCATTTTGTGTGATGAAAAAGAAACTTGTTCTTTGCTTTGCTCCCAAATCAGTGTAACACAATGGTCAGATTTTGCTGAAGCTGGGCAAAAACTCCCACAGATACAATTCATCATAATGTTTTCTAGCTGTCCTGAGCTAGCCATGTGAAGATTTGACATCATTCTCAGACCTAACACTCTCTCTTTCGAAAAGTAACAAATATACAGGTGTACAAACAAGGGTGTCTGAAGCACTGTCATTGATTATTCCATTTAATAAATTCTTCACCACAAATGGAGCCCTCTGATTTTAATAAAAATACATTATCTCATTTCCCTCGCTGGGACTGGTTAGACTCCTGAAACAAAACGTCTTCTTTAGATTGTTCTCATGGTTTACTGCATGTAGTCCTGCGCTTCCATTGGAAAATGAACTGTTTGGTCTGCCAATTTGAAACTGGAAAATACATAGGATTGGTAGAAAGACCTTAATTCTCTCTAAAATCCAAGGTGTCTTAAACATTCAGGATATTATGTTGTTACTAATCTGTCAGATTTAGGTCAATGTTCTATTCCTTTTGAGATTATAAAATCATTCTGATCTGTATTTTGATAATACAGGGATTTTTTCACAGCACTTCGTGTAGCTGGCAAGCTATAATGTCTTAACATGAACATGCCTAGACACCTTGCTTTTTGATACTAGATGGAGCTTGGGGAAATTATTTGGAAATTATTTGCAACATGCTTTCAAACGGTATAAATCATCCTCAACACATACATAGCAATTTATTCTAGCTGCTTCAAGGTATATGAATGGGATGACAGAAAGTATCTAGCAATTGCCTGCTTGATTCTTTTACTATATGCATACACAAATAAGGAGAAATTCAATATAGTAGTAAGAAGAAATTCAATATTCAACTTTAGACATTTAACTGGTGAAGACATCAGTAGTGTAATAAACTGCAGCTATTCTTTAATTTCATATAGAAACCAAACTGTGATAAAGTTCCTTCCTTAAATAGCACAAAATACTTGGTCTCAGGTTTTGAGCAGCTCCACTGAGCCAGGATAGAATTTGCTTTCTTATATTATGCTATGGAAGCTATAATTCACAAAGTTTTATGAGGCAAAAATGAGAATCAGAAGTGAAAGGCAACGTTATAAAGAGTATTTGCTAGATAAGGAAGACTGCATCAGTAGAGTACAAATTTCAGGCCTTTCAACACTTTCTCTAGCCGTGTTAAATCTTTGCGCTTCAGCCTCTGCTTTGCTTTCTGTGAAAACTAGGAGTAGCTGTTTCACGCCATTAAACACTAATGAAATGCATGCTGATAATTAACTACTATTTGTCATAAACAGGTGACCATGTAAACTATTCTCTGTGTTTATCAAATGTAAGCTGACTACTACAGCAAGATTTGTTTCTTGTGGAACATTGAACATACAAAGTAGAAGAAAAAGAGGTACAACTTACTGCAGTAATGAAGACAAGAAAAGAAAAGCAACTTTTCACATACGTTCACTTTTCTCATTTCACTAGGAGTGGGAATAGTTTCACAGTGATTTCACTGAGAACTGATGATTGGTATAGCAAAAGATCTGATCTAACATTAGAAGGCAAGATTGTCAAACTCAGCATTTCATGTATATTTGTGGTTCTTTTTGTTGGCTGCAAACCTAATTTCTCATTAATTAATTGCCAAGCCTCTCATACTCATGAATCCATGAATGGCAGCTGAAGGAAGAAAACCCATCAAATGCAGTGAAACACAATAAATTGGCCCAGTTTGGCCTTACTGTAAGGGTCTCAAAACAACAACGCTTTTTCCCAGATGGAAAAATTTACAATACTTCAAAGGTCTGAGATTTTCACTAGGAAGCCAGCCAAGGGCTATGCGCTGCATTCATGTATCTTTTATATACATTTATTTGGCAAAATTATAGAAAGGAACTGCTACTGGACTTGAACGCTTAAATATTTATGAAAATGCACATAACTAATCTGTATAATTTTGTCTTCTAAATCAATGTTAAGACTAGATCTCCAGCATCTGTGCCTTTCTTACAACTAAATACTTTTTCAGCTGTAGAGATGGTATCTTCCTAAATTTTTTTTCTCAGTTAAATCTTATTTATTCATATGTAACACTAACCACAGCTTCAGGGAGTTTCGTTTTATTTCCAGCTTGATACATTTCAGTATTTCTGTTATCAGGCTATTGCTGCAAATACAGCCAAGAGTAAGGTATAGAAAATGACCTGATTTCATCTACAGAAACAAGTATCTTTTCAAGTGGTGTGAAATCATGCTGCTTACTCTATATGCTAAGATTCTTGAAAGTGAGTGCACTGTCTATCTGGATGAATTAGCATATTACTGCTTGCCAAATGTGCTCAAAACTGTTACATATGGGATACAGCTCATCACAGGAGATAATGTAAGATATACACCAGATTTCTAAAGGGTTAGAGACTCAAAAAATCTACCCCCAGCACATTTTTTATATTCATTATGCATTGCCTTTAAAATGCTCAGGATGTACTCCTGCGGGATTTCCCAATGCAGATGCCCCATATACATAGGTGACGTAAAGGGGTAATATATATGCTAACTAAGTGGGACTTCCGTTTGCAGGGAAGAATGACAGTCTCCTGGGGACATAATTTTGCTCTAAGAGGTATCCTTGCACCGCATGACTTTGGGGTAAAACGACCAACAATGAAACACAAATTGAGTGTTTTGCCAGGAAAATACATTTTAAAAGTATTTCAGAGTGCTAAGGGTTTTTGTAGCAGTGTTTGGGGATTTTTCTGTCCTTTATGTATTGCAGAGGCTATGTACTATAGAACCTGGTTTTCATTTCTTAGGACTGTTTAGTGTAAAATAAGAATGAAATATCAAAGTTCCAGCAAGGACAATACAGACATGGGGACTGCAATTGTTTTACCTATTTTCACTACATTCTTGCCCTAACTTACTAAGCAGTCACTAATTCTTCTGGTTATTACTTACCCAGAGCTACGCTTTAAAGAACTTAAAAAATTGTTCCTTCTGCGAGGTCTGCTGCATTTGAAGAGCCATTTTGCCATTTACTTTGAAGAGCAATCACTTAGGTGGTGTATTGTATTAAGTACTCTAATGCTCCCACGCAGCATATTTTTGGTTTTTATTCTTCAGATGAGCAGGTCAGAAAAATTACTTCTTTAATTACCATTTTAAAATCTGTATTGAAGTGGATCAAGTCTTCATTTGCTGTATGGCATTCGATCCATATAATTTTAATACAAATCTCTATTGCAAAACATTCCAGGCATGACATTATATTCAAAATACCAATAACTTCCATCGACAACATTGGCAGTCACATGCACTCACAAAGTTTCTTTTTTTTTTTTTAATTGCATTTACTCCATGGCTAATAAAATTATGCAAAATCACAGTACATCAAAAGATGCAATTACCTTAAATGAAGTACTCTACCATAATACAGAAAAGCCCAACCAGACAATGTCCCACATCACAGCCATTTCAGAAACAAATGTGACATTTTAGGGAAGGAATTTGTAAAATAACAGCTTGGAAGTCACAGAAAGAAATGGCCTTGCCAAATAAAAATGCTTGAAATCTCATCTTTTTATCATCACAAGAACCTATTAAAGTGGTAATGGACATTTTCCTTCTATGCACTTCATTATATATGGTTGATGTACTGGTTTATGTTTTGCTGTGCTTTCTAAACTTACTGTCCTTTCCTTTTCTTCTCCAGAAGAGAGGAGTTATTCACAGGTATAATTCTAGTTCCTCACCTCATTTTTGACAGACTGAAGAGGGCAAGTATGTCCATCCCTGCAGGACAACCTCCAGACCTTGTATCTTGGAAGAAGGGAAAAAGTGGGCTGATGATGTGGCACGTGGCCTTCTCTTGATTGAGACGATAATACTGAATATCCTAATTCAGTTTGTGAGGTAAAACAGCTCTGGAGATATTGTGAATAAGAACACCAGCTGTTTTATTGTACCCTGCCTCTGACCACCATGATTTTTGGGAAAAAGCCTAAAAAAATATGGCTTAAATGGAGATGCATGAGGTATATTTTCCAAGACTCTAGCAGCTGGAAAAGTACAGATACATCCAGACACTTAATACTTAACATAGCTGTCCTCCTTTATTTTGCCTAAGCGCTATTCCAAATTCTCCTGTACTCTTTCCCTCCACAGCCTGATGACTGAAGCTTTTGTCCTAGGCTTGGAGGACTGCAGGTGTATACAGCACCATGGTATTCTTCACTTAAGTATTCTCTTCTCCTTTCCCAAGAAACTTTCCCAAGTTCTCTTCGTCCTTTTAACCCTCTCTGCATGTGGTCCTTAGAAAACTGTTCATAATCAACCCATGGTTTCTCTCTCAAAGGTAACAAGAAATCAAAACATCTATGAAGTGAAGATAAGATTAGTTTTTCCTGCATGTACTGCTTTGCATTTACTGATACTGAGTGACATTTGCCCTCTCATTTGCAGTCATGCAGCATTAAAAGAACTTTCTGTAGCTCCTCCCAGGAGCTTTCAATGCAACCATTTTGGATAATTTAGTAGGACCTTCAAAGAACTTGTGCAGAAGTTATCTAGTTGTTTTCCCATCATCTCAGGTTTCTCTATCCAAGCAAAAACCTAGACCCTGGCAGATACTGAACTTGATTGAGAAAGCTTATTATATTATATTATAAGGGAATACAAGCCCTGAAAAAGATGTCTCTGAGGAATTTGTAAATCTAGGTCTGTTCTGTTCCTAAATGTGTTGAAATGATGGTGATTTTTGTCTTTTTTTGACTTCAGATTTTTTACTTCAGATTTTTATTTCAAAGACATATATTGCATCTTTTGTATCATACAATTTACTCTCATATTTTTCATATTTTTACTCTCATATATATATTTTTACTCTAATATTTTTCATATTCTGACTTCAAATTTTTATTTCAAAGACATATATTGTGCCTTTTGTATCATGCAATTTACTCTCATATTTTTCATTTTCTTTAGAGCTTTATTTATAGTAAATTCCAGATGAAAAAATTCCCTGTGTTGCTGTCCCTCCAGTTAGATACATAGATTTCATAACCTTTTGTTACCCAATCTGTATTCTGTATTTGTCTAACATTTCCTATAGTTCCTAGATCTCCTTGAAGTTAAAATCCTGAACCCAGCAGATGAAGGATTTTCATGAATTTGATGGAACTTCTACGGAAGTCACTGGAAAATCATTCTTTGTCTCATTTATTCATTGTCTATGCTCTTTATTGTCTTCTTTATTCTTCAGGAAGTCATGATATACTTTCCATTTCTGAAATAAGGAAGGACATTACTCAGGAAAAATCAGAGACACAAGACAAATCCATCAGCATTCTGGGTGGCGTTTTGTGTAAATCATTTTACACCAAGATACTATTCCTCTTTCTACCACTATCCTAATGATTTTTTTCCCTAATGTTGCTGGTAGGTTTTCTGTAGAGTAAGAATTTTAGTCATAATCTTGCTCAAGTGCTTTCATTCCTAGTCACTTATTTCTCAAATTTAAGTGCAATAGCCATGTAAGTATCTTCATCAGAAGCCAGAAGAAAGATACATAAATACTTTTATGTGTACATATCTCTAGATTCCCATGTTTAAGCAGGGGATTGGAGTAGATGACCTCCAGAGGTTCTTTCCAACCTCAACTATTCTGTGATTCTGTGATGTTGTATTACGGATAAAAATATACACACATATATATGTAACTATCAAAATTGTTTTCCCCTGAAGACTGCCAAGCAGGCACAAGTACTTCTCTTATGATTTATTGAGTGTTCTCTATCTAGACAAAGAGAAAACTTAATTAATTTCCCTGAAGTAACTTGCATGACTTTCAAAGCATCATTTGGAATACATATCAATAAGCAAAATCCAAGAGTGACCCTCTAGACTAAAGGAAAAACAAACCAGTTTTTAATTTGTTTCATTTTTTTTCACAGTAATTACGGACCATTGTGAGGGAAGCTCTCACAATTTATCTGAGAAATCAGCATGACCAGGTGCCTCTCTTCAGTGCCTGCACACTAATGCAGGCAGGATGGGGAACAAACAGAAGGAACTGGAGGTCTGTGTGCATTGCAGGCTACAGTCTCACTGGGATCACAGAAGCACAGCAGAAAACTCAGATGGCTGGAGTGCTGCAATGGATGGGTATAGGCCTTTTGTAAAGGACAGGCTGGGACTGCAAGAACAAGGAGTTGCCTTGAACGTGGGAGAGCAGCAGGAATGCATGGAGCTCTGCCTGGGACAGGTGGTCAGCTGGCTGGGAGTTTATGGGTCAGGATTAGAGGGCAAACCAATGTGGGCAGCATTGTGGTGGGTGTCTGCTACAGGCTGAGTGATCAGGGAGAAGAAGATAAGACTCCCATTTGAAAGCCCTGATCCTCGTGTGGGACTTGAGCCATGCAGATAATCTGCTGCAAGGACAACACAGCAGGACACAAGCAGTCCTGGAGGTATCTGAAGTTAATGGATTAATAACTTCCCAAGACAGGTGACTGAAGAGTGGATGAGGGAAGGTGCTCTGTTGGACATGATACATGGAAACAAGAAGAACCGGTCAGGGATGTAAGGGCAGCATGGACTGCAGCAATCAAAGGAGGCTGGATTTCAGGAACCTGAGAGGAGGGAACAAGATCACAAGCCTGGACTTCAGGAGAACAATCTTTGGCCTGTTCAGGGGCCTGCTTGGAAGAATCCCATGAGAGGTGGTTGTGGAGAATGATTTGATTTTCAAGGACCACTTTAACCAAGCTCAAGAGCCCCATGAGCAAGAAATCAAGCAAAAGTGGCAGGATCCACATCCATGGATGAATGAGGAGTTCCTGACTAGTCTCATACATAACAAGGGATCATACAGGAACTAAAAGCAGGGACAGGTGACCAGGAGAAATAAGTAGACACTGTCCAAGAGTGCAGGGGTGGGTCTAGGAAAACTAAAGCCACCTGAGCTTTACCCTGACAAGTGATGTGAAAGGCAACAAGAGTTTCTACAGGTATATCAGCAGCACAAGGAACATGAATGAAAATATAGGCCTGTTGCTGAATGTGGCAGGGGAACTAGTGACAGAGGACATGGAAAAGCTCAAGGTACTCATTGCCTTCTTTGCCCACACCTTCACATATCAGATTTGCTTTCAGAAATCTCAAGCCCGAGACCAGTGAGGAAGTGTAGAGCAAGGAAGACTTACTCTCAATGTAGGAGAATCAGGTTAGGGAACATACAAACAAATTAGACATTTTTATGTATAAGCCCATGAACGGGATGCACCCGTGACTGCTTGGGGAGGTGGCTGTTGTCATTATGTGGCCAGTCTTGATTGTCTTTGAAAGGTGATAGCTATTATGGGATCAGAGGAGGGCAGTGGTTCTTGCAGCCTGGAAGAAACCATGTGTCACTCTTGTCTTCAAAAACAGCAAGAAGGAGGACCCAGGGAACCTTGATCCCTAGGAAAGTGTAGGGGCAACTGTAAGCCGTTTCCAAACACCTGAAGGAAATCAGGTGATTGGGAGTAGTCAGCATGCGTTTATAAAAGGAGAAATCATCCCTGACCAACCTGACAGCCTTCTACAATGGGATGACTTGTGTGGTGAACAGTGAATGTTCTTCATCTGGACCTTAGAAAGGCTTTTGACAGTGTCTCCCATAACATCCTTATAGATCAACTTAGGAACCACCATCTAGACAAAGGGCTGAACTGCCAAGAGTTCAGTAAAGGGCCATGAATATGATTAAGGGTCTGGAGCACCTTCCATATAAGGAGAGGCTGAGAGAACTGGAACTACTCAGCCTAGAGAAGAGAAGGCTCAGGAGGCTCTTATACGTGTGTGTGTATATATGACGGGAGCAATGACAATGAGGGAGCCAGACTTTTCAGTGGTACCCACTGACAGGAAAGGAGGCAATGGACACACAAATTGAAATACAGGAAAAGGTGTTTAAACACAAGAAAACATTTTTTTACTGCAAGTGTTGTTGAACACTGGCACAGGTGCCCAGAGAGGTTGTGGAGTTTGCACCTAGGGAGACAGGAAAAACCTGACAGGACACGGTGCTGAGTAACCTGCTGTAGCTGACCCTGCTTTAAGCAGAGTTGGACTACATGATCTCCAGAGGTTCCTTCCAACCTCAACCACATTATGTTTCTGTGATTGCTGTGTTCAAGCAGTCTCTGCACTTTTAAATCATCATTTTTCACTTCTTTTCAATATTTTGAACACGAATTGTGTCAAGAAACATTAATCAAGAACAGCACATAACACAAGAAATATTAATAAAGAGAAAGACAATGCATGAGCAGCACTTCAACAGAAGAAAATACGCTTGTCAGAATGTATTATAGTCTTATAACACACTTTGAACCATAGAACATGACTTTATGCAATATTAAATACAATCTGAAAAGAAAAGAAACAGCTCATCATATGAAGTTTTCCTCATTTTAAGTTAATGAAAATGCATGTACTCAGACCTGGGAGGCTGATGCTGTTTCAGTTTCTGTTTGCTGCAGGTGAAAACCCCATAGCCACATAGCAGTTAAAACCATAATCACACAGGTCTTCTTCATCTTTTACAATATCTATGATTCTGTGAAAATAACAGTTATTGTTCTTTGTTATACAGTGAAATGCATTGACATAAAATACGGTAGCTTGCTGGAGAGTAAATATGTGAGTAAATGTAGTTGGGTATTAGGTATGTTACCATGAAAGTATTTCTTTCCTTGTGTATTCCAAACAGGCATGTCATGCTTAGACAAACCCATCACTCAGAAAGTAGAAACTCCAATAAAAAGCAAAGTAGCTTATTTCATAAAGACTGCTGTTATCAAGGGTGTAGTATTTTCAGCACAATAATTGTTCAAATTATCTACTTAACCACCGACAAAATTTTTCTTCTGTGATTCAAGGCATTTTCATGCTCAGTGCTCACTAGTTGGAGAAGCAGGAGGTGTTCAGCTTCATGGAGCAAACCTAACTAATACAATTCAGCTGACAGACCATAGTTTTATGGGAGGTGGAAAGGTGTAAGTCTGCCAATGACCTGGAGTCTCCAGCTTCCGTAAATTCTGCTAGTAGAGCTATGAGATCTAAGAGCCTTTAGCAAACAGGATTATCTGAAGAGAAAAAAAAAAAGACAAAAAACAAATTAATTTCAAAACAAAACATATCAAAATAATTTCCTGTCATTTTCTTTTAATTCCCCCCCATTAATTTCAAAAGCCACA
This sequence comes from Burhinus oedicnemus, assembly GCA_008921705.1. Lineage (NCBI taxonomy): Eukaryota > Metazoa > Chordata > Aves > Charadriiformes > Burhinidae > Burhinus > Burhinus oedicnemus. Next base: position 227,686 of record VFFE01007739.1, read on the forward strand.
GAAATGTAGAGCCCAGGAAGAATTCATATATTGCTACTCTGCAGCAATGTCAATCACTTAATGCAGACTTCCCCTAGAATTTTGAGGGAAGTTGTTTTTGACAAATAGTCATGATGTATGTAAACCAAATTAATTACCGGCAGTTCAGCTATTTGGCTTCACAAGCATTGTAGGGAAAAAAACCCAAAACACCCAAAACACCCAAAACCCAAAACAATTGAATAGAATTTAGGGAAGCAGCAGTCAGACCAGTAGCATATGGATGGCTTACTACAGCCCCAGAGTTAAAGTGCGACGAGCCACAGAGGAGGGAGATTTGGAGATAGTCATTTACTGAGAAGGCTTCATTCTATGGTTTGAAATTGTTTAAAATCCTGAACTGTGAGAGGGAGTGTTGTGTTATCATTTGTGTTATAAGTTTTCAGCCAAGACTTTCAGATGGGGAAGGATTCCCCCCTGTGATGATGTCTGGTAATCATACAAGAATGTTCTGAGGAAATGTCAAAACTTGATTTATGTTTTTTTAATGCTCCCACTTTCTTGCTTGGCCTGACTTTCAGTTTATTGTTATAAGCTTAGTTCATACCTCCTAGCTACATGAGATGTTCTCAAATATACTTTCTGACACTTATTTGGGAAACCACTGTAATTATCTGTCAGGCAGAATTAGGGACCACAGTGTGAAAGGTTAGATTTGTTTACAGCAAAATCCCACTGTGACATCAAGGGAAAAATGATTGTTTGTAAAGAAAAACAAGGCAAAATTAAAAAAAAAGTATTATCTCACTGAGTCTTAGATGATTCAGTGGAATTTCTGAAAAGATTCTATTAGTAAACAAATAGAAATAGAAATGTTTTTTTGACATTTGATTAAAAACAGACTGCATAGTCCTTGGCTCTTTGCATTAACTGTGCACCAGCCAGTCTCTCTTGTTTGATGAAGGTGACTGAGAGCAATTCATGTCACCTTATAAATTAAATCTCATCACTGCTATTCCCAGAAAATCTGACAAGCAACAAGAGCAAGGGGAGCTGCACTGAATTTTCAGTGAAAGAGTGTGTTCATTTTTGGAGCAGATACTTTCAACACATTTGGTTTAACTCATTGTCATCATCCCAAGAAAGAAAGGCTGGCAACAAAGAGAAGAAAGTTGCAATAAAAGTTAACCAAGGAAAATACCAAGGTGCTTTAAGACATTGTCCAAAGCAAACATGGATATTCAATTGCTATGCTGGGTTCAGTTTCATGTTTTCAGACCTCTACTGTAAACTCATTGAAATGGGGCTGGAAAAATGAAACTTATTCATGTCTTAATTTACTTATTCCAGAATACTGCAAGGTGGTAGGCCAAGCAGAGCCATGCTGAAATCAAATATGTTAGTGTGCAGATCTTAAGTTGATTTTCACAGCTACAGCTGAGTCACTAAGGCAGCTGGGCCACTCAGTGAAATTAAACATAGTAAATTAAAGGCACGTGTAATTGGCTCTCTGTATATATTGCTCTCTCCCTATTCAGTGTATCTGAATATGCTCAGGATCAATTTCACAGGACCTCTTTCAGCAGAATTCCTCTGTTCTCTTTCTTCCACTTTCCTGTAAAAAGGACCTTAGTGAACATCAAAAAACAGATTACAACTAGTATTAAATGTGGTATATACGCAAAATGGTTCTTCAGGGGCTCTGACCTGAACTGAGTCTCTGTATTCCTTTTCATATGTTTGAGGCAATAATTTTTTTTTTCACTGCCTCAGTACAAGTTGGTAACGAAAACAAATATGTACAAATGAAGGCTAACTTCCATGTACCCAGATATTTCTTTGACTTTATTAACCTGCCAAAATCTGTTATCAGTGCCATAATTACAATAGCAAGTTGGAAGTGCTTGTCTTCCATTTACTTCCGTCTGTCATATCCATTACCGGTATAATCACTGCTCTGTTGCACTGCCTAATTAGCTGCTAAGTGGCAAGGTAAATCTTAACAAGTCAACTGAATGTCGATGCTACAAGAGCCCAGAAAAGTACCATTTCTCACCATTAGGATCTTCACAATTGTGGGTGATTAAGTGCAACTGTGGCCAACCTGCCATTCCAGGAAGGGCTATGCCACCATGCTCCTCTACTTCCCCCTTTTCTTGGCCAGCACCAACTGTTCAGTAGCAAACTTAGACACAAACTGAAGTCCCCAAAATGATCAGCTCCAGAGATGCCTCCTCAGCAGTTGTGCTGTCCTGGTAGTGCTCAGTTTTTTTGAAAGATGGGGCAACCAGGAGACAGGCAATGCAGTATTAGTGCCACAATGACATACAAATCTCAGGGAGGGAAGCTGCCTTTTGGATTTGGGTCTTCAAGGAGATGTTCTGAACTGCAGTGGACACCATTTAACAGGCTTACTCACAGGGATGTGGTGTGAACTTCTTCCCAGCAGCCTGGCTAGCTCCTCACTCCATTATTTGTAAGTAATATAGAACGGGATAGCGAAGGGAAAGTACTCGGGCTCTAACAGCATTTCATATGTCACAATGAACGTGTCTCTGCAAGTAGACACAGCTCTAATATGCTGGTGTAAATACTGACTTAAACTTAAAAAAAAATCAGCAAAAATAAATGAATTAACAGACAACTGAATATCTCCCCATTTTATTTCTTTTCCTTTCTGTTCATTCATGCTCCTAGATTTCCACCCTTCCTGTGCCCAATCTTGAAACAATTAAAACACATGGACTTCAAAACTGCTTTGTTCATTCCTAGGCTGTGTAGCAGTGGCGGTGGTTGCTGCAGTTCCCTGGTGAGGAAGTGTGGTGAACAAAATGTTAAATATAAAAAGACAGGCTTTGTTTGTTAGGAGTTTTCAACATCAGCATAAAAGAGGATGGGAACGGAATGCAAAGTTACAAAAAGTTGCAAACCGAGGACGAGAATGGGTTAAGAAATTGCAGCTTCAACCGGGCAAGTGACGCACGTAGAATAACCAATCAAGAATAACAATAGAGTGCATGAGCTCACCTATATGCATAGAGATTGCTAATATAAGTAGGATCAATTGTAATAATAAACGGCTTTTGGTTGATTCACATTGAATCGTGTGCAGAGTCCATTTGTTTCACCACAAGGAAGCATTTGTTAACTTCCAGAAAAAGTAATTCTGTGACATGTCTGCAAAATCACCCTAGTTTGTTAAGTACAGCATGGGCTGAGGGAATTATATCCTGGATTTTATTACTCAGCATCATAAGGGCAAGGCAGGACACTGAAGCTTTCAACACATGAAAAGTAAAAGAAGATAGCACCATAGCCTCATCTCTGGACACCTTTTGTTTTGAAGAAGTACAGAGCCTTCTCTCTCACTAATTTTTAATGGGACTGCTAAAATACCTTAGTTATTCTACATTACCTTGCCTTACTCCCAAAAAGCTATTTCCTTCCCACTGTAAAGCTTAACACATTATGTGGCCAGCTTTGAGTACAAAGTCTACCCTGGTCCTCCTTGCTAATGCTGCTCTGCACAACACTAGTTGTTTGTATTTCAAGGAGAAAAGAAGACTTTACATCATTAACATTGGGATAATTACTCGAAACAACCTCACCACACTTCACAAAGAAAGACAGTTCTTGCTGTTTAAAAAATAGGTTGAGCTGATACCAAAGTGAATCTATCAACATGTAAAAAGCACACAGAAAGTAAAAGGCACAAATCTAACAGATTTAAATGTCCTTTCATAAACGAAAAGGATCTTCATTATCTTTAACTTAATGGAACATCAAATGTTATCAAAAGCACAGTGTTTCTGACAGATTCACATTAATTTCTCCAGTACTTGTTGGATAGCAATTAACTATTAAAGGCTCTTTTTTTTCTTTTCTTTTTTTCTCTTAATATGTAATTTAAAGTAGTTAAAAAACTGTCTTCTTTTATAATAGGTAGGGAAAACAATTATTTCTTTTGCTTCATATACAAAATGAACTGCAGAAGTGTCAAAAATTTCTAAGAACCATAGTACAATACAAAAAACCTGAAACTTTTAACAGCAAAGCAAAAAAAAAAAAAGGCAAAATAAAATAAAAAAAGAATTAAAATGGCAAGATTGTAATTTTATATATCCCAAATGCTTCACTATTTTATTCTTATCCCTACATTCCAGCAACAGCTTTAAAGTGGTCAGCTCATGTTCTGATAAGCATCCAACTTAACATAGACTGGTCTACACTGCTCTCTGACACCGCTGGCACTGGTCTACCTCAGTGTCTAAACTAGCTGGTCCAAGCCCGGTTGAGTACTGAGACATTCATTGAAATCAGTTATCCCACCCTAGAATTTGCCTATGGGAAAATAATGGCAACACAACAAAGAACCTTCTAAGACTCAAATTGCCCAGCTGCCTAGGTACAGGAATCGTAGACTTAGAAATAACTACAGAGTTTGCGTTTCAGAACAGATGATCCCACAAAGTGCAGGGAACAGCTTGCTAGAATGGGAATAGGTAACTCACTCTTTCATTCCAACTTCACAGATATTTTGCTTAGACTATCTGACTGTATTCGTTTACAACTTTTACCTCTTTCTATTTTTGCACACGTAAATTTCTCCTGCCACCTTCTATTTCTTTTTTAAGTAGAAAAGATGAAAGGAGAAGCTTTAAAAATGACCAAAGGTGCATGGAGAAATGTAGAAAGGGCTCCAGTGGAAAAAAAAGTAACATATAACACTGCCAGAAAGACAGCACTTCAAAGTAAGGAAAAGTTGCTGAACCAATTTTATTGCCAACTTTAATTCCCATAGTTCATAATTTTCAAGAGATTGACTTAGCAACCTTTCCAGTATTTTGAAACATAATGACTCAATGTTACATTTCCAATGCTGCCCTCAGAGTCACTGCACAGGATGCAAAATGCTTCTGGGCATCCCTGGCTGACTGTCGGGCTGTGGTCCTGCATGGCTGCACTGCGCCGTGTTTCTCTTCCAAGGATAACCATGTAGCTTCAGGCTCCTGAGCCGTCAGAGTGTGACACCTTGAATTATCAATGAATTCCCTCTCTCGCTTCCTCCTCCCTCTCCTCCTTTCTTCAAGAGCCCCATAGTTGACCTGACAGGGTATTTCTCTTAGTCGTAGGGGAAAAAGAACTGTTTTATTTTTATATGAATCTGCCAGCTTCGATTCATCTGCTTACTACTGTGCAAGTAATTTGGTACATTTGCTTCAAAGAAAGACTTTAAGCCAATTTAACTAACTCAACACATTCCCCAGAGGAGGACAATAGAGATGTGGAGGAAAAGCCCTCTCTCCTTCACTGCCATTCCCTGGCAGAAGGGTTTTGCTGGAGACAGGAGGAAGACCATGCATAGGTTTGAGGCAGGGGCTAGAGCAGCATGAGCACTTTTCCAGCTCACTTGGTCTGGTCCAAAGTGCTCAAGTCTTCCCTTCACAAATGAGATCACGTCTAGACCTGAAGAGGACAGTTCCAGTCTGACAGCAGATTGAAGATATTTCAAAGCTATGGAATACGGCCACCTCTCGTAAACCACCTGTTATGACCTGTTGAAGTTAACACATGAAAGAAGAGTGCTTCTTCATGTGGAGAAGTGTGGGAAAGGCTGGAGGAGGATTCTTTTCAGCCATGCTGCAGCAATAGAAACCTGAGGTCTGTGTAGCCAAAAGGCAAAGCAATTCAAGGAAAGTGACTGCCTTGTCAACCTGGCAGAATAATGAAAGTATCTGGGTATGGAAACTTAATGAGGACTGTTGCTGATTTTCGGAGCTGTGTTATTCCCAGAATATGCCCTCAATACTATGACTATCATTTATAATTCTGAACACGAGAAAAAAAAGATCAGGTACAGTTATTAAGGAGTTGTCTAGCAGCTTTAGAGATGTCTTAATAATGTTCTTCTTATAGAATCATAGAATCATTTAGGTTGGAAAAGACCTCTAAGATCATCAAGTCCAACCATAAACCTAACACCGCCAAGTCCAACACTAAACCATGTCCCTAAGTGCCACATCTACATGTCTTTTAAATACCTCCAGGGATGGTGACTCAACCACTTCCCTGGATAGCCTGTTCCAGTGCTTGACAACCCTTTCAGTGAACAAATTTTTCTGAATATCCAATCTAAAACTCCCCTGGTGCAACCTGAGGCCATTTCCTTTCATTCTATCACTTGTCACTTAGGAGAAGAGGTCGATCCTCACCTCGCTACAGCCTCCTTTCAGGTAGTTGTAGAGAGCAATAAGGTCTCCCCTCAGCCTCCTTTTCTCCAGACTAAGCCACCCCAGTTTCCTCAGCCAATCCTCCTAAGACTTGTTCTCTAGACATCTCACCAGTTTCGTTGCCCTTCTCTGGACAGGCTCCAGCACCTCAATGTCTTTCTTGTAGTGAGATGCCCAAAACTGAACACAGTATTCAAGGTGTGGCCTTACCAGTGCTGAGTACGGGGGTACAATCACTTCCCTTATCCTGCTGGCCACACTATTTCTGATACAAGCCAGTATGCTATTGGCTGCCTTGGCCACCTGGACACATTGCTGGCTCATATGATCTCTCCCTCACCTCAACCCCATGCATGGATTTATAACAGTGAAGGCTAAATCAAAACTGAAATAAAATGGGAGTTTCCTTTACTGGGAACTAAGCATATCCTAAACTTAACAATATCAATTCCAGCTGCACTCTTTATTTTAATTCTGGTCATATGTGCTTTTCCCAAGTCCTGACCAGGTTGGAATGGAAATTTTTGTGGCCAGAAAAATTCTGATGAATCTATTTTTCTAGTGTTCTGCTATCTTGTCTGCCTCATTTGGGGGCAACCTGCAATAAATCCTGTCCATATGGATTCCAGACTTATATTTCATCACATGTTGCTTTATTATATTTACTTTCAAATATTTTGGGAAGGAATAGTAGGAAATAGAGCAAATGGTGAGGTTTTGGGAAAGATGGACTGCATTTGGGACATATTTAAGGGACTTTTATTTCAGTCTATGCATATACTATACAGTCAGTAAATTTGAGGAAAATTATTCTGGCAAGAAAAATCATGCCTTTGAAAGCTGAACAGTTTTAATAAGCATACATCTCGTGGAATAAAAAAGAAAAGAATGGGGTTAGCTGACAGGGACAGAATAGAGTGGGTATTTGGAAAGAGCAAAGAAGGATTGTTTGGGGACAGGGATGTCAGAGTGTTATTGCTGTTGCTACAAGAGAGGGAAGTGAGCAATATGTGATCTTGCAAGGATTTCCTGCCCGTTCTAGCTTCCATGGCAACTTTTTTTTTTTTTTGGTGATACAGATACTTTCAGCATGTGCCTACTAAAATAGCCATTGCTACCATTTAGAGGGACCTTGACAGGCTAGAGAAATGGACAAACAAGAACCTCATGAAGTTCAAAAAAGGGAAATGCAAAGTTCTGCTCATGGGCAGGGATAATCCTAGGCAGCAGTAGACACTAGGAACTGACCAGGACTGGAAAGTGACTTTGTAGAGGAGGACCTCAGGTCCCAGTGGACAACAAACTGACCATGAACCAGCCATGCAGCAAAGAAGGCCAACAACTTTCTGCACAGCATTAGGAAGACCATTGCCAGTAGGAAGAGGGAGGTGGTCCTTCCCCTCTACTCAGCACTAGTTAGACTCCTCTAGGTCCAGTTCTGGTCTCCCCAGTACAGGGAGACATGGACATACTGGAGTGAGTCCAGTGAAGGAGCACAAAGATGATTAAGGGACTGGAGCATCTGAAGAGTCCGAGAGAGCTGGGAGTGTTCAGCCTGGAGAAAGACAGTTCATGGGGATCTTATCCATGCGTATAAATATCTGATGGAGGGGACTGAAAAAGACAGAGACAGACTTTTCTCAGTGGTGCTCACTGACAGGACAGATGGCAATGGGCAAAACCAAAAAAAACCAACCAACCCAACTACACAATTTAATCCAAACACAGGAAAAAACTTTTTACTGTGAGGGTGGTGAAACACTGGAATAGGCTGCCCATGGAGTTTGTGGACTCTGTCTTTGGAGATATTCAACACTCAACTGGACAGCGCCCTGAGCTATCTGCTCTAGGTAACCCTGCTTTGAGCACAGAGGAGTAGACTAGACAATCTTCACAGGTTCCTTCCAGCACCAACCACTATGTGGTTTTGTGAAATTGCAAATGTAAGATTGTAATTGTAAGACTGACAGTTTATACAATTTACAGCAGCTTCATCCATCACATTCAATATAGCCATATTCAATATCATTAACTATCAGCAACACATATACCAACAATATACAATAAACAGGGGATCTCAGATCATAATAATGCAAGTCAAAGATTAGTTATTCTCATGTGATAAGAAAATCTGAAATAAACTGTGACAAAAGATATATGGAATTAAGGCAGAGAATACACTTTTCTTCATAGAGTGAATAGGAGTTTGGTTTTTCATTTCAACAAGTACAAGATGTATACAGTGACAGTGAATAATGTCAGACCCCCATAATCTTCATGGAACATACAAAGATGCAGCTTCAGGATAGAATAGCGGCATTTGCGTGGATTTTATTTCTTCATTTGTCGAAACTGGAACATTAATGCCATTTGGGGTTTGTTCTGACTTTTTGTTTGTTTGTTTTTAATTTATAGGGATAATTGCTCTAGCAGCAGTCGCTCTAATTGTTGCAATTAGGAATGTCACTTTTTTCCTCTTTACAAAAAGTTCCAGCTGCAACTGTGGAAAGAAATTATAAAAGAAATGAGATTAAAGGTACTGAAGACTTCCCATGATGGCATGTTTCATTTCTGCTCTCACTGAATAAAGAGACAGCGGAATGATTTTCGGTTTTGAGCTTAATACGCGATTTTGAGAAGAAAAAAACCATGACCACATGAAGGAATCATGCAGACCACAAAAAATTCTGTTTAGCATAGGACATCATCTGTTCTTCATCTGAACAAATCCTGAGTATTCCACTTCATAATTCCCTTTGTCCTGATGTGCTGCTTACCCAGAGGCAGGTGAGTGACAGTAAAAGCTTAGAGACTAGCCGATAAATACATAGCTAAAGAAACTCCTAACATCTGTGCTACATTTTGCACCCTTTCTCTTCTTGCGCCCTTACTCTGTATTGGTGAAGCTAATCAGTTCACTGACTGCTGCATCTTCTATACAGTTATCGCAGTGCTTGTGTAACTGGGAAAAGATAAAGAAACTCAAAGCCACTTACATTTTCAAAGGGCTTCCTGAAATTTGTCTAGAAATATGTTGCATGCCCAGCCTCTCCCAGTTTTGCAAGCTAAATCACCCCAACAACTGCTTTATCCTCTTGGGAGGCAGGTAATGACAGAGGATCATGGTAGTTCCTCCTCTTGCCCTACCCTCCATCTTCATAAAGCAAGAACTAATAGTGCCCAGTAAGGCCAAACTGGATAGAGATGCTCCACCTTGGCTACCGAAGTGAAATGCCATAGGCAGATAGTAAATCACTTACAGAAGCATGTCATTGGTCAGAGACGGAGCACAATGGCACAGACACAAGCTCTTTATGTTGCTTTTTATCATCACCCTCTACTCAGCAGATGGGTATCCCAATGTCCTCAAAGTCACGGCAGCTGCTTTTGACTCTCCCTTGCAAATCCATCTCAAAATTTTCTCAATCAATTACAGGAGCATTTTACACAGATTCTGGGCATGCAACTGAAACTAAGGTATGCCAGCTATATCAGCCAAACCGAAAGAGGAATGCGTTTTCAAAGGAAGGATAAACAGACAAGGCATTTGGGTGACCTTTAGATGAATAGCTATAGTAATCCTAGTACTATTCAAGAGCTCTGTTTCAGATGTCATTGGTATACTAAGCAGCTGCATATTTAGGCCATTTTTAAACCATTCTCCCAGCCATACAGGCAGCACCTCTCTAGCAGCCTGAGTACAATTTCTTCTTTTCAGCCAGCATGTAGCATATTTATTATACATGCTGAGGTAGTCCAAAGTGATATACAGCAGTTACTTTATGAAACATTGATTTGCAACTCACTGTCATTTTCTGGTACATCACATCACATGTTAACACAAGATGGTCACTGACTGCATGTGTTTTGAGAAGAATATCGCTGTAAGGGGAAAAAAGACAGATGTAGCTACTTGAGTTTACACTGTAAACAAAAGGCTTTACTGCACTAGAATATAGAGTCTTTCACTATATTCCCAATTTTTCCCTTTATGTTCCACCAAGCAGAGCATGCAAACTGAATTTAATTCTGGATGATTGCTCAAGTACTTTTGTGACTGCGCTTTATAAGAGGAAAGAAGGGAAGGGTGAAAGAGGGAGCTTACATGTAGAATATAAATATTTTCCTTGCAATAAGGCAAGAGATTGGAGGCCAAATCATTGTCTGGAGAAAAGACAAAAGGAAGAAGGAAAGAAGAAAGGAAATCAAAGCAATGGGAAATAAGAAATTGGCATGTACTTGACAGAATATTTGACTGGGGAAGACCGAACAAATGAAATATGTATCTTCAAAACCAAGCATATATGAAAATGTCAAGAGAAGTTTGAATATGTATCAATTAGGATCTTTGGATGTTTTGAATTTTGGTCTCCCTTTAGAGAAGGCCTATTATCATCAAGCTTTCAAACTAGAAGGTGTGAATGTCGCTAAAATCCAGTGATAAACTACAACCTAGAAAAACTTTTGTAGAAATTGAATTTTGGCTGTGAAATGAATACAGGATCAAACTGTGTTTCAATTAGTGGAATTTGTTCTTAACCATCTGTTCCACATCTTAATTAATATCAGAGCCTTACCTGTAGTGTTTTGGAGTCTTAAATAACTCTGTTTCAAGAAAACAGCCAGAACAACAAACAGGTGGGATTGGCCCTTATCAACATGAGTGATGTCCAAGGGCATTGCTCTGGGTAGCATCAGCAGCAGGACCATCCAACAATGTCTCTTCATCAAGCACACTGCAGATTAGGTTGTGTCGATGCCAGGGTTGTAAACAGAAGAAAAACAGCTTATCATTGCCTTCTGACGTCGCTGCAAATGTACAAAGTGCGGGGGGGAGGGAAATGAAACAAAGAAACATATTAATTTTAATGGCTTTTTCTGGTAAATGAGTTATTATTGTTATAGAGAAAATTCAGCTAGGTGAAAAAATAGCATTTATCCTTGGCAAGTTTTCATTTTGGGATCTTTTCAAAGGGAAACATTTTAAAGATGATAGTTTTCCTTAAAGTAGTACACAAAAATGTCTAGCAGCTGAGTTCAGTTTCCTTTAAAGACTATTTTGTTATGGCAAATAAAGTTTGAAGGGCAAGATACCTAATACATTTGTGCTATCAAAATATTAGTACAAGTTCAGTTTTTCATTAACAATTCTGTGCCATACATTTAACGTTTAAAAGACCAGGCATGCATTTCTGTGCATAACATCCCTGAGAGAGCTCCTCCAGTCCCCCACTATGACCTTCCAGATATCCTCCAAGAGGTCTCAGTCATTTCTTCAGCGCTGGCCACTGGATCCTCAACAGAAATCATAGAAGTATAGCCTAGACCATAGCTCAGTTATGAAATCCAGTGTACTGCCAACTTCAGTAATAACATGGAGGTCGACATCCAGTCCCCTTGTGGCAGCAACCATGAGTTGTCCCGTCATTAGAAGAATGATGCTGTTTAAGTGAGGACTACATGGTGACACTTTCCTCACTTATGGGGGTTTCAGTGTGCATTAAACTTTGTAAAGTTTCCTGGAGCTTTGAACAATGATGTGGAGATGGACAAATATGAGAGAATTAGCTTCTGTATTTCTTCTAAAGGCTGTTCAGCACATCATATCATTTTTTTAAATATTAGGTGAATGAATATTGTGAATAATATCTTCTTCTTCTACATTTAATGAGCAACTGTAGCATTTTTCCTCTGCTTTACTTTATATTAATAGCGATAAACTATTAACTCATTTTTAACTCTTTGTAAACTCATTCCTTTTATATTAATTTTTCAAAATTGTTTCCCTGAGTCATCCATGCCCTCCAGAGAGCATTAAGAACCATCCCTGGCTTAATAGTCAGGCCTGTGAATTTCACAGTTCATGTCCTAACTTCAATAGGATTTTAGCTCATTTGCAGCCTGGGTGTCCCTAAGCTGTTAATGGCCAGAAACTGAGCCTATAATGAGGATATGCTGGACTTAGGCACTGAATTGGTGTGAATCCACCAACAGCTGGGGCTGATTTGTCTTATTCTGATTTGTCTATATTGTACATAATGGATTTTGCTTCTGACACTTCTTAAAAATTGTAATTGATACTTTATCCTTGTGTGTGAATGCAGATGAAACAATGCGTAAAAGCCAGTGCCTTCCTTGCGCTGCCAAGATGTTGCCCTATAATATGAGGCATCACTCATTCTGCATCAGTCAACCTGTAGGAGAATCATGACTGCCTGCAAAGCAGGGCATGCCAAAAGAAGTTTCCCTTTCTCTGCTGCAGCACATTGTCCCCAGGCCCTCAGAGAATTTGACTGGCATTTGCTCATTGTTAAGCATGTATGTGTTGTAGGACTGATGTGGGATGCTGAGCTGTTCCTCTTTTTTTTTTTTTTCTTTCTCTTTAACTCTGCAATTGCTTTTAACCTAGCTCCCTTCTCTGCCTCTCTCTCCCAGAGATGGATGTATGATTATCTCAAAAATTTAAAGCTGCACAGGCTGTTTGCCTGAAACTTATTTACTTTTGATTTGATAGGAAGGGCTTGCAAGCTCACCTGCTGTTCAAGTGAGGAAAATAAGGGTAAACTAGACAGAAATTCTTTGCATGCACAGGATAATTCCTTGAGATCCTGCATATGCCCAGTGTTTTCTAGACGAGTCCCAAAATTGTCATTCTTACTATATAAGCAGAGTAACTCAGGTCACTTAGGAAAGTTTTGGATCCTTTGCATATCTTTCAGTCCGTCTAAGCTTTAACATTAGACTGCTTTACCTCACTGTAGCCTCACAGCAGTGAATAATGTAAGCAAAGTGTTAATTAATACTTGCTAGATATCTGGGCCAAGAATTTTGTTTCTCTACAAATATCTTCCAGTAATTTCACTGGTCCCTTTTCCTTATGATTACATATTAAATGAAACCATGACTGGGAAAATAATTTATCTAGAAATCCTGTGTGGAATCTCTGGCCAGAGCAGCTGGAAAATAACTTAAAATTTACTCATCTCAGATTGGAATCAATTTTAACAGATTTGGAGAGCTTGTGAATATCATATCATCGTGAGAACATGGTATCATCTGTGATACATACAAATAGCCTCTGACGCGTACCCAGAAGAATATAGTAACTTTTTAATGACGACTGAATCTGCTAAGATGCTGCATTCAAAAGTACAGAATACTTCTCATCTAGTATTTGCGGCTCTTCCTGATGAGACTGTTCCATTTGAATAATACAAACCCTACAGAGTACTGGGGGCATAAGGGCTTAACTTACTTATACTCACCGAGGAGACCAGCTCCAGTGAGGTAAGTCCTCACTGGGGAAGGGGATCGAGGCGAAAAGGGCCTACAACAGGCTCTTTTTTGGGGCTCTTGAAGCCCGGAGAAGTGGCTAGCTTGTGCCGGCACCAGCAGCTCGAGGGCGGGCTGCTGACGCGGCAGGGACGGAGCCAACACCACCCACGGCAGTTCTACACGTGGCCTGCCGGAGCTCGGTGACTGGTGGCAAGTCAGCGCTCAGCGAGGTAAGTTCAACTGGTGGTAACTGGCCCCCCTCCTGGCTCGAGAGGCAAACTCGACTCAAGTAGTGGTCGTTGCCCTCCCAGAAGAGGACCTAGCCATGGTTACCACTTGTCCAAAATCCCTTGCAAGAATGCATGTGGCGACCCAGACGGAGCTTCTAGAAAAACCTGCAGCCGTGCAGGTCTCTGGCTGCAGGGAGTGCCTGAGCCTGTCACTCGCACTGGAGGACAGCAGAGACACCACCTGTGTGCGGTGTGACCAGGTGAATGACCTGCTTAGCCTGGTGGCAGAGCT
>VFFE01007739.1:241711-254019 GCA_008921705.1 Burhinus oedicnemus
AGGGATGAAGAGCAGAATAAATCCCCCGTAATCCAAGAGGAAGCAGTTAGTGACCTGCTACACCAACTGGACAGCCACAAGTCCATGGGCCCAGATGGGATCCACTGAGAGTGCTGAGGGAGCTGGTGGAGGAGGTTGCCAAGCCACTCTCCGTCATTTATCAGCAGTCTTGGTCAACAGGGGAGGTCCCAGATGACTGGAGGCTTGCCAATGTGACACCCATCTACAAGAAGGGCCGGAAGGAGGATCCAAGCGCTTATAAGCCTGTCAGCCTGACCTCAGTGCCAGGAAAAGATCATGGAATGGATCATCCTGAGTGCACTCACGATGCATGTGAATGACAACCAGTGTTGATCTGCTTGAGGGTAGGAAGGCTGTGCAGAGAGATCTGGACAGGCTGGATCGATGGGCTGAAGCCAACTGCGTGAGGTTTAACAAGGCCAAGTGCCGGGTCCTGCACTTAGGTCACAACAACCCCAGGCAGTGCTACAGGCTTGGGGAGGAGTGGCTGGAAAGCTGCCTGGCAGAAAAGGATCTGGGGGTCCTGGTGGACAGCCAGCTGAACATGAGCCAGCAGTGCGCCCAGGTAGCCAAGAAGGCCAACGGCATCTTGGCCTGTATCAAGAATAGTGTGGCCAGCAGGAGTAAGGAAGTGATCGTGCCCCTCTACTCGGTGCTGGTGAGGCCGCAGCTTGAGTACTGTGTTCAGTTTTGGGCGCCACAGTCTAGGAGGGACATTGAGGTGCTGGAGCGTGTCCAGAGAAGGGCAACAAAGCTGGTGAGGGGTCTGGAGAACATGTCTTATGAGGAGCGGCTGAACGAATTAGGATTGTTTAGTCTGGGGAAGAGAAGGTTGAGGAGAGACCTTATTGCTCTCTACAACTACCTGAAAGGAGGTTGTAGTCAGATCGGCACTGGTCTCTTCTCCCAAGTAACTAGCCATGGGACAAGAGGAAATGGGTCCAAGTTGCACCAGGGGAGGTTTAGGCTGGACATTAGGAAAAAATTTTTCACTGAAAGAGTTATCAAACATTGGAACAGGCTGCCCAGGGAGGTGGCTGAGTCACCATCCCTAGATGTGTTTAAAAGTTGTGTAGATGTGGTGCTTAGAGACATGGTTTAGCAGCAGCCCTTGTAGAGTAGGGTCAATGGTTGGACTAGATGATCTTAAAGGTCTTTTCCAACCTAAACAATTCTATGATTCTATGATTCCAAGACATATACCTGGAGATTATCTGGAAACACCACTTTGCAAAGGTCTGGCAGATATTTGAATAATCAGTTTTTCTGGCACATTTGTTCTTACACTGAGGAGCTAAAACTAAAGGATATAACAGTGCTTTCACCACTTTACTTGGGTGTGTATTCAGTGAATTTCATAAGCTTGTCTTCATAAACCAATAAATTATTCATTTCCATTTCTGTTTAACTGAATCTTTTGCACTGACAAAGAAAAATGCTTTAAAACTTAAGAAATTACAGTCTTAAAAAAAAGTGACATGAACCCACATCATCTTTTCCACGATCCAAAGGCAATACAGCATCTGAACTAAGCCACTTATCATCCTTTAAGCCTGAATATTTCATTATAAAGGTTCTCCTGGAATTCTGAATTAATGTTACGCCTCCTCCCCACATTCACAGTGGTCCTTTCAGAGCTTATTGAGCTATAGAACACCCCACACCCACCTGTCTGCTTGCTCCAGCAGCAGGTGCTGACTGTGATGCAGTGCTTCATGGCAGTGTAACCTCGAGACTACACCGCTTTATGTCACTGAACATTGTCGATGACTTGGGAAGTTAGAGTATTGTAACAGAGTAATAAAGGTTTCAGAGTTTTCTTAACAAATTGGCAGGGCTAACAAATATGCATATGATATTTTGGATTAGAAATTTTTCACGTATGCAGAGCAAGGCACTATGACTGTCAAAAGCTATAGAAAGTACATCTGACACACAGTACAAGACGTCTGAGCAAACTCTATTGTTATTTTTCTCCTGCTGTGTTTACTTCAAAAGTCACATGTGGTGGTGAATTCTATAAGGAAAAGTATTGATAGGCTCCATTCAAAGCATTTGCCAGCACGCTAACAGACTACCACCAAATAATGCCTTTAAAAAGTAGATTTCTTTGTTAATCCAATATTCAAATGATTATTCTTCTAGCACAAACGGTTAGGATAGATGGGGGACATCTCCCTTTTTCAACCAAAATGACTGGAGCAGATTAGCACATGCCTAGAAACACCACAAAAATTTTATTCTCTGTGTAGTCAAAGCAGAAATGTTTTCGCTTCAATGATTTTAAAGACTCAAGTTGGTCTTTCACAAACACAAAGCTTTCAAAGCCATGTCTGTAGATTTGACAAATATTATCTATAAAGTAACATACAATTTAATCAAAGGAAGATATGCAATCTTTGAGGACTGAAATTAACTACAAATGACTAATTCAGTGATAGTAATGAATTTGTTTTTTAATAATATTCCTCTTTAGGATTCTGATGATGTTTCCTAATTGTAAAGCTATAGGCAGCAGCTGAGGCATCGTTTTTACATAATTTTTTGTGGGTAATTTTGTACCTGACCTTGTACTGGTATAAAGAAGTCAAAAAATGGAAACATACAGTTTTAAAATCATTGTCATCACAATATTGTCATATTATTTTTAAGTGGCCTATCTTTTAGCTGGGGCTTTTATTTGCTGTATTTCATTATTCATTTTTTCCAAAAGATGGCTTTAAAACAGTTTCTGTATAATAGAGTACATCCTAGTATTTTGAAATGAGATTAGCTCATTAATCAACAGCCCATAATGACTACAAAGCAAAAACACAGGAAGTATCACTACAGGTCCAGCTCTCCCGTAAACTGAGAGCACACATCAGCAAATGCTCTATTCTTTGTTCCCATTTCTGTTCCTCTTAATTTTAACTTGGTTTATTGCACAAGAAAATCCGCATGCAAGGAAAACCAATGTGTGCCACATCTTAAAGAGAAAAAAATCAGTAATTGGGCAACACATTTCTGGGCAAATATAACAAGCCTGCAGTAGTACTGAAAGGCAGGGGAGCATAAGTCAAATGGCTCAGAAACATGCAACTTGGAGAGCATTATGAAAATGACCTTATACATGAAAAGAAGTGCAGCAGTCAAACTTAGCTGTGAGTTTAGGAGATCTTATAGACATAAATATGAGATCACCAGCAGCCAATGCAAAAGTTTCATGTCTGTCACACACCTCTATTTCACACTTCACTGTGTTTCCTTAAATAGAAAGTAATTAACAATTAACCAATGTAAAGGCCTAAAAGTGTATGAGAGAAAGGACAGCAAACCTCGTTTCTACAAAAGACCGTTGTTGAGTTTTGTTACAAGGGGAAGCACACCTTGGTTTTGGGTCCTCAGCTAGTTCTGGTGCTGAGGAAACCAAACCTGGAGTATCTCATATTTCATCTGTAGCTGGTGAGAGTTTGTGTATGGAAACCTACCATGAAAATTTACTCTTAAACTTTAAATGTCGTAAGCACAGGTCTTCACTGTCTGACCCAGAGCAATTAAAGTTAAGCATTTTCCTTTGTAATTTCTACACCTTCAGGGAAATCAGGATCTGTTCTTTGCCAGACAACAGTTTTGGTATTGTCCTACTTGAAACACTATATGGAAGTTACTTTATAGCGTAAGTATGAACTTGCTCCTGAGAGCCTTAGTGTTTGTAAATATTTCCATTTGATGTAACCAATATGATATATGAGAAGAAGGATCACATGTTCTTTTCTCAGTGCAAAAGAGTAAACATATATTCCTGATTAGTAAACCGAGTTCACTAATAAGATAAAGAAATGGGTGTTCATGTATTGTTTCTCCAGTCATACTCAATTTTCTGTGAATCAACAATAGAAACATAATCAGCTTCAAGCAATACAAACACATTTGTGATGTTGTATCCTTTTGTTAGTCACTTTATTTATTGTTTACTTGTAAACATCAGTGCTGAAACTAATTTAAGATCTTCTCAGCTGGTGTTATAGGATGTGGTTACAGGATATTCTGATTGTATCTGATTTTTGGAAAGAATTATTATCTTTGCTTTCTACTGGTGGTTCTAAATAATTTCTTTCAGTGTCTGTGAATTATACCCGTTTTTATATACCTGACTTCAGAGAACTGAAGATAATGAAATATAGCAAGACAACATGATGCCGTACCATTTCCTGTCCAGAAATTATAAGTCTTTCAGGATAAAGTCTGTTCTTGGGGAGATTTTCTGACCAATTTCCAAACAAAAGAGCTTTGATAAGAATCTAAACTTCAGGCCACTTCACGTAAACTAGTAATCATTTTGAGGTCTGCCCTTCACTAAACTTTATAAGTAATTCTGCTTTGATAGAGAGCAGTTTAAGCAGATCTAGCTCACTAAAAAACCTCACTAAATCAAGGAAGGATGAGGGTTTACAAAATTTAAGCAGTTTTCTACAGAATGACATGCCACTGAAGATCCCTGACATGCCTGCAAGATTATTCAGACATCTCACATGGGCTGAAAGGCTATGTTGAGCTCAAGAAACTGAAAAGACCAAACTAGCTGACAGTAATTAGGTTATTGGACTGTATTACTTTTATTTTTCTATCAACTATAATGGAGCAAGTGAGTTAATCCCTTGACCTTCAGCTATGTACAATAGAAATAATAACTTCTATTGTTTTCAGGGTCTATGGTTCAAAGAAGCTATATTTGTGCTGGTATCTTCTGATCTTTTCCTTTGTGATATTCTTCCATTGAATTTGTAAATTCAGCTTTTCCTGCTCTGCAGAGTGTTGTGCTCTCCATGGCTCAAACGTGTGCACCCTCAGGATACAGCCTGAGGCAGAAAAAAACCTGACAGAGAGCAGGAGTATACCAGCAATTCTAAGACTTTATGTCAAGCCCTTCTAATATGTAAACAACATCTTAGTACAAAGCCCCCTTTTCAGTGCAATCAAGGCAGAGTACACACTTAGGAAAACAGAAATACGAAAGCAAGATATAGTGTTGCAAAGGCAACACATAAAAAGGAAAGAAACATTACTTGTTCCACAGGCACTGTCTATTGCATGGCATGCAATAATTCGTGATAATTAAACAATGGGAGATTAATTTCAAATTCTTTCATAATGTGTTAGATTTTCTCAAATTTTCCTAATGTGGGAAAAATTAAATTAACATATACCATGCCTGCATAATACATATCAGAAGTCTCTGTTTGTTAGTACTCAGAATTTAAGCCCACTGTAGCAGGCTCTTGCTGTCTTGATCACAAATTCTCCCTGCAGCCACTCTTTTTTTATAAGCAGACAGAAAGATTATTTAGTTCCCTTTAGCTCTCTTATAGAGCCATTCCCTCCAGGAAAAAGGCATAAAGATTGTTGAACACTCAAAACCAGTGCTGAGAAACCCCTTTATCTATTTCCCTACATTTTCTTACTTGAACTCAAGTCAGCATCTGTAAGGTGGGTTTTTTTTCTTTTTTTGGTGAATGGAAATGCAAATAAATATAGCTTGTGTTATGCTGATTTATCTAATTTTTAAATCTGTTTACTATTTTCTCCAGAATTACTTAAGCTGAGGTTTCAAGTGTTAAAAGGATGAGTATGAATTTTGAGTCATATTATTTAGTTCTTTTTGAGTCCTGAAAATGAACGCAGTGTTGTATAGAAATGTGACCATCACTGAATTCAGTAAGACTATACACTGCATGTAGGGCAGCCCCCAAGTCTTTTTTGTTATATTTTATCTCCAGGAAATCTAGCATTCTGGCAATGTAATAGAGTGAAAAGCATGATACCTGGGCCATAGATGTTACTCTGGTCATACAAAGAAGTGTGTTGGTAAGTACATGGAGGGCTAATCCTCTTCAAGCTGTTCTTGAAATGAAGAGGAACTGTGGACTCTAGCAACAAGGGCAACTCTGGAAATACATGTTTCTATCATCCTTTGTGCTTCCCATTTCAAGCTATGTGTTTTTATCCTTCATGTGGAAATACTGCATTTTTCCGAGACCCTCTAGTATTTGCTGACTGCTAAATGCATTGCTTCATGACGAAACAATTGCATAGGCTTCCTCACAGCATTTTTGTCAAAGTAGGAGAGAGCAGGGATATATCAATCTAGTTAGCAAATTAATGCTCTTGACACATTTTATTGTGGTTTTATTAACTAGGAAATTACATATTCAAAGGCTCTAATATAATTACAGTTAGATTCTTAAAAAGGAAAAAAGTAACTTTAAATTTGTCAGACTATAACACTTTGTCAGGACATTTTGAATTTTAATGAGTCAATTATGTCTCTATTTTTCCTCTAGTTCCCATGACAAGTAGCTGTGAACCCTCTCCTCAAGGAGGTCAGTCAAGGTACTGTACTGGAAACGCTACATGTATGAATCAGCATCGTAATTCCTATTCACTTTGTGAGCAAAGTATGACAGATCATTATCACTTAGGACCAACATATGAACACACAAGCACAAATATGTTCAGAATTAGTTACGAAGTGGTCACATGAAAAGTATGCTGAAGGCGTCCCCTCCACCCTTATCTCTCTGACAGCCTGTTTTGTAATTATACCAAGTGCTATCAGACACCGTCAGCCAAGTGACACTGTAATGCTGTAACCACACTTCTTTTCGGGAGTCACTTCTTGTAAACACAGAGACTGTCGAATTGAATGGGAATATACAAACACTAAAAATGCTAGCACTGATTACTGTGGCAACTCTGAGAATTCTGATGTTAAAATTAGGCATTTTGGTTTACATTTCCCCTTTTCTCTGAACGAAAAACCCCAACTTAATAACATTTCATATATCTTCCTTATAACTAATATGTGCATTCTTTTCATAGAAAATCTTTGAATCCAAATAGGAATCCCAAACACAAACTAATTCAGGTCTAAAATCCATGAAAGATTGTAAATATGAAGTGAAAATATTCTACAGATATGGTTTGCAGGTACAATTGAGCTATGTGGTTTGGAAGGTAAACAGCAATTGTCTTCAACTCGTGCCTATCTCACCTGTTATTAAAATGTTTTATTTCCAAAATAGCAAACAGCAACACTTTATGTGGAGAAGTAGAAGCTTGTAAAATGTCATCCATTGAAACAACCAGAGGAATGCCAAGGGTGCGTTCAAGAGGCACAGAACATGTTCTTTGATAGCCTAGAATTAAAAAATTGATTTTAAGAAGATTTATCCGGGCAAGAGGAGAATAAAAGTTTAAAATCAAATAGAAGAACATACATTGAGATTCCCACCTTGATATCAAGACTTCAGCTGAAGCCGCCACGGCTTAAACTAAAAACCTGAGCTATTTTAATATCTGAGGGGATGTAGAAATAATAAAAATAGAAAGCCTTGCAGATTTTTATTGCTCACTACTTTTGGATAGCCTTCCCCACTGCTTTAAATGAATGTCAAAATGAAGACTGATAAAGTGTTAAGGCATGTGGGATAGAGCAGATGCTGATGCCAGTGCTGATGCCAGGTGTAACTGCTGTGTTCACAGACGTGGTAAGGTGACCAGAGGAAAGGGCAGCCCTGTATTCAGTGTTTGCTTTTCCTTGCACACATTACAGCCTCAGCTGGTCCCTGGAGGGACCCTCTGGTATATGAGGGTGGATGAGGAACCACTGTATGCATAATTCCTGTTTGCACTGGGTTCTGGGAGAGGGCTTGAATGTCCTTCCAGAGCCAGGACATGCTCCAAAGGCCCAGAGCATAAGGTAGGTGAGAATCAAATCTAAAATAAATATTGAAGACCACTGACTTCAATAGAAATTAGCTCTGCTTCACCTGGTCTAGGTATCCGATTCAAGTCTCAACACTATATAACCATATAGTTATATAGCTTTCAGACATACTCTTCTCATACTTGAATTTCTCGTAGTAGAGCCAAACATACACATCTTTTGACATAGAATTTTTGACAAAAAAAGAGGAACATGAGTGTCAAGAAAACAGCTTCGTTATTTTTATGTAGTCAGATACTGCTCAACAGTTAACTTCAGTGCTAAAATGGTGAGAGATTTTATGCCTTTGTTCTCTTAAAACTAACTAGCAGTCAAATGCAACTACATTTTTATGAGCTTCAAAAACCACTGCAAGAGCAGTGAGAAAGCTGGGGGAAAGTTACTGTTTCATGCAAAGGAAGATGAACACCGTAGTCCATCAGTTTTCATAATGAAAACCCAGGAGAGTTTCTGGTTGCTTACAGTGGCCCAGAAATAAAACACAATAATGATATGCTATGCTGTAGTATTTGTTCGGTTTCTTCACTTCACAAAGCATGGAAAATGTGTGGGAGATGAGGCAAAGATGGGACTCTTGACAGAGCAGGGAGCTGCGCTCATTACAGGTTTCCCCTTCCCCCTCTCACTTTGTCACAGATGTCAGCTCACCTCAGATTATGGAAATGCTTTCAATATGCCTTTCTGCATTAGCCTGTCATTACTTTTACACTTTGGTCTTTCATCAGTGTCTCATTTTGTTCTACAGGCTTTGATAAACTCATGCAGTGTCCTTTTTTCAGGTTTTCATCCTATTGAATTGAAGGTGATGACTCCCAGCAGTACAAATGGAGTTAATGCAGGACTAAAATACTCACCACACACAAATTATTAGGTACCTACATCATGCCTCCCAAATTCATTCAGTTATTTCAGGAGATAAGGCTTGGATGCGAGATAAAGAATGTCCAGTCAATGTCCAACACATGCGGAAGGAGAATTACATTTTATCTGGACGTGGTTGTGCCTTCAGTCCAGTTTCCTGGACACTTCTCTGCTGCCTCCTTCTGCGTAGGCATCAGATGCCCCTGCCTGCTGGCTGGTGCCAGTGGCCAGCAGGAATACACTTTAGCTGCATAACACTTACAGGGATGGACTAAGGGTTATACACTTTGCTCACTCCCAGCTGACAAAAGCAAAATGCTGAATAGAGTTACAAACTCAAATACTGTTCTGAGGATAACTTCCAGCTAACAGCTTCAAAACAAGTATGTTCAAAGGTAGGGTGACCCTATCTAAAGACAACCTTTATAAGACAACTGTGGGTTTGGTTTTGTTTTTGGTTTTTGTTTTTGGTTTTGTTTTACTGATCCATGAAAACAAATTCTCTTTTACTGGCACTGTTTCTCTCCCTTCTTTTTCAGGCTTGAGACATTAAAGACAAAAGTGTGTAAATTTTTTATATGACCAAATTAATTGCACTCTTAAGCCTGATAGAGGGGCACTTAAAGTGGAAGATCTGCACAGCAGTAAAGGTAAGCCTCTGCAACCAGACAGAGACAAAAGCTTTCTGGAACATACATTTTTTGCCATTGAATGCTTTAGCTATGAACTTCTAAACTCAGAACCATTCAGTTGAACTTCGAGTTGCAAGGGGACTTAGCAGCTGAACTCATTGATCTTAATGTGAATTGCATGGCTAGAAACAATGTGTTTCTTTGCAAATGTACGTATAGGTCTTCAGTCATTTTTTGTTATTTAGTATTTCTACCAACTGAAGCATTTATATGTGAAGTAAAGTGATTGGCAATTACTATAACAGAAATTTCAGTAATGTTCAAGTTCATATTTCTATGATCAGTGTTTCCATACCTTGCAAGAGATTGTATGCTATCATATTATAGATAAAAGCATTATGTCTGCAAAGCTGGCCTCACAAGATCCTAAATCAGTATATAATTTTATTAAAGGTTAAAGCACAAATACAAATAAGGCAAAACTCACATGAGGCTTTTTTGTTACTGGGTTGCACTGAAGCCCACAAATGGACTTGGCGGCCTATTGTACACAGTACAGAGGCCAAGAAGTGGAATGGACCTCAGAGGCCCACTAGCCATGTGTCAAAAAAAAGAGGAAGAGAGCAAAATGAAGATGTATTAGTCAGCAATGGCAAGCAGAATCCACTCCAGACATTTCTGTAAGATGCTTGTTTAAAAATCATAGAATCATAGAATCATAGAATGGTTTAGATTGGAAGGCACCTTAAAGATCATCGAGTTCCAACCCCCTCGCCATGGGCAGGGACACCACCTACTAGACCAGGTTGCTCAAAGCCTCATCCAACCTGGCCTTGAACACCTCCAGGGATGGGACCTCCACAGCTTCCCTGGGCAACCTGTTCCAGAGCCTCACTACCCTCAGAGTAAACAATTTCTTCCTGAGATCTAATCTAAATCTACCCTCTTCCAGTTTGAAGCCATTACGCCTTGTCCTACATGCCCTTGTAAAAAGTCCCTGTCCAGCTTTCTTGTAGGCCCCTTTCAGATACTGGAAGGCTGCTATAGGGTCTCCCCAGAGCCTTCTCTCCTCCAGGCTGAACAACGCCAACTATCTCAGCCTGTCCTCATAGGAGAGGTGCTCCAGTCCTCTGATCATCTTTGCAGCCCTCCTCTGGACCTGCTCTGTAAAAACAGAGTTTGGCAGTGGTATCTTATGTTGATGATGAAAGAGAGGTAATGTGTATGGAGGTGAGCTCAACTCCAGAAGTGCAGAAAAGCAGCATTCATTTTAGGGAATATAGAAGATGGTTGGCTGGCATGGCGTTGAGTTCCTAATCTACATTTACTCAAAATACATAATGAAAAAATATTATTGCATACTGTGTTTTGGACTTGCCTGGGTCTCTAATGGTTCTTATCCTAATTTTGAGTTCTAGCATGGCTTCTGCCAAATTTATTAAGCTTGTCAAGGAAAAAATAAGGACATTGCCAAATTTGTCCTCACGCAATAAATATAATTGCCTTTGTCAAAAGTGTACACCTCATGTGAATTATAATCTCTTTAATGAAACTTCAGGAAACTGCATTATGCAAAATGGAGCATGTGTTGTCAATCTGTCAAAGATTACTCAAGCCAGACAGGTACCCTCCACAAACCATTACTGTTAATTGAAACTGATAATGCTGAAACTGGGAGGATTTCTAGAGGATCAATGGTAATGGTGATTATGATGTTTAATGTCAACCTATTTCTAGGAAAGACATCTTGATCTCATAGTTTTTAGCAGGCTGTCAAATTGCATTGCTTCAATTAAACTTTGAGCTGCAAACCAATTGTTCCGTTGATCAAAAATATACTAGTTGACAAAGCAAGTCATGTTTGTTTCCTTTGGCATTTGTTTAGGAACAAATCCTGTGACTGGAGTTTTCCACCAGCTTCTGCCAGCAAGGTCCTCTGAGCCATTTCCGCTCTGACAGCTTGGGCTTTCTCAAACAGTTCCCTAGCTTCAGTGATGTTTGTATATTCACTTTTTCCTGTGAACAAGTTAACAACCTATTTTCCAGATTAAGCAATGAATTTCTTCCTAAATCCTCATTCTTATTCTTATAACTATGGCATGCAGGGGGTCTGGGCACAGACCCCACACATGTAGGCACTATGCGCACACTGCCATTATGCTTCTCCAGCCACTGGGATTTTAATCTCAAAACTCACCTCCAGCATCGTTTCCACTCTCCTTTTCTTGCACTCCCTGATATGCAAGCCTGAAAGCTAGATCACCCTTTCTTCATGTGACATTTGGTCATATCAAATAATCCTTTTCTTCTGTAGGTAAAAGAAGAGGTGGCACAACACCTCCACAACAGTTATTTCTCTCTGTCATTCTTCTTCCTTCCATCCTTCCTGTCTGTGCTTCCTCAAGATGTCCTGTATTTCTTTCCAGGCCTGGAAGCACTTACTTGCCTATTTGCAAATGTAGTGCCATATCAACAGCGCAAGTAGTGACTGTCAGTTAATCTCATGTTACCCAACCACTCCTGGCATAAATTAGAGCAGGTATAGGGTTGATGCAGTGTGTGCTCATCAGCTGTGTGAGTCTAGCATAGCAACCATTTGTGTATGTCTTCATAGGGTTTTGCTTACTCCATTCTATTCAGGAAAAACTCATGATAGGCCCTGACAACCTCTAACAGTCCTGCTGTGGGCTGTTGGCAGCCATCATTCCTGTTATCTTGCTCTACAGACACAGGCACTGTCAATCTTGCTTTCTCCTTCTCCAAATTTTTAAGGATTGTAGTCCCTGTAGTCCCAAGGAAAGGAAAGGAAAGGGACGGAAAGGGACGGAAAGGAAAGGGACGGAAAGGAAAGGGAAGGAAAGGAAAGAAAAGAAAAGAAAAGAAAATAAAAGAAAAGAAAAGAAAAGAAAAGAAAAGAAAAGAAAAGAAAAGAAAAGAAAAGAAAAGAAAAGAAAAGAAAAGAAAAGAAAAGAAAAGAAAAGAAAAGAAAAGAAAAAAGAAAAAAAATTTTGCAAGAATAAGACAGG
>VFFE01007739.1:256358-315042 GCA_008921705.1 Burhinus oedicnemus
GTCCAAATGTGATCTCAGTGAATGGCTGCCTTGACACTGCCTACAAGTGGCAAGCCATTGCCAGCCCATCCATTTTGCTGATTTTCTGAGCAAACTCAGGACTACTGTGATATCACTTGAGCTCCTACGTGCAGTAGCAGAAACTGTGCCACACTCTCTGATCCTGCACATTGGGCAGGAATCATATTAGCTTTATGCTCCTCTTTTAGTGCTGGTATGCTCTCAAAGACTGTTTGGAAGTTAGGTTACGGCTTTATGTGGTCTAACTCATACCAAAATGTGAACTAGGCAGAAAGGTGATGTGAATATGTCACTGAGTATATTCATACGGAAAAGCCTTGTAATTCCAGAGACGTGTAAAACGCACTGTCTGTATTAGTCGTATTACTTCGCAGTAATCTAGAGTGCACAGCTTGCCATTGCAAGATCAGTTGCTTTTCAGGACTGCCATACTGACTTCTAACAGATGCTTCAGTCTTAGAGGTGTTTCTTCATAGCTTCACAAAACTGTCATTTCTTCCTCCTAACTGTTAAATGCCATCAGCAATAACTTAATTGGTCAATTGCTGCTCTTCAGAGTTTTCACCTTTATTGGTCTGTGGCTGAATCTGTTTTGATAGCATTATGATTAGACCAATTTGGCATATACTTGTTGCCACTACACATTTAGCAAGTCTAAGCGACCTAGAGTAGACAAAAAAAAAAGAGATTATATAGGGCAGTAACTGAAGGAACCATTTGTTCCCTTTCAGAGGAGGAAATGTCACTGCTTAAAAAAAATCAAGAGCTGACAAAATACAGATTCTTTTATTTCTTTAATCCTAACAGATAGCAATACATGCAGAATATTTCCTGTCAGGGCCAGTGACATTCACCTTAGTGCATTTTCTTTTGTAATCAGGATATTGCTGTTGCTCTTTTAGACTAGGTTTGCATGAACCAAAATTAAACCCAACTTTCATCCATAAATACCTAACATTATTATAAAAGAACATGAAAGGGACAAATTAATTCAGCATTTAGTAGCAGTTGGAACACAGTCCCAGATTTTCAAATGCCAAACATGCAATGGCTTAGTTTATCAATACAGTGCTGTACATCAATAGTTAGCCGTTATCTCTGGCCATGCCGGTAGTCAAGCTGGTCAACTTACTGTCTCAGTTCAGTTCTCAGCAGGTAATTGCCTTCTTAACAACAGCAGCATTGCATTTTATCTCAGAAATATCAATAAAAAACATTCCTCAGATGCTCCATAGCTTTTCTGCCTGCTCATCCCTGGGTCTTTTCCCTGTGGCATCTTTGTATCATTGAGTATCCTACTTATCATTGCAGGACAAGGTGGGTCCTGGCCAGAATCTTGTAGGGACTGTTTTGCACTTATGTATTCACAGATGTTTTTCAGTTAACAATCCAACTTTTTTAGCAGTCCAAATTATATCTGAGAACACATCCAAGGTTACTAACTCAGAGAGTAATCAGTCGTTTCTACTGGAAGGCTGCCTGAATGCCATCATTTGAAAAACAGGCCTTCATGGAAGAACAAAACTAAACATAAAGCATATAAGAAGTGAAAGCAAGGACAAGTATCCCATAAGAAATAGGGAGACACTGTCCCAGCATGCAGAGGTGGGTTAGGAAATCCAAAGCCACCAGGAGTTGACCCTGGCAAGTGGCATAAGGTAACAAAAAGCGCTGCTAAAGCAATATCATCAGCAAATGGAAGAGAAGGGAAAATGCGGGTCCATTGCCGAATTGAGCAAGGGACATCATGATGAAAGACGTGGAAGAGGTCAAGTTACTCAATGACTTCTTTGCCTATATCCCACTATTAAGATTTGCCCGCAGGAATTTGCCTTCATAGACAGGCTATTGATGTGTAGGCTGGATAAGCAGACAGTGAGGTGGGTTAAAAACTGTCAGAATGGTCAGGCCCAGAGGGTGGCTATCAGTGGCAGAAAGTCTAGTTGGAGGCCAGTAGCTAGTGGTGTACCTCAGGGGTCTATACTGGGTCCAGCCCTGTTCAGCATCTTCATTAAAGATCTTGATGTTGGGGCAGAGTGTATCGACAGCAAGTTTGCTGATGACACAAAACTGGGAGGAGTGGATGATAAAGCTGAGGGTCATACTGCCATCCAGAGGGACCTTAACAGGCTGAGGCAATGTGCTGACAGGACCCTCATGAAGTTCGATAAGAAGTGCAGATTCCTGCCCCTGGAAAGGACCAATCGCATGCACTAATGTATGTTGGGGGGGACCCAGCTGGAAAACAGCTTTGCAGAGAAGGCCCTGATGGACACAAAATTGAACACAGGCCAGCACTGTGCATTTGTGGCAAAGAAGGTTAATGGTATCCTGGTCCGCATTAGGAGGAGTGTTGCCAGCAGGTTTAGGGAGGTGATCCTTTCTGTCTTCTCAGCACTGGTGAGGTCACACCGGCAGTACTGTGTCCAATTTTGGACTCTCCAGTACAAGAGAGACATGGAGCTACTGGAGACAGTCCAATACAGGGCCACAAAGATGGTGAAGGGAGTGGAGCAACTCTCCTGTGAGGAAACACTGAGAGAGCTGGGACTTCTTAACCTAGAGAAGGCTTGAGGGGATCCTATTAATCTATATAAATACCTGAAGAGAGGGTGCAAAGAAGACAGAGACTGGCTCTTTCCAGCGGTGCCCAGTGACAGAACAAGAGGCAACTGGCACAATTTGAAACACAGTAGGTTCCATATAAACATCAGGAATCACTTTTTGCTATGAGGGTGACTGAGCACTGGTACAGGTTGCCCAGGGAGGTGGTGGAGTTTCCATCTTTGGAGATATTCTAAAGCCACCTGGATGTGGTTCTGGGCAATCCAGTCTAGATGTCTGTGCTTGAACTGAGCAGGGAGGTTGCACCAGGTGATCTCCAGAGGTCCCTTCCAACTTCAGTCAGTTCTGTGATTCTGTGAATCCCAGGCACCAGTGGGAAAGTCTGGAGCAAGAAAAACCCTAGGTGGAGGAGAACCAGGAACATTTGAACAAACTGGATCCATGGGACCAGATTGGATACACTCATGAGTGCTTGGGGAGCTCTGATGTCACTGCAAGGCCACTCTTGATCACCTCTGAAAGGTGATAACACTCAAGATGCCACCCCATCTAGCAAGATACAGGATCCAGGGAAATACAGGCTGATCAGCTTCTCCTTGATCCTAGGGCAGAGATGGAGCAAATAAAGCTGGAAACAATTTCCAAATATAAGAAGGACAAACAGGTGACTGGTAGTATTCAGCATGGATTTTTCAAAGAAGAAATCAGGCCTGACCAACATGATAGCCTTCTACAACAAAATGACTGGGTGACTAAGGGGAGACCAGGCGATGTTGTTTATTTGGACTTTAGCAAGGATTTCAACTCTTTCGTAACACCTCCATATGCAAACTGAAGATCTACAGACTAGATACGTGGACACTGAGGGGGACTGAAAACTATCTGAATGCCCAGGCTCAGATACCTGAGATCAATGTCTCAAAGTCCAGATCCAGGTCAATCACTAGTGGTGTACTTCAGTAGTCAATACTGGGGACAATATTATTTCACATCTTCATTAATGACCTGGATGATGGGATCAAGCACACTCTCAGCAAGTTTGTAGGTGATACAAAACTGGGAAGAATAATTAATATAGCAGCTGGGTGCTGCCATTCAGAGGGACCTTGACAAACTGGAGAAATACACAAACAGGAATCTTAAGATGTTCAGCAAAGGTAAGTGCAAAGTTCTGCTCACGGGCAGGGATAATCCTAGGCAGCAATAGACACTAGGAGCTGACCAGGACTGGAAAGTGACTTTGTAGAGGAGGACCTCAGGTCCCAGTGGACAACAAACTGACCATGAACCAGCCATGTGCCCATGCAGCAAAGAAGGCCAACAACTTTCTGCACAGCATTAGGAAGACCATTGCCAGTAGGAAGAGGGAGGTGATCCTTCCCCTCTACTCAGCATTAGTTAGACTCCTCTAGGTCCAGTTCTGGTCTCCCCAGTACAGGGAGACATGGATATATTGGAGTGAGTCCACTGAAGGGCCAAAAAGGTGATTAAGGGACTGGAGCATCGTTCATACAAGGAGAGGCCGAGAGAGTTGGGAGTCTAGAGAAGGTTCATAGGGATCTTACCCTTGTATATAAGTATCTGATGGGGGGCAATAAAGAAGACAAGAGCTAGAGTCTTCTCAGTAGTGCCCAGTGGGTCTGGTTAAATGAGCACAGCTTGCCCTTTGAGGCTGTGGACTCTCCAACTGTGGAGATATTCAAAACCCAACTGGACACAGCTGTGTGCAGCCTGCGCTAGGTGATCCTTCTTTGAGCAAGCATTTGGGCAAGATGCTCTCCAGAGGTCCCTTCCCATCTCAGCCATTCTGTGATTGTGTGTGATTTTGTAAAACGGGTGCAGTACACAAGCATGACAATTTTTAGTAAGGTGCTTATTCATCTTCAGGGAACCCAACCCCGTTATGGAAGAGAGCATTCCCTCCAGAAGCTTTGCTGGTCCCACCACTCTGGGAGCGCTAACACAACCAGCCTTGCAGTAGAGAATTATGGGTGCAATTTTCCTCCTTGTTTCTCTCCCAAACACTTTTCCTGACATTTTAATTTACTTCATAAATACTACCGTCAGACAACACTTAGCAGTTAAGTAATAAAGCAACATAGTTGTCATGAGTGTTAGCAGGAAAAAGAGTATTATAAAAATGTGACCTCACAAAGACCAATACATATATCTCAGGAGCTAAGCATCTGCCGCTTCTTAAACATTTTTTTCTCTGTTTTCACAGGTTCACTACTCAGTATCACTGAGCCCTTTAACATCTGCTGAATCAGTGAGTCTTGTATGCTTCAGCCTTAATTTCTGAGATGCATTTTGAAGTCTGGAAAGGTTTTGTGTTCTTGTTCCTGGCAAGAAACTTGAGACGTCAGGAGAAGAGACTTAGGGAAGTGGTAATAAACTTCAGGATAGCTTAAAGAGAAGCAACAGGCAAATGGAAATGGCTTGCAACAAAGCTGGGAACTAATTCAACAAAGTGCTGTAGTTCAGCATGACATCATTAGTATCCAACTTAATCATATTTGTATGAATAAACTACCACGGTGTTGAAAATAATTTTACCTGGAATATATAACAACAAAATTTGTGCCCAAAATTTAATTCCTTGCTCTGGCAATACTAAAAAGGAGATAGATTTCCTTGGTCCTCTCAGTTTGTCATCAGTACAAACATCAGTACAGCAGAAGCTAGAAACTGAAGGTGGAATAGGAAGGGGAAGAAAGATGGGGTAAGACTGCAGAAGCTCCCTCCGAGTGCCAGATTTTGTAAGTAGAGGACATTCTAACCTAAATAATAATAAGAAGAATAAAAATATTCTTTTCAGAAGATGTACCGTAGCATTGGTATTGCCATTTCTCTACTACTAGGCTTCAACTGTTAGTACTAAAGACATCTCTCCCATCTTATTTACTCTGTTCAGAAAAAGGAAATCCCAGTAACACAGCATTGGAATAGATATATACCACACAGGGCTGGGGCAAACCAACATGAAAACAAATGCAGGTATTTCAGACTCTGATAGAAAGCAAACAAAAGCAGGAATATTTTAATATTAGCGTGGCATTTGCTCCTTAAGCCACCCCCAGGTAAAGCAGTGGGGTGCCGTGCTGCGGAAATGTTTCCCATAACATGTTTCCCATGTTTCTCAAACAGCACTGCAAAGCATTCTGTACCCAGTGCTTAATGGTTACATCTACTTCTGTTGTTTTTTATTAAACTTTTCTAAGTTCTTTTCTTCCTGAAGTCGATTTCTTTCCATTTCTTGTGATCTTTTCCCCCATCTACTTCAGTATCTACTTTAACTAAATTATGTGTTTACACAGGTACTCTGTTTCCTGCACTGTCTGTATCTTCTCCTTCCTTTCAAATTTATGCCCCCTTATTTCTTCCTCTATTACTTGCTGTTGCCCTTACATATCAAAGCTAGTAAAATTGCTTATCCACAGAGTGAATTCCTACTTCACAAGCAAAGAAACCCCCTTTTCTTGTCTCCTTGTATGATTTCCCATCACCCACCATCTGCTCCCACCACATACACAGCATTTATGCTTTCTTTCCAAAAGGCTTAAGGACTTCCCCACCTGCTGCTGAGCTGCATCCAGGCACACCTGTTAGCTCCCTGTGGAGCACAGCAACATGTCAAGCATAAAGAAAAAGAAGAAAGGGAACCTTCTCTTTGGTTCCTTCTATGTTTCCTTCTTTGCCCAGCCCCATGTTTCTGTCAGAGTGGGCTCTCTTCTAAGGGTACTATAGGTTAAATCTTGATCTCTCGTCTCTTTCATACATGAGGGCAAGATCCAGGGATCTGCCCTTGTGTCCTTCCCTTAAACACCTGTTGATCATGGCAGAAGTTATGACTGATATAATTCTACAAGCAATACAAGTGTTCTGCTACAGGCAGTTCTGGAGTGGAAAACACAGCATTTCTCATTCACTTTTACCAGAGACATCTTCCAACAACCTGTTTTGTTAAAAGCACCTATGTTTTCTGGATATCCTCCAGTATCAGCACATGCCTGCTGCATCAGTTGGCCCCAGTTATTTAAATAAATTTGCTCAGTCTTGACAACAGAAAATATTCAGTCATAACTCATATTCATTCTGAGTTTCTCATCAAGCAAAACCATTGTATCAAGGCAGCAAATAAAAGACCATAGATGAATATACTTTATTTCAACCACATAGCTGTGGTTGCAAGACTACACCAGTTGTCCAGAAGTCTTTGCTTAAAGACTCTTTCTCATTTAAAGCAGTGATGTCCCACATAACAGTGCAATATATGAAATTACAATGGAAAGACTAGAGCATCTTAGGAACAAATAGAACAAAGCTGTGAGACATCTCAGTACCAGACACCAACAAAATGTGTCATGTTTAAAAAGAGAACAGGAAAAAGTCATAGTTGTCAGTTAAACTATCACTTCAGTGAACTTGGGCTTGCAGGTCAGAACAAACCAGGTGTGAAAAGTCTATAGTTTTGGTATTGCTCCAGATGGTTTCAGCATTTTCCACTGCATATAAAGTGGAACTCAAAGCAAGACGAAAAGCTTTCAGGAAGAAAGGAAAGCTGAGTTCTGCTTGAAAACAAGTTTTGTGTTCCACTCTCTTAACATAACAAAGACACACACAGACACCTCTCTGGATTTACATCACTCCTATCCATCCTGTCACCCATGAAACTTTTTACTGCAGTCCTCACTTAACTGCATTTCTCATTTTTTTCTTCAACTGGTGGTAGCTCTGTGTTTGGACTTTGTACCTGCTCCTAGCAGCCACACACTAGAAGTGTGAAGGTGGACCCCTGGATACCATGATGCTTTGTACAAATTCAGGCTTCTACTTCCTCTGTCTGTCCAAGACAGCCAGATAGGAAATTTTCCTTACCTGCAGGCAGATCTGAGTTTTGGATTTTAGGCTGAACTACGCTTAGCAGTTCTCTCTCTGGTCACTCATGGTTCAACCACCATCTTTAAAGCATTTAGTCAGCTTATGCTTTCTTTAGGCAGCAGCGTATGGATGAATGTGTAAAATAAGCATAGTTTATTGCTCCGTATTACCCTAAGGAAGGGCGAGGGTAAGTCATGAAGGCTTCCCAAACAACCAATAATAAAAATGTTCACGATCTCAAGCACAAGCATTGTTTTTCATCATTCATTTTATTCTTTTTATCCTTTTTTTGATGAAATCACCTAAAGGCAATTTATCTGCTCTAAGTAAAAGTGTTTGGCACCTATGTTAGCAAGCACACATCTCTTTTAGAAGTATCTTCACAGAGTCCATTGTGGAGTCTAGGGCCTCCTTTTTAAAGGGATGCTTTCAGTGAGTGTGCCCAGAAGCTGTGGCAGCAAATACACTTGACCTTTGTACCTACCATCTGACTATGCCACACCAGAGTCCCTCTGAAGCTAAGCATGAGTCTCGCAGATGTTTAGGTAAGTCCAGTAAATCTTGCCTGCTGTATGAAGCTGGATGCTATGCCCATAGCTTTGCAGTCACTTAAAATTATTGCTAGACATGGCTGATTTGTGAAGAACACTACAACACTGCAGGCATCCCATGCAGAGCTGAGAAAATCTTCCCACCAGCACTATAAAAGAAACAAAACCCAGCAGCCTACAGTACATAGTGCATCTTTCGATGTCTGCCTGCATGGTTAAGCTTTCCACTAATGACAAATAAATCAGCACAGATGCTTTTATCTTCAAATTTCCCATAAATAGCAAACATCTGTTGAATAACTAGATGCCTAAAAAATAAGGATGTAAAGCTACAGTTTGTATCATATAGTCCATATATGTGTTATCTTACATCTCAATAACCATTTTTTTACTTTATTAAAATTATGGAACTGATAAACATGCATCTGGAACTCTAAATAAAAGATTTGAAGGAAAAAAAAACAACAAACAAACAAAAAAGCGATCATGAAAATCCCCAGATTCTATTCATTTTCCGAGACTTAAGGATTGGAAAGTTTCTGCATTTCCTTGCCTTGGTGGGATTCCAGTGTGAAGGAGATCAGAGGAAGGGATAAAGTAATAATATTCAGAACACTTTTAACTTACAGTGACTGGCAAATGGAAACAATTTGAAGCAGGACTGGGGACTCATTCAGGAAAATACTCTAGTTCAGCAGTCTTATATGGCAGCGACATCATAAAACCGTAACAGAAATATCATGCCAGCTCAAAAAGTTTCAAATACTGTATTAACATATACTGCAAATGCGAAGACCCAAGGAAAAGAAAAACAGGAAGAACACTGAGTCATGCAAAGCCAGCTCATTAATCAAGTGAACAAATGATGACAGAAGAAAATGTAAAGAAAAGTATTCTAAGAAATGAAAGAATTAAAAATGGACTGATTCAATTTGTATGTTACTTACAGACTTATATCACCTTCAGTGATATTCAGTTACTGTAAATAGTTAGGACTTTTTTGAAACATCTCATTGTGCTGCAGTTTAGAACCATAATCATTGCTGCTACCCTCACATCATGGCTCATTTTTCTGTCTATCTACCATAGGCATTTTTTGTTTTCTTCTTATCTGATTCTCCTTTAAAAATAGAGCAGAAACAAAAAACTTTCCTCCAGTCAGTGGCTCACCAAATCTTAGTCCATACTCTTTTCCAAAAATGTTAACCAATTTCAGATTGCAGAAAAATCAGATATAGACTGCACGTGTTTTGTCTATATCTTACAGCTGGCATCGTACTTTGGAGAAAAATCTTCTGTGTGGCAAACTACATCTTAACTAATCACTAGAATTACTTCTTAAGAAACCAAAAGAAGTTTAAATTGCTTATTTGCTCTATTTAAAGAAAGTGGTTATTAACCTATGCTCCTTGGAAGTCTCCAAAGTTCCTCAGAATCCTCAGTAGAAGCCTATGAGCCATTTTACCAGAATTATAATTTTTGCAAGGGTCTTGAGGCACTGTTAAGCACACACTGGTACAAAGGCTCCAGAAGGCACTGTTGTGCACATCTTTCTGGTCTTCGGCAAGTGCAGAAGGTGCCTCTCTCCATACTGCTTTTTGGGAAGCCCATTTGGCGCCTTTTTCCCCACATGTTCCATGATGTGGTATGACTCCAAGGGCTTGGTCCAGGCCTACTAGCCCAACTGAGTGGAAAGGCTGCTGGCTTTGCCCTTTCCTTCACAATGCCCCTTGAGACGAAATGGAGAAGAGGTGTGGGACCAAACTCCCTTTCCACCTGGGGACAGGGAGACACAGGATCTGTACAAGATACTCTGTCCCCCCAACCCAAAGAAACTTCAGTTCAGCATCCTCCTTCCACTCCTCCCAAGCACTGATTAAAATGGCCCTTTTGCTTCCCAAAAGCAGCTGGTGACAGCAAGCACAGCTCTTCGCCTGTG
Organism: Burhinus oedicnemus; assembly: GCA_008921705.1. Taxonomy (NCBI): domain Eukaryota; kingdom Metazoa; phylum Chordata; class Aves; order Charadriiformes; family Burhinidae; genus Burhinus; species Burhinus oedicnemus. The sequence continues at coordinate 266,316 of VFFE01007739.1, forward strand.
CTAGCTTGTGCTGCCTGTTCGCAGCTCCAACGACAGGTATCTGGCAGCAAGGCTGTGTGTTGGGCACAAGTCACTGATTCTCACGGCTGAACCTCACAACTCCCCCTGGCCCTCTGCCTTTCTCCAGCTTGAGAACAAGTACCTTGATGCAGAGTATACTCAGCAGTTCGCAACCCAGAAATGAAACCAGGGAACCTATTCCCAGGGTAAGGAAGTTTTGGAAAAGTTGGTCAATATTCTATTGTGAGTTCATCAGTTATGAATTTACAAAGGGACATCATAGACATAGGAGTTTCATTTTACAATCAAGATTATGATTCAGACTAGACAAAAGCAAACAGTTGATTAGCACACATTCCCATCTTAATCAATACATCCATAACATTAGTCTAACACTTTTGTGCTTTTTTTTTCTTTTAATATGATCTCCTTAGAAGGTATATTATTCCTTAAACAAACTAACACAACTTCTCAAGTTATCTCAGGATAGTTATTTCAAAAGACAATGCAATATTTCACAATAAACAATTATAATCGGGTTTTTAACAACGTAATTCATCATATAAACAAATGAATCAGTCAGACACTAAATAAATATTTGTACCGCTAAATACTAGTATTTTGCTTATATTATGTAGGACCTGATCCTGCAAGCCCTCTGTATACAACTTTATCCCCACTGAACGATTGGTTTCATTTCTTGTTCTAATCTACTATTTTACTTTGAGCTGAGCAAATACTTTCTGGCCACTAAGTTACGTCATTGAAATAAGCACTAGAATACATCCCAGCAGACAATTATTTCCTCAGATGCCTTGTAAATAATTTTTTTCTCATTTTTATGAAACTAAAACAACCATTTATCAACAGGCATTCAGTTTTTGATATTTAAAATCTGAGCTGCACCAGTTAGTTGAGACTGACCAAATAACGTGTATGTTCCTTATTCTTGGCTCTCTAATTGAACAAGGCATGACCTTTCCACTCAATTTAAAGAGTGGTTTCTAAGAATTATTTCATGAGTAATACTGAATTTTACTTTCTCCAGACATTTGAGCTAACAATACTGGGCTAGGAAGGCAAGAGCCTCCAGGAGAATAAGAAGCCAGGAGCTCTCCTTGGGGAGGGCAGACAAGCATGAATTACTTTCTATCTGTTCTCTTCTATCACAATTACTACCTTCTCCAAGGCAATGGGGATGGCCTTTTTTAAAGCATACAAAAAGCTATGGACCGCCCTTTAATTCTGAGTTTACTCACTCCTTTTCAGGGATGCCTTTTCCCTTGCATGGTAAATCCAGAACAGAAAACCGCAGATAAGAGACATTAACTGACCTACACACGTTCCTGGTGCCTTAGGAAATTTATCAGGATATCTTCATTCAAATAGATGGGTCAGTGAAGTCCAGTATCTTAGCTGGTTTTTGAAAGGAAACACAGAAGGAGTCAGTTACAGCTGAAAATGTATTTAAGCACCTGAAAACTCAAATTCAGTAATTGCTTACTTTTTCTTACCCAGCGCCCAGCTCCATTTGAAATATAGTTTGAAATCAAGGGTACTGAGGTTATTAGATGTACCCACTGTATTAATTCAAGTTTGGCTGAATTTTGATGGTTTCTTGAATGCTTTTGAGCTCTTACCACAGCATAACATGAAACATTCCAAGCACGGGGCAAAAATAACAACTGTAACAAATTGCTGCCTGAACTGAAAAGAGGAATATATTTTGAAATGACTCCGTGTATCTATATATATAGGGATATACACACACACACACATATATATCCCTATATAAACATTTCTCTAATATACAGAAATTGATTTTATTATTTCTTATGTTGGTATTATTTTAAATACTTCACTCTGTGAATCCACAATATGACAACTTCAGGCTGTCCAGAGAGATAAATCTTAACACAGTCTTACAACCTCCGTTAATATAAATATATTGGCACGGAGCTTTGACTAGCAATACTAAATTTTGAAACTTAAATAATTATTCTACCATTATTTTAACAACAAATTGCTACTGAGTACCAATATTCATGGAAAATATGGAAAAAAAAAAGACATAACTAGCTTCTAACACTCTGTATCAAGTGCAACTTTATGAAAGGAATGTAAAAAAAAATTATGTATTAAAGACTCATTCTAAAAAGAGAAACAGCAACTTATACTATGTGTTTCAAATAAAAAACACTGTATGCCTGCACTTTATCACAAATAACCATGTTAATTATAGTTTCTTCTTGCCTGCAAATGAAGGATGCTGGTTCACAAATCTTCTAAAGTGTGTATGAGCATTTGATTAAATCCTGTTCCTTGTGAAAATAAAGTTCTTTTACACTTAGAGTGAACAACAATGAGGAGTTTGTTATTATAGTAAGACATGTAAAGACCTTGGTAGCCAGTACCAGTTGTATTTGCAAGTAGCTCCTCAACTTTTCTTTTTTTTTAAAAAATAAAGGTACAATCATAGTTATTAATTTACTTTAAAAATTCTAAAGATGAAGAAAAGTAGCATTTATACATATAAGTCCTCATATAAATTATAAAACTCAAGTTTATCTTATAGAGTTCCATCCCCAGAAGAAGCATAAAGCACTTTTGTGGTACCTTCACCAGTAAATATTTGTAACAAATCAAATCTGAGAAATGCAACAAAGATGACACTGCATCCCAAAGCTGAAAGAGAACATTCTTCTGATGAAGTCTCTTGTGATGGATGCGCTCCATGGGATCATATGATTGCCGTGACTTGACTGAATTTCAAATAAAGGAAATATGAAGGAATTCACCTCACCAGTTCAGTAGGTATAAGAAACATCAGTGAACAGCAGACTCATCCCATTTGAGGTCAACAGTCTTTGGAAGACAATGAGGAGGGAGTTTAAAACTACGAGAGCAAAATCAAATAATAATAACAATAATGAGGTAAACTCCTCTAAGAAGGCCAAATCAGCTGAGATGTCAGGAGAGAGTTCGATTGTACCTGACACCCAAATGTTTCTGTAGCCAAAGTTCAGCGAGCTGCATGGTAGAGGCAAATGTACTTGCTTTGGACCCTAAGCACATTTTATATTGTTTCGGATCTAAATTGGGGTCACACTGAACTGGATGAAAAATATGGACAACTCCTACTTCTTGACTTCTAAAAGCCTTCAAGCCACATGTTATCACTTTAGTAAAGAGGTCTACGTCCTCAAGTCCCCAGCCTTGAATTGAGGTATCAAATCCACCAGCAGTAAGTAGATCACTTTTGTAAATACAGGTAATTCCAAATCCATATTCCCTCCAAAATCCAGTTCTTTTTGTGAAAACAAAACCACTGTCAGCTGGAGGGTTGCCTCCATATATTACTTTTGGATCATATTGGCTAAAGATGATAGGGTAGTAAACCTGTTCTCCCTGAATAGTGTTATCTCTGCATCGCTCGAGGAAATCTGGTGTGAATACCATATCAACATCACAGAACAGCAGCAAAGTGCCATTGTCAAATCGAGATGAGGCCATTTCAAGACCTAAACCTCTAGAAAACTTCCCTGTCATCGGAATCAGGGTCATATCTGCCTTAGGATACTTAATGCTGTATTCTTTCATTAGCTCTATGTGTTTGCTGGAGCTTTGGCCCGACTCAGAACTGAAAATAATTATCACCAACTTTACATTCTGCCTGGGAATGAGACAAGTCTTCTCAAAGTTATCCATAAATCTTGAGAAAATGTCAAATCTTCCTGTGAGAGGGACAAGAATATGTATTTTCTTGTTACTGTGTCCCGCAATGTCTTTGGTACCTTGGAATGATGAGGAAAAAATCTTTAAAGAATTTGAAAGAAAAGAGAAAGATTGAGTGTCGGTGTTGGTATCCTCCAGCAGGCTTCTTACATCCAGCTCCTCTGCTTCTTTGAAGAAAGGTTTGCTAAACAATTGCTGAAGGTAAGCATGGCGTCTCACTGGAACCGTAACTTTCCTTCCTTTGTGCCTTTTGTACAAAAGCAGTAAATCCAGGATGTACTCCACTCCATGCAGAGGGTACACTCTGCGGTACCCATACTGTATTTCCTTGAAATCAATGAGCCTTCCTCTCGATCTAGAGTTCTCATTTATCATTTCCATGACTTGCATCAGGGTGTCATCCAGTGCAGCCCGCACGACACTGCTCAGGCTCTGCCGGGGTGGTTGGTTCTCCACCATCGAGTAAAGAAATTTTCCTGTCAGGAACTCCCACTCAATGACTTCATCCCTTTCACGTGGCTGGAAACGACTGAAAGATGGCATCACTCCTAGCTGTTGATCTTCCTTAGTTATTTCACTGTTACTGAGCTTGCTCATCAGGGCACTTTCCCTATGGAGCTGGATGGTCCGATAACGCAGTTCAGAAATTTTGCGACTCAGTATGTAATTGTGCAGCCTGTATTGGTAGGCTGGTCTTTTGTTTGGATGAAGTGTTATGGCTGTGTGAATCTTGCTGTTGTGAAGATCTTGAATGTAACCCTTGCGGTTGTGTTCATAGTTTTCATGGAACAATTGCTGCATCTACAAAGAGAGAAAGAGAAAAAAAAAAAAAAAAAGACGACATTAAGTGGAAGCGCTTCTATCCACAAAAGGACTCACATTGGTACTGTTGATCATTACTACTTCTTACAGATCATGGCTATTTTTTGGCACAGAACTGTATAAAGTATTCAGTAGGAATTATTTACACTGTTTTGGTCTTGGTTTCACTACTGTCCACAGTAAGCAAATATTGTCCTCTAAATAAACAGAAGAGCAGATATCTTGGGTTTATCTTTACTTCATCTAACTGCAAAACTAAACTAAACACTTAACCGAAGATCTGTAGGTAATATTTCTGAGTTCCTAGGTGCTGGCTGAATGCTACTATACCTGAAACACTAAGTCTTCAACTACATCTAAACCCTTATTAGCACAGATCCTTACTGAAATGTTAGCAAAAGTGACGATGTTTTTTAAGAGGGAGTGCCACAACCTTACATGGCTAATGGATGGTAGTAGGGATGACATCTGTGTGAGATGTGACCAGGTGGACAATCTGCTCAGCCTGGTGGCAGAGATAAGAGAGGAATTAGAAAGGCCAAGGAGCATCAGGGTGTGCAAGGAAGAGATAGACTGATGGAATCATGCTCTAACCTCCCTGAGAGAGAAACAGGGACAGACACCAGAAAAACCCAAGATCATGGGAATCCCATATCCTCCCCCCACCAGGCTGAAGGTGGTGGCCAAATAGATAGCTGTGAATGGAGGCAAGTTGCCTCTAAGGGAGGCAAGCGAACACCCTCCTTGCCCACCTTGCCTACCCAGGTGCCTCTGTACAATAGGTATGAGGCTCTGGATGAGGTAGGCCAGCCAATGGATGATGTGGATGATGGTCTGACTACACCAGAGGAGTTGAGAGGACCAGAAAGGCCTACCCCCAGTTTAATGACCATCTCCACAAGGAAGAAAAGATGGGTTATAGTTGTAGGTGACTCCCTTCTGAGGGGAACAGAGGGTCCAATATGCTGGGCAGACCCTCCTCGCAGGGAAGTATGCTCCCTTCCTGGGGCCCAGATTAGGAACATTACTAGGAAACTTCCTAGCCTGGTACGGCCCTCAGACTATTACTGTCCATGCTGCTCATCCATGTGGGTGGCAATGAAGTGGCAACATGTAGCCCAAGGGTGATTAAGAGACTTCAGGGCCTTGGGACAGGGAATCTGGGGCATGGGTTTTCTTTTCTTCTCTCCTTCCAGTTATAGGCAGTGACACTGGAAGAAATAGATGCACTCAGACTGTTAATACGTGGCTCTGTGGCTGGCATCACCAACACAATTTTGGGTTTTTTGACAATGGGATGGCCTACACGGCACCAGGCTTGCTGGTGTTGGATAGGGTTCATCTTTCTCAAAGGGGGAAGAAGCCCTCATGAGCTAGCGGGGCTCACTGACAGAGCTTTCAACTAGACTTGATGGCGGAGGGGGCTATTATCAGGCTTGGCCATGACAAGCCAAGGGATAACACACTAAGTTTTGAGGGATAGGGTGCTAGCAAGGGCCCTCAGCCTGTTGCTCCGAGATGTTCTGGGTACATAGCAGCACACTCGAAGTCTTATGGAGATGAGCCGGGGGCTCCCAAGGCAATATGAGCCAATGAGGAAACACAGGTAAAACACCTCAACGGAAGGCAACCTGGAGAGCAGCACAAAGGATTTGCAGCCACTCCAGCTTCAATGGGGACCCAGCTTAAGTGCCTCTATGCAAACGCACATAGCAAGGGGAATAAACAAGATGACTTAGAGATGTGTGCACGCCTGCAGGGCTACGATCTCATTGGCATCACAGAGACATGGTGGGATGGCTCCTGTGACTGGAGTGTTGGAATAGAAGAATACAGACTCTTTAGGAAGGACAAGCAGGGGAAAAGGGGGTGTCACCCTCTATGCCAATGACCAGCTGGAGTGCATGGAGCTCCGCTTGAGGATGATGAGGAGCCGACCCAGAGCTTATGGGTCGAGATTAAAGGGAACGCAGGGGCAGGTGACATTACAGTGGGGGTCTGCTACAGGCCACCTGACCAGGGTGATGGAGCAGATGAGGCCCTCTATAGACAAACAGGAATGGCATTCATAGGTCCTGGTCCTCATGGGGGACTTCAACCACCCTGATATCTGTTGGAGGGACAACACAGCAGGGCACAAGCAATCTAGGAAGTTCTTGGAATGCATCAATGACAACTTTCTTCTCCAAGTGGTAGTGGAGCCAATGAGGAGAGGAGCTATGCTGGACCATGTCCTTACCAAGAAGGAGTTGCTAGTAGGGAATCTCAAGCTCAGTGGTAGCCTTGGCTGCAGTGATCATGAAATGGTAGAGTTCAAGATCCTTAGGGCAGTGAGGAGGGTGTGCAGCAAGCTCACTGCCCTGGACTTCAGGAGAGCAGACTTTGGCCTCTTGAGAGATCTGCTTGGTAGGGTTCCAAAGGATAAAGCACTGGAGGGGAGAGTGGCCCAAGGAAGCTGGTTGGTATTCAAGGATCACCTCCTCCAAGCTCAGGAGTGATGTATCCCAACACAGAAAAAGTCAGGCAAAAAAGCCAGGAGGCCTGCATGGATGAACAAGGAGCTCCTGGACACACTCAAAAGCAAAAACAGGCCTACAGAGGGTGGACACAATGACAGGTAGCCTGGGAGGAATACAGAGAAACTGTCCAAGCAGCCAGGGACCAGGTTACGCAAGCTAAAGCCCAGATAGGATTAAGCGTGGCAGGGACATCAAGAGCAACAAGAAAAACTTCTATGTCAGTGATAAAAGAAAGATGAGCGAAGATGTGGGCCCCCTCCGGAAGGAAACAGGAGACCTGGTCACCTGGGATACAGGGAAGGCTGATGTATTTAATGACTTTTTTGCCTCAGTCTTCACCAGCAAGGGCTCTAAGCATACCGCCCAAGTCACAGAAAGCAAAGGCAGGGGCGGTGAGAATGAAGAACCACCCACTGAGGTGAAGATCAAGTACGAGACCATCTAAGGAACCTGAAGGTATACAAGTCCATGTGACCTGATGAAATCCATCCGTGGGTCCTGAGGGAACCGGTGGATGAAGTTGCTAAGCCACTCTCCATTATATTTGAAAAGTCGTGGCAGTCTGGTGACGTTCCCACTGATGGGAAAAGGGCAAACATAACCATTTGCTAAAAGGGAAAAAAGGAAGACCCAGGAAACTACAGGCTGGTCAGTCTCACCTCTGTGCCTGGCGAGATCATGGAGCAGATCTTCCTGGAAACCATGCTAAGGCACATGGAAAATAAGGAGGTGATTGGTGACAGACAACATGGCTTCACCAAGGGCAAGTCATGCCTGACAAATTGGGTGACCTTCTATGATAGGGTTACAGCATTGGTGGATAAGGAGAGAGTAAGAGATGTCATATACCTGGACTTATGCAAAGCATTTGACACTGTCCCACATGACATCCTGGTCTCTAAATTGGAGAGACATGGATCTGACAGATGGACCACTTGGTGGATAAGGAATTGGCTGGATGGCTGCACTCAAAGAGTTGCGGTCAACAGCTCCATGTCCAAGTGGAAAGGAGTGATGAATGGTGTTCCTCAGGGGTTGGTACTGGGACATATGCTATTTAACATCTTTGTCTGTGACACAGATGTTGGGACTGAGTGCACCCTCAGCAAGTTTGCTGATAACACCAAGCTGTCTGGCATGGTTGACACGCTGGAGGGAAGGGATGCCATCCAGAGGGACCTGGACAGGCTTCAGAGGTGGGCCTGTGCAAACCTCATGAAGTTCAGTAAGGCCAAGTGCAAGGTCCTGCATGTGGGTCAGGGCAATCCCATGCGCAAATGGATTGAGAGCAGCCCTGAGGAGAAGGACTTGGGGGTGTTGGTAGATGAGAAGCTCAACATGAGCCAGCAATGTGCCCTTGCAGCCCAGAAAGCCAACCACATCCTGGGCTGCAACAAAAGAAGAGTGGCCAGCAGGTCAATGGAGTTTATTCTGCCCCTCTACTTCATTCTCATGAGACCCCACCTGGAGTACTGCATCCAGCTTTGGAGTCCTCACCACAAGAAAGACCTGTTGGAGATGGTCCAGAGGAGGGCCATGAAGGTGACCAGAGGGCTGGAGCACCTCTCCTATGAAGACAGGCTGAGAGGGTTGGGGTTGTTCAGCCTGGAGGAGAGAAGGCTCCGGGGAGACCTTATAGCAGCTTTCCAGTATCTGAAGAGGGCCTACAAGAAAGCTGGAGAGGGACTTTTTACAAGGGCGTGTAGTGATAGGACGAGGAGTAATAGCTTCAAACTGGAAGAGGGTAGATTTAGATTAGGTATCAGGAAGAAAGTGGTGAGGCACTGGAACAGGTTGCCCAGGGAAGCTGTGGAGGCCCCATCCCTGGAAGTGTTCAAGGCTAGGTTGGATGAGGCTTTGAGCAACCTGGTCTAGTGGGAGGTGTCGTTGCCCATGGCAAGGGGGTTGGAACTAGATGATCTTTAAGGTCCCTTCCAACCTAAACCATTCTATGATTCTATGACCTTGGATTTATGTCTATAGAGCACAAAGCTGCTTGTATTTCCTACAGACATATGCAAATGGATAGTGCTACTTAACATTCAAAAACTGAATGGACTTCATTTCAACAAAACTATTTTTTTTCATGCAAAGAATTCAATGACTGAAATATAACCATTGGAATATGCGTGTTGGCAGGGACACATTGGTGTAGACCAATTAAGCTATAGATCATGCTACTGTAACTCACCCTGAGTAATTTCCAATGTATTTCTGTGGCAAAAAAAAGACATTCTTCTTCTGTCAAATCAGTAATTTTAATATCTTCTAAACAGTGAAGAGATACATTTTATGGCTGAAGCACAGGTCTAGGATTTAAAGTATCTGGCCTTTACACCTTTCTGAGCTAACAGCTAAACTATGAGCAAATCATAAAACTTTCTCTGACTCTGTTTCGTTCCTAAAAGAAAATTTAGCTCATTATTAATTTGATGTGATGAATATTTATTCTTAAATGGGAAGTGATATGAAGGAGTAAAACATTAACACCATAAATGCATTTAAGACCCACTGCTCTTTGCTAACACCTACTAACTCCAAAGAAACAGAATTATTTCCCATGACTAGCAGATAGGCTACTCCTCGTCTCCCCTTCCTGTCCTTCCTAAAGAGTCTGTATCCTTCTATTCCAACACTCTGGTCACAGGAGCCATCCCACCACGTCAGTGTTATGTCAATGAGATCATAGATACTCATGGGAAGGAGAAGAGGCTGCTCTTTCTCATCTGCAAACAGATTAGTCTGTAATTAATACATAAGGAAAATGTGCTAACTCCTAATAAAGCTAAGAATCATGACAATTATTTAAAATCCATTAGCATGTATGAAAAATACAAATTGTCATATTTAGAAAAACAAGATTTTAATACAAAATTTCTATAATCTCTCTCCCACAGATGACACTGCTTCTGTATTCTCTACTTTTTCTGGAAAAAGCTGAATCCATGATTTTCACATTTAGAATTTCAGACTAAAATCCCCTTATAGGAAAATAAAGAAAAGGAAAATGTATAACATTGAAAACGAAAGAAGGGGAGGCAGTTGGTTGCCGAATGGTATCAGCACCCTTCCACTCCACTCCTTCCTAAGTCCTATAATCATAAAGAATCACTTGAGTTTTCTTCATCCACAATGAAGAATGATACCTGAGTATAACTGAAACAATCATTAACTACCTTTGTACCTTTAACTTATGGTACCTGAATTTTTACAGTAAGTTTTATTTAAAGTAGTACAATGTATTTTATCCAAAAGATTTTTAACAGATGACAAACTATCACTGTAAAACTAAATGCTGTCCTCCAATTGTGCAAATTCTTCTGTAATTCTTCTTGACCTCGTATAAGCTCAGCTTCACAGCAGATTCATTAGCAGCCCTCATTTAACAGGAATATTCTATTAACATAAATACTGCATTTTTATTACATTCCAGTTTCAGATGCCTTGGTTTATTAGCTATGCTCCACTGAAATCACAGCAAGAGGATGTACTAATGATTTTGCTTTTGATAATCAACAACTGATTAACAGCTGCAATGAAAAAAAAATTTGAATCAACTCAGTAATACAATATTATCATACATATACAAAACTGTACTAATCCATTTTAAATAATGTTATTGAACACTTTTAATAGATGTCAATACATAGAAAACAGTTCAGAACAAATGTAACACAGAAATTATAAAATCTTCCTGAAGATAGCAGGTTTTAATCTTGTTGCCACACAGAAATTTGTTTTCAATATTGCAGGACAAAAATGTCTCCTTACAACTCAAATGATTAACATCTAGATGAAAGCAATTCAATGTGATTCTAACTTTGCTTTGAAATTTCTAAGCAAGGTGGTCAAGCCTAGGAGGCAAAGGGAAACCTGATTAAGTGTCCTGGAGAATGGATCCGTGCAAGCGCCTGAATTGGTCAATTGGTCAAAGCAGTCATAAGTGATGTGGAAAAGGAGGCGATTTGGGAGGTGGCAAGATTTACTGATTTGAAATGAAAATTATGCATCATGGTAGAAGTAAGCCTGCCTGCAAAAGTTCTCATGATTTTGAATGGCTTGGTAATAAAATAGCAGATTGAATTCTGTGTAGATAAATGCAAAGCCCATGTGAAGAAGGCAATCCTACTCATACCTGAAGAACGTCAGACTATGTGCAAGCTGTTAGCACTCTGGAAAGAGAACCTAGTGGGCAATTCTGTGCAAATGTCACGTCAATGTCTAGTAGTCATGAAAGGGAAAAGCAAATACCATCAGGACAAGTCTAGAGCTCTAGAGTGAATCAGAAACATCATTATATGGTTGTGTTCATAGTGCACTCGAATCTTGAAGGCTGTGAGCAGGTACCTTGTCAATAGCATGGTGTCCCTTCTGAAATCAGTAACATACGAGTAGAAAGGTACTAACTAAGGCTACCAGATGATTACTAGAAGAACAGAAGATTAAGGTGAAAGGGAGTAATGCAAAGAGGGCCAACCCTGAGACCTGTAAAGTCAGTAGCATAAAAAGTGAAATGGATAGGAAGTCACTGTCTCTTCTCATATAAAGAGATATGGCACATACAATGACGCTCTCAAAACTCAAAAACAGAACAGAAAATACTTATATAGCTCAGTCACAGAACTTAATGGCACAGCGAGCTGCTGACGGTAAAATTTTGCAGGACTTCAAAGAGTGAGCCAACAGCTTAGTGGGAGACTTCCATCATTTCTATGTTAAACATAAAGGTATGCTTTCTCCACAACATGACTGTACTGCAGACTCCTGGAGCCCCAGCTGAGGCTATATCACAATATGCCTTTATTGTCTCACACCACTGCCTCAACTTCTTCTGCTGGTTACTGCAGAGAGAGGATGTTTTTTCAACTGAACATGATACAACCACTTTGATGAATAGTCTGAGATGATACAACCACTTTATGTTCACTGAAAGTAGTGAATGGGAGAAGTTACCTTCAATTCAATACACAGAGGCACAACATTTTATTTTTTCATATTGCATGACTTTGTGACTTTCCTGAAGAGTTTGCTCTCTTCTGAACAATTCTTACAGCAGAACAAATGTAAGAGTCAGCAAGGACTTCTGCTTGCCTCTTTTCATGCTAGCTGAAACTAGAAGTTGGCAAGAAATGTGAATGACCTAATTGTGCTCTGAGGAACTCTGAACTGCAAGCAGGAATAAAAAAAATGACAAGAAACAAATTAGAATAAAGGCAATGCTTTATTATTGTGGCAGAGAAATACAATAGCTAATGCATAAGCACAATGTAATTTGCATTGCAAGCTCTGAAATCATTGTAATCTCTGTGATTTACTGACGTAATAAAAAATGGAACTTCTTATTACACACACACAAAAGCCCAAACCAACCTACTTTATTACTGCAAGACTATCACATATTAAAAGACTGAATGCAAATTTTGCTTTTTAAATTAACACAATTTTTCTTTGACCATTGTTTAAGAACAATTTCTTCCCTTTAACAGAGAAGACATGGAACTTAATCTTCCATCAAAAATTCAAGTAACTAGAGGTACATTAGGATGTTCTCAATAATGTGTACTATAATAAAATGCAACACTAAGCTATGGGTGATCATAAGTTTCTGGACAAGAAAACAGGTTTCAGCAAGTCATTTGGTATGGTGCTATGAGAAAACTGTCAGCCTGGAGAAGATAAGGATTAAGAATGGAATTATGAAATGCATATGAACTGGGTAATAGAGAAGCAATAACCAGCTATGTTTAAATGGGGAACTGTCAGTTTGGAGGGAAGTCATTACACAAGCTTCTGATGAACAATATTATACCTAGTGACACTGGCACAAAATCTGGGACACCGCTCAGGACACAAAGTCGAGGACATGATGAAGAGACAAGAGAAGACATCCCACAAAAAGAGCCAGAGAACTTGGAGAAGTAGCACTGCAGAAATTCAGTTGTTTTAATAATACAACACACATAATCCAACACCCACGGTTTTAAGAGGTAGGTGACTAAACATCTTAGGAAAGTTGACCTTTTAAACTGGAAATAACTGGCAAGTAAGGAGAACATAAGAATATTAGCAGACAGTAAGGCAACATGGAGAGATCATGAAACAACAGTGTGAATCCTCCACAGAAAAGGAAAACAAAATTTTGTGTTGCATCAGTCAGAATATTTTTGAAAGATACAGTGGACAATTTCACACAATTCTGAACCTGCATCTTTATCAAATGCATGGGACCAAATCAATGCAAAAGAGATTTGTCAGGACCAGAAACTATCCTATGAGAAAAGGTTAATGTTATTTGGCTTGTTTAACCTTGCAAAATGAAGGATAAGAATCATATTGTCTCTAAATACATTAAGTAAATAAAAGAGAGATAATGAAAGCAAACTAGACTTAGGTTTACCAGGGCAGGAAATTAAAGGAAAATTTCTAGTTGTCAGAAGGATTTAGATAAGATTTGCAATACAAGTAATGCATACAATTTAATCAGGTTATAAAAAACTAGATTGCTTGCGAGTGGAATCAATGTGAGGGGAATCAATGACTTGAGAGATCCATTCAGTTTTTCCTAATGATACGGTGTTTGGCTTTTAGTAAGAATTAATGACATACTATTAATTGGCAGCAGCAAACCTTCCTACAAACAGACATTACATTGAAAATACCTAACAGCCTATTCCTATTCAAAGTCCTCAGCCAATAGTAGTTCTTTTGCTTCCACTTAGTGGAACAGACCAGCTTTATATATGTAAAAATGATGACTGGCAATGTAATAGTTTTATAACACAACCATTTGTTTGTAGTTTACAATGCATCTGAGTAACAATGTTGTGAAGCACTTTGCCACAAAACCAGAACACCATAAAAGTTTCACTATTCACACGATTAAAACCTGCTGCTAACTTTATATTAGGGCCATCACTTTAGCATATGACGCACCTAGAAGTAACAGGGAGAACTGGAGTGTAATTATAATGTATGAGTGACAGTAAAATGCCATGTATACAAGAGTTACATCTCACTGCAATATTGAAAGGTGTATCTGCTAATTCTTCCTAGAGAAAGAAGTTTGAGCCAAGACAGCCACAGAAAAAAGTGCTGAATACTATTCTGTCCCACACATCATTAACAGATGCGTTAAATCACTTAAGCACCAGAATCAAGTCTTCCTGCAGACATCATCCCCAGGATGAACAAAACTTGATGTATTGATTCCACCTCTGGTATGTAGGGGTCAGTAAGCAGAAAAATCACAAATTCAATTAATAGTTTCTTCAGCATTAGGACTGTTCACTCAATAGAAAGGGATCTTATTTCTTATTTGCAGATTAGCTAGGTACGATATGTAGTGACCAAAATAAAAAAGAGCTCATTTTTTCAGACTCTTTAAAAGTAGAACTGTGCATTAATTATTTATATCTCTTCTGCTAGCCCTCACCTTAATGATATCATTAAATAAAGGTTAATAGCAAACCCTTTTAGACCACTTCCCCCCTACTTCCTTTCTCACATTAGCCAAGCCATTGGACTGAAATCAGCTCAGCACGCTGTAAACCAAGTGATATCAAGAAAAGCTAAGATAAAGCACTCGCAAAACAGTGCTGCTCTGTTAATATTAGTAAACTTTTTTGACATCTTATCTCTTTATGGCTTTAAACTAAAAAACCCCACTCCAAATTCCAAAGTTTTCCTGCAAGGTAGGACAGACAATATGAGAAGGATGTATAAAGTGATGCTGTTTTGTGTATCATTCTAGCTACCCTCCTGCTATAGGGATACTTAACCAAGCACACAATATAATAAAATCCAACAAATCTGTACAGGCAAAAACCCCATACGTTAGAAAAAGAATGGTAAATACTTGAATTTTTGTAATTTAGTCTATGTTAAACAGACAAATAAAACAGCACTGACATGCTAGTACAGTAGCATATATGCATTACCTAAGTGGAATAACCATGGAAAAGGCTGCATTTTAGAACTACATAGGTTTAAGGAAACTAGGCCGTTGCCCTTTCAGCTTGCTCAGGTTTGGTCTGCCTAGTGTCACTAACCCCCCTTCTTTGGCACAAACCAGCCTTCAGAGTAGGAGCACCATGGGTAATGAGGAAGGGTAACGGTGCAACAGTGGCAATGAACACCAGCCTTCCACTCACTGCCAATCTTCTTTCCATCGGCATGCAAAAGGGAAAAGGCTGCTCAGGGGTTTTGATGATGCTGAAGATCTGACTCATTCTCTATTCTGGATGAAAAAGGAGAAGTGATCACAGGGAAGGTATAACTGATTTTCCTATCATAGCTTAAGCTTTGTGTAATTCAGTGAACTTCAGACTTGTGGTTGCTCCTCCACCCTCATGTCATTGAGAGATCTCAGGAGAGGAAAGCACATCCATATTCTCATGGAGTTACACACTGAGACACTTGCAAGTGCACTGGGACCAGCTACATGCTCACAGCATGAGACCTGAGAGCTGAACGTGCTCTCCTCAGCACTACCTGAATATACTTGCAGTCCAGCAGGTAAATCCATCTGCAGTTTTGCCATCTGCCTCATTACTGAAGGTGATTTATCACAGTAGTATTGCCTGATATTGCATCCAGGCAACCGTCCTAAGCATGCACGTACTTCATATCCTTTTGAAGATCTTGGCAGGACACATGCACTTCCTTAAGCAACAGGTCCATGCTTAAAACTTTTCCAAATGATAAAACTGTTCTGAGGCTCCCTCCAGTCAGGTGAAGGGGATATCCACTCTCATGCAAGCCAAATCTTCCCATGCTCTCAGGGCCATACTGCTAAACTGGATATCACCCAGGTTCCTGCCATGCCACAAAGGCTGCTGCAGTTCCCGTTGCAACAACCCTTCCTTGGGGCTCTTGCCCTCACTCAATGGTAGTGGCTGTTCCTCAGGTACTTTGTCTGGAAGCCCTCCCAGAAATAGGGATTCTGATTTTATTCTTGCAGTAAAGACAGACATCCAATATTTAATAGTCAGTACCCTGTTTGAAGATTTAAGAGATTGCTGCCTTAGTTTCTGAGTAAACTATTCTACCTCTGGGAAAAAAGAGATCCGAAAGCTGCTCATTCCTTGCTAGTGAGCTCTAAAAAAGAATTCAGATCTGGCAGAACTGTGTCAAAGGTGTTGACTTTGACTGTTTTTTTCTTGTCTGAGCTTGCTGACAGTTAACATTTATTCTCAATCAATTCTTTTTGGTTGGAGTTTTCCTAAAAACAAGATGTCCTTTTAATAGTTCTGTATACAGCTCAGAGAACTTGATGTTGTGTAACATTCTACAGTAGTACGTATATAATTCAGAAAATACAGTTGTTTACATACTGAAATTCTGTCTTCAGGCTGTAAATGCTATGACGATTGTTCTAGGTTCAACAAGTGGTACAGTACAATGGTCTTATTCGAAGCTCTTAAATAATTTGCTGTGATCAAGGTGAAGAAAATAAATTTTTATTCCAAATATGAAGACCTAGATTTCAATGATTTCTCTTTTAGAGAATGAGACAGGTGCAGAGGTGATTAATGAGTATTTTACAACTTTAAAGATATATTCCATAACTTTCATTCAGCATTTTAGAAACAATAAAAAATTCAGCTTCTGTATCAAGTCCTTAAAATATTTCATCATTAAAATAGCATGCTTAATTTCATTTTGATGGTCTACTAGTTAGCTATAATCTGTGCCAACTACACTCTACAAGAAACACTACCTTTTTTATGTACTTGCGTTACTATTTACAGAATTCATATTACATTTTTTTAAAAAGCATTACAAAATTTGATCACAAAAGTGATCCATAATCACTTACAGGAAAAGAAAAACAGACCTTCAGTGTAAGTCACTAAAACTTCCCGAAGGTTCACACACAACCCTTCATCAGCGCATGTAAAAATATTTTTACCTACAAAACATACACTTTTTTAATATGCTGTTGAGAAAAATGCTTTATTGTTAACTTCAAGGAGCAAAAGAAGAGGAAAGTTACTCTGCCGACATCTTACCCTTGTGTAGACCATGTCTGAAGTTATTTTACAACCATCACTGAATCATAAAACTGAAAAACAAGTTTTCCTGTTAGTAAAAATAGTTATAAGTAAAGTTTTATTGTGACTATGGAATTATTTATTAAAATAAGTGAAAGTTTCGATTAACTCTATTACATAATACATGTATTTTGAATTGCCTAAGTATTTTTACTTCTTGATCTTAAACTTTCCCTTTCTCACTGTGTGACAGATTTGGCCATACACAGGTAAAAACATTAAAAAATTATTAGCCTCTAACACTTGCATCAGGAAAAAATGGAACAAATCTTTAAAGGTCACATATTCAGTCAGAAATATCAAATTCTATCCTGTGGATTACAGAAAAAAGATTAAATGGCAATTTGATGACTGATTATCTTTTCTGAATCATTTCAGTGTGTCTTGCAAAATGACTTAGTATATTTGTTTAATGATAAACTTTCTAAAACATGGAGTTGTCCATCTGTGTATCTGATCAAAGATCTGAACACTGTAATTATTCTTGTAAGTGCATTAATACCACAAAAGCTGATTCCACATATACAAATTATATAGCAACAGAAACTTGATTGTTTTTGTGCTATATGGGTAATATCACATTTGGATCAGCAACACAGCCCACTTACCAGATTACTCCAGAAGGAATTTTTAATGAATAATTTCCCTTTTTTTTTTTCACACACAAAGGTCATGGGCAAGTCCATTATTTTCATGATAAGTCGGGGTTTTGAAGCTTTTGATTTTCTGATCCTGTGTTTTATTACAGAGAATTAGGGAACATTTTGTGGCTTGTGACATATGGTGTGGATGTCCTCTGGACCCTTGTGCATCAAGCAACTAGTACACGTTTGCCTACAATCATTGCAAATAACCTGCAATGAAGGCATATTGTCCTTTCCATTCTCCCGTTCACAGCAGTGCTCTTATATTTATGTTCAGCTCATCCCAACAGCCCTCCCTCCCACAAACAAAAAAAGGACTTCCAAAGAAACCATCCAAATTTTGGCAGATAGTACACTCACCATTTTTTAGCGTGGATGTACTCAGCACAGTAAGACAACTGAAGCTCTCCACAGTGTTACGTTAGAGAGTAGTTTGTTCTAGGGTTGCATGAGGGGCACGGGACAGTATTTCATAGATACTTGGCTAGTGGTATTCCTAAAAAAATACCTGTAATGCATCCCTTCTGTTCTTCACTTGTAGAGACCAATTTTCTTGTACAATATGTTTGAGAGCCTTCCTCCATCCAGCCCCGTTTCATGCTAAGTAACTGTGGTTGCAGTCAGGGAATTAACATCCTGTAATGGGCCCAAGGCCGTGCTGCCTAGCTATGCTTCATGCCATGACTTCACTCCTATCATATAAGCTGACACAAGGACAGAGGCTCAGCACATGATCTGCACTCCTGTCACATCGCCTGACGCGGGAAAGTAACTCCCTCCACTCACAACCCGGCCACATGCAATGCATGAAATCTCTACTGTTGAATGAAGAATGGGGAGTTTTTCTTCTGTGCCTTGATTTTACAGTGCAATATAAAAAGTTAATGTTTCTATAGCCTTTATGCTTCAAGTACTCTGAGCGGGTAATCTTAATACAGCAGGAGAAAACAATTTTACATAGCAAGAGAAAGCAGCCCCCCACATGGCCCCGCCCCAGTAACAACACTAGCTATAAACAGTATGAGGCTCCTTTCTCATGAAAAATCCTTATACAGTAGTGTTATTTTACAAGGCACAATCCTCCATACTGGGGGATAAGCATCTCCGCCAACTATAACAGTCTGACACAAAGGGTTTATGACTTCCCCTGGAAAATAAATCTAACTGAAGAATCCACATGCCTGTACCTTACTTAACATGTTATCCACTACAGAAAATGTACACCTTACATTGCTCTGTAGGAGCTCAAAAGGTCTTCCTTAACTGACTCAGTTGTAAGAATCCTTACTTTTGAAGTAATTCAACAATTCAAATGTTGAAGAAAACATTGAGAAAAAGCCATTATAATTTCTGATTCATCTGAAAAAAATTTAATTAAAAAATCAAGCATCAGGGCTACAAACCCTAAGATCTATGTGGTGAGGTAAATTGCTTCAAGGCAGAAATGCTTCTCTGCCTCACTAGTTGGTCACATTTCTGGCGAAATGGAAAGTTCTAAGTGAAAGCATTTAATATTCACAGTATATTTATCTTCATAGCCGACAAAAGGGAAATACTCTAAGGAGCGGCTGAGGGAACAGGGGTTGTTTAGTCTGGAGAAGAGGAGGCTGAGGGGAGACCTTATTGCTCTCTAAAACTACCTGAGAGGAGGTTGTGTAGAAGTGGGGGTCAATCTCTTCTCCCAGGTAACAAGTGATAGGACAAGAGCAAATGGCCTCAAGTTATGCCAGGGGAGGGTTAGATTGGATATTAGGAAAAATTTCTTCACCGAAAGGGTCATCAAACATTGGAACAGGCTGCCCAGGGAAGTGGTGGAATCGCCATCCCTGGAGGTATCTAAAAGACAGGTAGATGTGGTGCTGAGGGACATGGTTTAGTGGTGGTTTTGGCAGTGTTAGGCTGATGGCTGGACTCGATGATCTTAAAGGTCTCTTCCAACCTAGGTGATTCTATGATTCTATTATGTATCAGTGCAGTCAATTATTGGGACATACAAGGTTTTTCCTCATCTTGTTTGATTGGGTTTCAGGAGTCTTTAATAAGTATTACTGCTAAAGGCTAAAATTTGAGGCGAAAATGAGTATTGTCTTCAAGTTTCTTTTATTGCTTTTTACCCTGAGTTTTACCTAATTTTTTACAGAATCCATTTTGATACAAAAGACAGCAAAAAGAAAATAAAAAGAAATAATAAAGAAATAATAGAACACCTTTACTGTAACGAGAGAATTTAGCTATACAAGCCATGTAACAAAAAAGTTCTCCTTTTAAGCTTAGCATCAGAATTATTTATTAACAGCTAATTAGTATAAACTGCCTTTGCACAGTGACAGGCATTCTACCACATCATTCTGTCATCCCCAAACAATCCTCTTCTGCAAAAACTCGAGTTTTGGGAGCTTGTTAAGTAATGTTAATACAGTGCAACCTGATGCAACTTTGATCTTCAACTTTGACGCTGATCCTGCTTGAAGACCAAGGGACTGGACCAGATGACCTCCAAGGTCTTGTTAACTTACATCATTCTATGACCCTACAGTTCTATATTAATAAGTATTCTGATGTTATGAAACATAATTTGAAGAGGAGCACGTGGCAGAAATTTCTACTGTACTATCAATATTAGGGAATCTGCACCTGGCATCCTCTGAAAGTCTTTCACAAAAATACAAGCTTTGGGAGACTGGAAACATCGACAATCCAGAATACTTTTGACTTGTTAATACACATGTACATGGTACATATGCAGAGGCAAACATATAGCATCATTCAAAATTTTTGAGTAATCCAGCCTTAAAGAGATGCTACTTCATCTGTTCATTCATACTTTTCTCCCTTTATCTTAATCACAGTTAATTTTTTCACCTACCTCTTTTCTTGGGAGTGTCCTTCTCTTCTGCAGACTTCTGGAAGTATTTAGATAAAGCAAAAAATAATCATTCTCCTGTACTTAGTTGACACACTTCCTTTTAATCAGATACCTAAGGTTTTTTTCCTTTTTTTTTCCCCAGTAGGTCTAAAATGAAATAGTTCATAAAGGCCTGGAATTATGTATCAGGAGCCCTATGAGAAGAGTACCACAACATTCCTGAAGATGAAATACACAGTCTAAACAAAAAGTATTGTACACGTCCAGTTAAACTAATGCCACCAATGGCAATTTCATCAGCTGAACTTCCATAGAACTTAAAAAAAGCTGGCTTGTATTTTAGTAGCAAGCAGTTGATGCCATGAAGACTGCTGTATAACATACTGTGAAGAATATGAAATTTCTTTTTTGCTAACAAGACTGTATGCACATCTACCAGATAAATGGCAAATGAAAATCAGTTTGCTGAAGTTCTCTGAAAAGCCCATGAAGGTGAGAATACAAGTTAGTAACACAGAGACATTTTAAAAAGTGAAAAGAAAAAGTCAAAAGAGAAAGCATCACAGGAAGACAAGCATGAGATGCCAGCCTATCATGGGGAATAGTGAGGACCAATTCACTTACACAACCAAACAATAGCTGAGAAGGTCAGATGCACTGGAAGGAATTTCTCTATCAGAGAACATATCTTGCCCCATATAGAAGAATGCAGTGTACCAGCAGATCTCTTCTCTGCTAATAAAATGCTTGTAAACAGTAAAGACAACAAGGTAGGGCACCACACACAGGGCTTGCTTTGTCAATAACCATGTATACTTTATGTCAGCAAGTGAATACCAATGGTGTGCTCCTAATATCACTGCAACGTAAGTCTTGCCTACACCCATCTCCTCCCACTGGGAAGTTCAAGTCACACCAGGAATGCTCACACAGCTAGAATTAGGGGATTTAATATAGGGGACCATGAGAAATAAGCACTAGATTCATGTAAAAGGTAGCTTTTCTAATACTGAAGGCTTGATAGATCAACCCCAAAGGGGCCTGGGACTGCTAGCCAGAGCAGCGCTGGTCCCTGATGAAAAGCCAGCAGGTTAAAGTTTGCTACCTCCTGCAGACTGGAACCAAATGGAAGGGAGTTTGGCAAGTTTCTCAACACAGAGTTTGTTCACATCTCTGATCTGAACAGATCCGCAAAAACAGAAATGTAACAGAATGCTGCATTTACCTTTACTGTTGCTTGTCTGATTTTTTCTAGAGATTATTTCTCCTCAGACATAGGCACATCTGAAGTGTTTTCATATCTGAAAATATTCATAACTCATTGTAAGAGTCGACTTGTAAATTTCCCAAAATAAATGGTGAGAGACGAAAGGGAGGAGGAGGCCCTTTGAGCTTCACTGAGGAACGCCTCAAACACTCGCAAGTACCTTGAAATGTAGCTATAGTCACGGGACGAATAATGTAGGCCTTATGCTGAAAGAACTGATAAGGCTAACACCTGCTTACTCAGGCGGGAAAGAAACTCACCTGGATCTGGAAGAGGGAGACAGGACGGCTCTGCTTTTCCTCAGCAAGGACAAGATAACAAGAATCTGTGTAGTTCTTTGTTTCTTCGGAGGGCTGCTATGCCCGATGATGACCTTTGCCTCATTATCCATGAAATGCATATTAAAATTGACACCCCTGCATATGCTAATGAAGATTATCGAGATCATGCTTAACATCTATGACTATAGCACTCATCCCTCCACCCAGTTCAAGAAGGACAGGGAACTGCTGGAGAGGGTACAGCAGAGGGCTACAAAGATGATTAGGGGGCTGGAACGTATTTCTTATGAGGAAAGGCTGAGGGACTTGTTTCTTTTTAGTCTGGAGAAGACTGTGGGGGGGATCTCATCAATGCCTGCAAATACTTAAAGGGAGGGTGCCGGGAGGATGGCACCAGTCTTTTTTCAGTGGTGCCCAGTGATAGGACAAGACGTAAGGGCACAAACTTGAACATAGGAAGTTCCATCTGAACATGAGGAGGAACTTCTTTACTTGGAGGGTGGCAGAGCACTGGAAGGGGCTGCCCAGAGCGGTGGTGGGGTCTCTGACTCAGGACACAGTCAAAACCCACCTGGACGCCGTCCTGTGCAACCTGCTCTAGGTGTCTCTGCTCTGGCAGGGGGGTTGGACTAGATGATCTCCAGAGGTCCCTTCCAATTCCTGTGATTCTGTGACACATTTGGAGAAATAC
The DNA here is from genome assembly GCA_008921705.1 of Burhinus oedicnemus. NCBI lineage: Eukaryota > Metazoa > Chordata > Aves > Charadriiformes > Burhinidae > Burhinus > Burhinus oedicnemus. The sequence continues at coordinate 289,193 of VFFE01007739.1, forward strand.
TCAAGAGAAGCAAATTCCTGCTGAAAAAAAAATTAAGGACTCCAGATTTCACCAATACAGTTCACCTAAATCATTCAGAAATTAGTTTGCCCTTGTTTTTATTAAATTGTTGGTTGGCTTGATTTGTGTTTTGTATGTAGGGCAGAAGGGAACAGGGAAAAGAGAGTAAAAATCAAAACAAAGTGCAATAGTTCATTTTAATTTTCTCCTGTCTCTCACTGTAAAATGTTATAACTTGAAGGAATGAGACCAGAACTATACAGAGCTGGGGCTATTTCTGTAGGATAAAGTTACATTTATTTTTAATAGGATGAATATTAAGAAAATGACTCCTCTGTCAAGGTGGCCAATATTTCATAATGATGGTGACAACACATTCTAAGGTAAATGCTTTCTCACACAATTTCATTTTATGGTCAGCTTGACAAAACATTACAGAGCTGTTTGAAACCCACCTAACAGGATTATTACATTTGTTTCCTTGGAGGTATGCCTACAGGGAGCTGTTATTTCTGCTACAACTGTGCCTACCAACTCCTATAAAGAGTAAAAACAGACAATGTTTGTTTAAAATACTGAACAAAATGTGGAAAATAACGAAGAACTTTAGAGAGAGATGATAATAGGAATAATTTCATTCAAAAATGTGGCAACAAAAATATTTTTCCTGTAATGTGACTGAAGATAGATGTGGAATGTGGGGATGCAAGCAGTAAGGCACAAAGGGTATTGACATTCAAGTTGCACTGAGATAGGGTTTAGGAGGATGGGTTGAAATGTCACTGTATCTGTCACAAAACTAGATAGATCTTGCTTTCTGAGAAAAACTATACACTATAGTGTGCAAATGAACTCACTCATATATGGAGTTCACAAATCTTATCAAAAAGGAAGAAAGGACTAATGTATTGGAACTTCCTGCTATTAAGCTAAAAATGCACTAAGACTAGGAATAAGAGACATAAATGGTTATTGTTCCTACCGTTATGGTGAATATGCTGAACTGATAAATTGCTTGCTGAAAGATTTCAGCGAGGAAGCAGAAGATTCAGCTGTCTTCACTTTGGAAATTAGTTTTGGTCTTTTCTCTTTAGTGTCAGCTGGGTTCTTTAACAGTTAAAACATCTATCAACATATTTTCTTTACAGATAGCACCAACAGGAGAGATCTAAATATACAGATAGGCACTATTTGGAATTGCAGTGACATCTTTCACCAACTAGGCATGTTGTATTTAATCTATTTGTAAAAGGAAAAATAATGCTGTTGGTAACTCAGATTTAAGCTTTTTCATACTTAGCCTAGCTATGCAACAGCTGCTATCTGTTAATGTATTTCAAACACTACCAATCTGAATTACAGTTACAGTGGTGACATAGAACAGCTCAACACCACAACAATGAAAAAAACCCCATTTAGCCAGAAGGATCTTTCTGTATTTACATAACTAGGAAGCATGTAAGTTGCATCAACTAATTTCTACACCTAAACTTAAAAAAACTCTCTTCCCATTTTACAATCTTATTCTTTCTCTCATTCAGCTTAAAGGAACTGTACAGATAGACAAGATAGGTGTCTACAAAGCAATTCCTTACTGATCCCTAATTTTAAAATGCCCACATTAGAAGCCTTAAGACATAATTACATGAAATCTATTTTTGTGTAAAATAAATTCAGAATCATAATCACTGAATCTTCATCAATTTCCTTCCTGAAAATCCTTCCCATGCAAGACTTGGAGGAGAAAGCAAAACCTGGATGGAGCACACACAGCAAGGAGCATCCATGGACCATTATGCTTAATCACTGTTCTAACATGGCCGATTTCTGGTACAGGAGGTATATTTTCAGTGCAGTCTGATCTATTAATTTCATACAGTTGACTTAGATTAAAAGTATGAGAGGAAAAAAACATAACCACTTAAAATATAAAATGATCCAAAACAAATTGCTTCTCATTAAAGACTGTTTCTGGAGATCCTTGAATAGCAGTTTTATAATGCCTGCAAATACATACAAACTTAGGCATATAACTCTGCTTTCATTGGGTTGAAATATCTTATTTGATATTTCCCCTGAAGCTGAGCCACAGTAACTTTTTAAAAGTTACTTTAAGTGACTTTTCTTAACTTAAGAGAGCCACAGACCCCTGCTTTTGCTGGCCTCCAAAGTCTTCATTTAGGATCTGGAAAAGCCTTCAGTTTTAAAAAGTTTAACAACTCAGCAAACACCAAAAACTAAGACAACTTTCATTTAGTAAGTTCAGAGAAACAGTGGATCAGCATTTCTCAGTTGAAACGGATACTACCTTTGTCTTGAACACCAGTCACATCCACCAAAACTAAGAAGGCAGGATGAACAAAGGTGCTCGTTTTCTTTAAATAGGCTAGAATATATGCTAAAGGAAGATTTGTATTTTAAGGTACAAACTGAACTGATTTCATACTTGATTCCTTTTCTATTTATCACCTTCTATCCCTCCATAGGCTAGTAACATGACTAGTTTAACTGACGTTGACTGACTGCCAGACAGCTTTATTCCTGACTATAAATAGACACAGAAGATGAGAAGTAATACACGGAATTGTTAATGTAATGTCTTCATTAGTCTTAGAAAACATTTTCTACGTGCTTATTGCATTGTATGTACAGGCAACAGACCTGCTTGCCAATTCTACTATATCTAGGTGAATACAAAACATAGATGTTTATTGCTCTTATTCCAAATAAGCACTACACAGTTCTTTTTACAAAGGCTATGAAAGGTATCAGTGAAACGCATGAGTAGCTTTCCAATTTAGGATCAGTGAAAATGACCCAGAATTTATCAGTTAAAAAACTACAGTAAAGGCTGTTCACCATAATGAAACAAATAGATTTTCAGAACACTTAACTTTAAATCTCATGATACAAATGCTATTTTTCTAAAGCTGACAGCCACTTCAGAATTACAGTACACATGTCAACAGCCTCAAAACCCTCTCTATTGCCTACACATTTACCTTCCACAGATGGATTATAAATTCAATAAGCTCAATATCCCCAAGTGAACAAAGTTGCAAAGAATGAAAACTTGCATAAATGCAGTATTTGGAAATACATGTAGCTAAAATACACATTTCCCAGAAACTACACAAATTACAACCCAAATTTAAAATTATTGTAAGTTTGCAAATTAAGATTCAGAAGTTAGGAAACACAAGGCCCTTTAGAAAAATAGTAAGTGATTGTATTTTAAACGGATTAAAACATAACTCACTTCCCTTTTTCTGCAAGCAAAAAGATCACCCATAGCATAGCACCCCATTGGAATAAATGACTTTATCACCTTTCCAAGCCTGTCAACACTTCCTCCCACTCGCTGCAGTTTTTCCTCAGATGATCTAAGTGATCTCATATAATGAAGTGCCAATAATTCTTTTCAAGTTGTATTTAATTGCAAATGAATGCTGTATTGCAGACTTGAAGAGGGCTTGTAGGTCTACATTCTGGTTTTCCACCTATATCAAGTAATAAACAGCATTATGTTTCTGTACACACCTTTTCTCTTATAAAAGCCTCAAAAACATCGATGCATAAAAAGAATTATGCCTGACCTTCCCCAGTTTCTGAGCATAGGAGGTTTCAATGCTTCTACTCTTTACTAAATTCTGGATGCAATTTTCCTGTTCCTTACCAAGAAACAAAAATTAAAAACAAGTAACCACTATCCCATCCATATTACATAAGTAATTGCTCTCCTCTGGTTTTGGACTTCACAAGAAAGTTCAAAATCAAAGGTATGGGACATGGCAGCCTAGGGCTGGAAGACTGGAGAGTTCAAAGCACAAAGTCTCAAGCCTGGGCCAGAAATAGCCATGTAGGGCCATTTTGATTCCTGGTTGCTACTATTAAATCAGTTTCGTCTCCTACATCCTCAGCACGGACTTCATCCTTTGAATTAATGAATGGCAATTAGAAAAAGATTTCCGGTCTGCTTTTAGCTACTGCTAAACAAAAAAGAGTGTAGAAATGAGAACTCCTGCTGTCAGCTCCAAAAGGTGTGTGCTCTAAAATCTCCAGGTTTTTCTGTCTCTGTCCCCACCAGTACCTGTTTCACTCCTAGTGTATTTTCTCTTTAAAGCCTTAGTCCTGGACAGTGCTCCTCTGCCAGTTGCAGTGTCCACTCCCCCATTCATTTCATATCCGCATTCCCATACGGTATTGTGTCCCTCCCCACTCCCCCTTGCCGTACAAGGGTGTTTCTGTTTCAGTCCCTGGGGTGATTGCATTGGTGTGCTTTGGTGGGATAATCAGTAACTAGTCTTTTTGGTAGGCAGGAACTGTCAGATGGCAAAACATCCTTCCAGTAGTTTGTATCTTTGGAGAGCATAATTGTCTCTGCCTTTCCTACAAAACCACAGTCAGTTTGGAGGTAAATTTTCACAGCGATAGTAAGTACACACCTCCGTGCTGGTTACCAGCCTGTTAACTTTCAAGTAGTAACCTCCAAGTATGAATGTGAAGCAATTTATCAGTAAGAAGGCATTTCTTTTTTCCTTAACACAGAACAGCAATCTAGTTTCCCTAATATTGTTCTTCTAAAGACAACAACATTTTTCACAAAAGTTAAACAAATCTGTTCGTGGCAGAGAAATTTCAGACCAAATAGTTCAAATCTGGCAAAATGATAAGCAAAGAACATAAAGCACCTTTCTAGGAAAATTTATGCAGCCCATAATTAACAACAGCACAAGTAGCCCAGGCTACACTAAATAATAGCATACACTCTGCAGAAGAACAGGGGCAACTCTGGGCTTCTTAGACAGAATTAGGTTTTCCTCCTGCTCACTAAAGCAAAAGAAAAATAAACGTCTTTGGTCAAAAGTCCAGACATGTTTACATGTGTTCCAATTTATCCAAAATTTCTTATCCCTTCTATTACTATAGCATCCGTGCTTGATCAATGACTCTATCCTCAGGATTTGTGGCTAGATTTGCCACTGTTTGAGTACTAATTTCATTGTGTAAAGATTTTAAATAGTTTGCTTAAGATTTAAAAATTTGCTTAAGATTTAAATATTGGAATTTTTTATTCATCATTTTACTTACATATATTTCTCTCTTTTTACAGTATTTTCTACCACCTTTTAACCACAGTCATTGCAGATTTTTTTTCCCCCCTAAGAGAAACAATAGGCCCTGGCAATATTCAAAATTTAGATCAATCTAATGTCCATTTCACATTGGAGACTTTTGAAGTTTTGATAAGAGAACACATCATTTATTTTCGTCTATTAGAAAAGTTAATTAATTTTGAAGGAAACTGCTGCTATATGTTTGGATAAGATTAGCTAATACTTTTTATATTTGTGGCTAGTAAAAAAATTTGAAGTTTCATGTTTGCAACTGCTCCTTTGTATTTCCAGCTGCAGAAAACATTGTATTTTACCCAAGGCTCTTCAGTATTCTTTCTATCCCCAAAGAATTATTTTCTCTGGACACGTCACTGCAGGTAATAGTTAACTATAAAATTTAGGTCTCCTTACAGTTTTGGCTAGGCATTTTTTAAGAGGAGCCATTTTAGGTTCCAGCTGAGTTCCTAACTAGCCAAAGGTACATTGGATACTTCAGAATTGGGGTATTACAGGCACTAAATGCATAACTGAAGTTCAGGGATGTTTCTTGCAATGCATTACCACAGATTTGAGCTATGCTGAAAATGTAGAGGAAAACCCCATAATCTGATAATTAAGTAAAAAAATGGAAGGGGACTTCTCTGGATTATGGACCAGGTAAGTTTAAGTCCTGAAAGGTTAAAAAATAAAAATAAGAAAGGCAATGTTTAATATAGTGTTGCTGTGTGAATATATCCAAAATTTGGAAGGAAAAGTAATGCAATAAATTATTTCACAGAATGAATTCTCAACCGCTCCGCAGCAGGGGTCAGACCAACCACTCCTTAGCAACCTGCAGCCCTCCCTCTCCACCGAGGGACCTCTGGCCAATGTGATGCCAGCCTTAGTGCCGACGCCCTCTCGGCCCAGCGTACTGCAGCCCCGAACCCGTGGCTCCTACATACTGTTTTCCTCAAAAGGCATAATCACGCAGATCATGACTGTTTCTATGACCTTGCAGCAGGATGCGACATGGAGACAGGAGCCTGCACTAATAAAACCCTGAAAGCAGAACTGCAGTACCCTTGTAACAAACCTTTGAGGGAAGCAGTCCAGCTTACACTTGCAGGCTCATCAGTGTGTGTATTGTATTTATAGCCGCCTACTTGTATGAATGAAATCTTTGCTGATAAAAGCAAAACCACCGTCACTTACACTAGTGAAATTCTTTGCACAAGTGTTCAAGAGCTATGAAAAAAATTACAAGTCAAGCTTGGTTATGTTTTCTTTTAAAACAGTTAGGTTTCTTGTTATGGCTCGTAAAGCCAATTATTATATACAGTTTAATTATCTCTATTCCATCTGTGCAGTTTAATTACTGATTTATTTCCCTTTTTTAGTAAGATACCCATCTCCGTATATTCAATTAGTCTATAGTGAGGAATGCAAATATTTCATTTTCTTTAGGAAAGTGATGATGCATCTTTTAGAGTCAGCACAGATAGGATGCCATCACAAATAACTAAACAAACATCACAAATAATGAATCAAACTGCAGAGAGTAAGAACTGTAACTGCAGTTCTCTTTACTAGCCTCTATATTTTATCAGCTAATTGTAAACCCCAGTTTTGTTGATGAGACAAAATAATATATATCCTAATTCAATGTCCTATTCCACCTCTTTTGCATAAAGCTTGTCCAGAATTGCATTAAAATTGTCTCTGCAAATCCATAAACTCTATCTCAGGGTCCCTGAAAAAGTCTGTCACTTTTTGATACAATTAGTATCATTCCCAGTTCAAACTTGGACAGGCTGATTCTGATTGTGATGTAATTCTGCCCATACAGAGAAACTGGCAGCACTCCCTCTTGAGAATGTTGTTGTTTTGGTTTTTTTTTTAAAGCCATAAAACTTAATGTGAGTCCTATTATGAACATTCTCAAGATTTTAACGCAACCCTGTCTAAATGGCATGGGTGCTTCAACAGTCATAAGGAAACACAGCAACAGTAAAGAAACAGTACGACTGATTCAGTTCAGCATTAAACAGCAATGGTAATGGACTGCCAGTGGCGTTGTGTAGGTATGTTTCTGCATGGGCCTGTGTGCTGCCTGCTGCGGGTCTATCAGGCGAAGCACCACATTGCCCTGAAGCAACCGTACCTTTTCTTCACCTGGGAGCCACAGAGCTGTATCTGTGAAGGCGGCACTGGAGCAAATATATCCTGCCTGCCCTGAGCCAGTTTGGCACAGGACCAGCTCTGCACATCTGTCCATACCCCAATCAATTTGCATCTCAAATAATCCAGCCTTGATTAATTCAAGTGAGAACCCTGCAAGAGAGCTGGGAGCACAGAGAGGGTGACCTCTAAGCCAGCTGTACCATCTAACACATGACTATGACCTGCAGCAATGGAGTCTCCTGCTGCTTGCAGAAGCATCATTTATTGCAGTGACCATTTTAAATCTGATTTCTGAAGGACCACAGGCCACTAACCCAAGTCCAAAGGTGTTTTTATGTGTATATTAAAACTTGTAGGTATGTTCTTTGTTAATCGCTGCCTCAGCAATGGAAATGCCAAAATCCACCAACTGCAAAGTGCAAGTGATTTCTCTGATCTTTCTGGTGTGACAACTGGAGAGATGATTACTCATCTTCTTAGACATAGCTGTGTCTACTACAATTTCCATAGAGTTTGCAAATGGCTTTTAAACATTTCTTACTTTACTTACAAAGCAGTGTACGTCGAGAAAGTGAGAATGATAAGTACTATAGTCCCACGCTGTCTCACACAGGTAAACTTTTCAACTAGTTCCACTATCACATGTCTTTGCCAAAAGCACATTCATTTTTCGTGACTGCTTACTCACAGCATCAACATATTGATGAATTCCTACAATCTAGAAGGATGCCCCCTCCAAACAAAAAATCAGGCTATTGATATGTACATGAAACACTTCCTTCTATATGTACCTCAACTGATGAGGTCAGTGCCTTGTATACGATGCTTTTACTCAGAAATGAGGATTCCTCTTAGCCTGTAGCGAATTTAAAATTAGCTAGATCTTTGAGAAAAACAGATATTACTTTCAAAGAGTGTATGATAATCACCCCTGTGCCCTGCTCCAAGAAGGATGTAAATAGCATTTGATCCAAGAAAACAATCTAAGTTTTGAAAAGTACAACAACAGAAAAAGATGGATACTATTATACTAAATTGGGTTTTGCATCACGCATAACTTTTTCAATGATACTTACTCCCAAAAAGTTCTCATTCGTATTCTATTTTTTTTCGTTGTTTAAAGCTGTATGGGGTTTTTTCCCTAGTTATTTTAGCTGTTTAAAGCTATATGGTTGGATTTCCTGTGTTAGCCAATGTAAAAGGACATTAAAGTTCTTCTTTGCCCAGACAAGGATATCATAGTCCTCCTTACCTAAATAGAGGTAAAACAGATTCCTTTTCTGTAAGATTCTTTAGAAACCTCAATACTGAAGTCAAAAAAGAAAATAAAGCAAGATAATAACAAAACAAATATATAACAGACAAAGCCTAGTACTTTGCAAAAAACTAACACCTATAATAAGACAGGATTCACTGAAAACAGACAAATGGAAATATAGTAAATTCCAGCATGCAAAACCAGAGAATTTATAACTTGAGAAGTTGTAACTTCAGAATTTCTTAAGTCTCAAAATAATAAACTGAAATAGTTTAGCTGATCACCCGATTCTCAGACCCTAACATTTAAGAAACATCCAGATGTAAACAACATCACCTAGGACCATTGCTGCAGAGTGCCAACGTAAATCCCTGGTGTGTCTCACTGCAGAGACAGGACAGTGCACAATGGTGAGTTGTACGTGAGACCAAGTTCTGAAAAAACAGGAGTCTCAGAAGGTGACTGAGCACAATTATTCCAGATTTTGTCGAGAGTGTTTCAGTAACCAGTCACAAAAAAACAGTGCTTCTGTAGTGATATCCTGGCAAACCAAATGTTCAACAACTTTTTCCCCCCAAAAGAGATAAACAAATATGCCATTTATAGCCCACACAGAGAATAACTTGAGCTTGCTTTCAGCTAAGTGTGGGACTAGATTTCCAAATAACGCAGATGAAGTTAAAATGATATTACCAAGACATCATGCATTAAGTTCATACCAGCAGCTATTTTTTTAAGCTAATGTCCAGTAGCCTGTAGCTAATCTTGCAGCTTCATAGACATAGAACCATGCATTTTTCTCTTCCCCCCCCGCCATTCCTCAAGACAGAACCTTAAACAATTGCTTGAATATTCTGCAATTACTGTAGCTTGATCAAAGTCAAACTTTAGAGATAAAATCAGAAACAGGGAGGAGCATGCAAGTATGCATAAAATGATGAAATGAAACCCTAAACAAGGAGAGAGAATCAATTGTAACCAGGTTTTAGTTGTTGTTTTCTTTTCTCCAAGATTAGTATTTTGTGCCAGTAAATCACAGAATCAGAGAACAGTAGGGGTTGGAAGGAACCTTTGGAGGTCATCTAGTCCAACCCCCCTGCCAAAGCAGGTTCATCTGGAGCAGGTTGGACAGGAATGCATCCAGGCAGGTTTTGAGTATCTCCAGAGAAGGAGACTGTACAGCCTCTCTGGGCAGCCTGTTCCAGTGCTCTGTCACCCTCAAAGTAAAGAAGTTTTTCCTCATATTGAGACAGAATTTCCTGTGTTCCAGTTTGTGCCGGTTGCCCTTTGTCCTGTCACTGGGCACCACTGAAAAGAGTCTGGCCCCATCCTCTTGACACCCGTCCTTTAGATATTTATAAGCATTGATGAGATCCCCCCCGCAGTCTTTTCCTCTCCAGGCTAAACAGACCCAGGTCTTTCAGTCTTTCCTCATAAGAGAGTGCTCTGTTCCCTTATCATCTTTGTAGCCAAACACTGGACTTTCTCCAGTAGTTCCCTGTCCTTATTGAACTGGGGAGCCCAGAACTGGACACAGTATTCCAGGTGCAGCCTCACCAGGGCAAAGTAGAGGGGGAGGATAATCTCTCTCAATCTGCTGGCCATGGTTTTTTTAATGCACCCCAGGATACCATTGGCCTTCCTGGCAACAAGGGCACATTGCTGGCTCGTGGTCATCCTGTTGTCCACCAGGACTCCCGGGTCCCTTGCCGCAGAGCTGCTTTCCAGCAGGTCAGCCCCTAACCCATACCAGTGTATGGGGTTATTCCTCCCCAGGTGCAGTACCCTACGCTTGCCCTTGTTGAACTTCATGAGGTTTCTCTCCACCCACCTCTCTAGCCAGGTCTCACTGTATGGCAGCACAGCCTTCTGGTGTGCCAGCCACTCCTTCTAGTTTTGTGTCAACAGCAAACTTGCTGAAGGTACACTCTGTCCCCTCATCGAGGTCATTGAAGAATATGTTGAACAAGCCTGGATCCAGTACTGACCTCTGGGGAACACCGCTAGTTACAGGCCTCCAACTAGACTCTGCACCACTGATCACAACCCTGTGAGCTCTGCCATTCAGCCAGTTCTCAATCCGTCTCACTGTCCACTCATCTAACCCATACCTCCTAAGCTTACCTATGCGGATGTTACAGGATACAGTGTTAAAAGCTTTGCTGAAGTTGAGGTAGACAACGTCCACTGCTCTCCCCTCACCTACCCAGCCAGTCATGCTATCATAGAAGGCCATCAGCTTGGTCAAGCATGATTTCGCCTTGGTTAATCCACCACTCCTGATAACCTTCTTTTCCACTATATCCTTACAGATGACATCCAGAATGAGCTGTTCCATCACCTTTCCAGGGATGGAGGTAAATAAAATAATTCAAAGAATCTGAAAGTGTTCCAGACAGAGCAGAAGATAAATATGATGAGATCTTACTAAGGTAAAGCTTTAACATCACATCTGGAAATACTAGGTAGTTCTGAATCTCATCACAGATTGTCACTTCCCTTGAACACTACTTCCTCCCTTTGCTTTGACTTGAGATAGCTACTGAGCTGCCTTTTAGACAGCCTCTTCCTCTATCATCTGTCAAACACCTGAAAAAGAAATCTGCAATTTAAGACATCATTAAGATTGAAGAGGGGGCATTGTTGTGTGCAATACAGAATTATTTTCGTTTCCTATATAGACTCTGGTAACATCAGGCAATACCACCAGAGCTGGTAATCTGCTGGAATAGTATGTTCAACATACAATATAAACAACTGACAATGCTGTAACACATGGTTAAACTCAGAGTCACATGCACCAATGTTTATAAACCTCTCCCTAACCTACTGAATCCTTGAAGGAACATCTCAAAATAAACACTGCAGGGAGCCTAAGTTACTGGTTACTTTTATTATGAAGTTGGATGGATAAACTTAAAAAGTAAGCGCTCCTGCACTTTAAAGGGGATAGGCTTAATATAAGCACAGATCATATTACTTTGCACAAAAACACACACACACATAAAGAAAAAAAAAGCACAAAGACTTTGATTAAACCAGGCAAATTTTAACCAAAACAAAGTCAACCATTTGAGTCAGACATCTTCAGATATCCTTAAATATTATAGTTAAAACACTGTGTTGTGTTTTACTTAGTTGCCCTGTTGTAAATATGACCACACATGTTACTGACAAACATGGTTTATTACAAAACTTTTTTGCAATACTTTTGTAGGAGCTGATACCCAGTGGTATTTCGCTAATCTGATGAAAACATGATTTTATCATCATATTTTTCCACCTACTTATGCTTTTTATCAGCTCGTGTTGTAGGCTTCTCACACGCAAAACATTGTAAGAAAAAAATTTTTTGCAAACCAAATTTTCTTCTCAGCTAAAAGATGGTTAAGAGCAACTAACAGTGCTATAACAATATAGCAATCATTATTATTGTATTGCAAATGTAAATTGAAATACAGCAATCTTGTATTCACAACACACTTGTGCTTTAATACCCTTATATGCAAGCACAAAGTAATACAACTTACTTTGCAGAACTGTTTTCCTTGTGTTCTGTAGCCTTTTGCCTGACACATACTACGCTCCACAGAAAATGCTTGTTTCCATGCTAAAGCAAAAAATAAACGCATTTGCTGTTACATTTATTTTCCAACTATTTCTAGTGTTAATAAAAAAATGGTAATGGTGGCACAAGATTGGAATTCATGTGCTATATTGAAAAACTGATTTAAGGAGTATGAAAAAATTAATATCTAGTTACAATATCTGCATTAGGTGTTAAGGGTTTCCTACCTTCACTAAACGATAAGGACTATTTAGAGAGAAACTGCCAATATCTGGTTTGAAGATCTTACGTGTTCTCAAATTTCTAGACTTGTACAGAAGAGTACCTCACCCTTTGTTCCAGTATTCAGATATTCCTAATGGAGGTATTAAATCTAACACATAAATTATTCTTCAAACCTGAAAAAAACAACATGGCACAATAAATATTGGGTTTTAACAACGTAACCATGGACAGCTGGTTACGGATATTCACAAAATCTCAGAAGGAAACATGCTGGGGGCTTGTTTCTCTCAAATCATAAAATCGTTCAAGACCCACCCCACACCCCCCCAAAAAAAAAAAAAAAAAAAATGCTGGTATGATGTCTTCAGGGCCAAACACCATATTTTCCTTGGCAAATAGGTTGACTTTGTCCAGCAGAAGCATTAGGGATGAAATCACAGCTTACTTGAAACACTGGGCAGCAATGTAGCTAAATGATTCTGCAGGGTCTGTGAGCACTTACGCACCCTTTCTGCAGCAAAAGGGTCCCAGTTACATGTGAGCAACCATGGGCATAAAGGAAACTGTGTCCTATTACCTCCTATCTCGCCACCTGCTTTCATCATGAAACTGTAGTAGTACATCAGCTGCACTTTAATTAGTGTCACCGCCACGTATGTGGTGGAAGGGAAGAAAAGGAGAAGTAGCTCTTATTACTTTTCTGGATTACTCCAACACTTCTTTTACACCATCTGACTAAAAGAAAGGAATCAAAAGCTTTATGACTTGTCTTTCGAAACTCAAATTCCAAAAAATTTCTAAATAAAACATCGTTAGTTAAAAAAGAATCCAGCAAAAAAAATTTAATAGGGATCAGTAAAAAACCCCTATGGATTGTTGTTTGTGTCCACTGCCAATCAAAAGTTACATTTATGTTGGAAAGGGACCTTGTTCAGTTTTTCTGGTTAGTATCCTGCAGTAACTCAGCTCTCCAACTGCATATACCATGAAGATGTGGCACTGAAGTAACCTAATGAGAGATAAATAGCTTTTTCAGGATAATTCAAAATCTATTTCCAGTGTTCAAACTGCAGAAATATTATATAGAACAGTTCCTGTTACCACTCTTCCCTCCAAATATGTTAAACAGTACTTTGTAAATACCAACTTCCCAGCTGCTAGTATATTTTAATGGAGGTGATGGCTGTCCCTTATGGTTGCTGAAGATAGCTCTTTTACAATTAAAAATGCAGAATATATAAAACCAAACCCACCATGAAGATACCTATTTTAGCTATCATATTCCATTACAGTTCACAAGTGCTTTTTCAACACAAGAGCAGAATATAAAGTGTTTGTGCATGTAGTTTCTCAAATGTCCTTTAGAATTTATCTGGAAATTTATTTTCATTACAGATAACCACATACCGTTTTACTATTTCAGTACTGTAAATAAAATCCTTTATTTCCATTAACATGTTCAGCAGGAAAAGACATACAGACACCCTGTACCCCTAAGATTATAAATCTTCTACCTTCTGCTTTTTCAACCCACAGGACTCTAACACTGGATGTCACAAAGAATATTCTGAGAAATAACTGTGTAACACTATCTCCTACTCTGGACATGCCAAAAACATACAGAAAAAGGGCTTCAATGATTCTGCTAGGGGAAAAAAACCCATTGTATTGAGCTTAGAAGTAAGAAATTTTTCACTGGAAAGAGAACACTTCAGCTTTTTTCTGCTGACTTTCTAACACAAGACATCTACTTAAGTTTAGCTTTTTCTGCAGCTGCTCTCCAGTGTGTCTGACTTTTGTGCCAAACTTGCTTAAGAATTACTAACTTCAAGCTTCCATTAGGGAACACTCACAGCTGCAGAATGCTTGCCAAAACACGAAACCTTGGTGCTACATTAACACAATTTATCATACTCCCTGCTGGTCCTCTGCTTCCTTCATACAGAGAGTCAGTCACATCTTTTGTTTGCTTTAGGCAGCAGACCTGATGACAAAACCTTTCTGGGCCCACAGAAATGTATTACTGCAAGATCTATTGCTATAGATTGTTTAATGTGTGCATAGAGTGTTGTTTGGGGGTTTTTTTGTCTTAAACAGGAAGAAAGAGTGTCTTCATAATTTTGAAAACTAGACATCCCAGAAACAGACTGACATAATACTTGTAAAAATAGTGGTCTTCCTCTTCATTGTACCCCAAAGTTAATTAAGCAGACAGTAAGAGTAGATAAATGAAAACAAAAGAAATGGCAATGCCACGATTCAGCCACTGCAATTTAAGGAACACCTATTCAGTTCCTTATGCCACCACAAATCTACTGGTGACACTTGAGACAAGTCACTTTGAGTCATGATGAAGAAACTAAAGGACACGAGAAGGCACTAAACAGAGACTTGGACACGGAGAATCCAAAGTTTCATTGAAATTAGTCTTAAAGCTTATGCTAATGCCTGCATTAGTCAATGTACTTGAGGTACTCATCCGAGCCTTGTTGTGCTTGCATGTGGCAGTGCTGACTGCAATAAACTGGCTAAACGGGCACTGAGTGCAAATATGGATACACCTCAAGATGCACCATGATATTGTTTGGGTGTCACTGGACTGACTCCCAAAGATCTGATGAGCGCAAGCATATGCAAGCATTTCTACTAAATCCAAACTACCTCCAGGAATGTGAAACCTCTATTTTTATTTCCTTTTCCTGTCTTTCCTTGCCCTTCTTTCCCCCATTGCGCAGGGCTCTTTTTCTTTCTGGCCTCTTCTCTGGAGTGAGAGGAAAGGGATATTCACGGAAGCAAGGTTAAAACACAGCTCAGTTCAACGAAGCTCCACCCCGCTCCACCTCCAAAACTTTCCAAGAGAATGCCAAGAGCAGTCCTTTTCATTAAAAACAAAACCAAACGACTCTCTGCACTTAAACAAAAAGAAAATAAAGGAGATGGTAAAAAATGCAAACCTTCCTTAAAACTTCATGTTTCAAATGCTTTAGTGGTTTCCCTTCTTTCTGTATTTTAACAAAGTGTTTAAATGTTTAAGTAGCAATTATTTGACAGATAGAAGTCTCTGTATTTGAAATCCAACTCCTCTATGACTTAGTATTTTTCAGTAAGATGATCACACTAATACTATTGAATTTCTGAGCTCATTTACTCTACCAGAATTAATATACTTAGAATAAATACTTAGACACTTGCAGTGTATTAAAGAAAGACTTGTTTAAAAGCACAGGAAATCTGTCAGTTACTACCGGAATTTAACGAGACTTTTCTAACATGGTAGAATCCTCTGCAAGCCAATGGTTTGAAGCAGACTAAACACTTGGACATGCTTTCACAGCACATTTGCAGCAGTTAGCGTAAGCCAAACTCATACATTCTGTTTAGGTCAGTTTGCCTGACAATATTTAACAGAACTGGCTTTTTTTGGAATACTAGATTTCACATTTTCTTATGCACTCTCCTAGGTAAGTTCTCCTTGTGCTTTAATTTGCAGTTCTGAGGCCAGCCCTAACGATCTCCCTGACCATCATGTAAACATGATTGCTGCCAGCAGTCTTGGGAGTGGAGTGACAACAAGCCAATGCCACAGGTTTTCAAGTCAGATGCTGAAGAACTTTGAGATGCTGCCACAGGGCACCTCAAAGAACATACATGAGAATATATACCATGATCAATTGTGGGAATGGATCCAGGAACCACTTTTCTGCAACTTATTAAGATGGTATTTTAATGGCCTAATAGAAGAGTCTTTATCAGCTTTTCCCTGTCCCTCCCCTCCAATAGGTTCAAAGATACTGAGGCCAGCACCATTATGATAAATTACTTTGACTTTCTATATTACATATTCTACCACATTTTATGCTGAAATTCCTGAAACAACTCTATACATTCTGATTAAGTCACATATTTTGAAAAGACTGTCAATCTTAAAAGATCTGGAGAAAAAAAGCTTACATATCTACTCATAAATTGTTTCAACAGTTAATTGCCTTAATTACTAAGCATTGTGCCTTGCTTCTTGTCTACATTTGTCTTATTTAAACTTTTTTTATCTTGCGATGCCTTTGGGACTGAAAAGTGTTCACCAAACCAAAACATCCTACTCCTGCAAAATTTGCAGTATGAAAGGGGATTAGGAATGCCTGGGGAATGTAAGATGGAGGTGATTTTGTGGAATTCCAGCACTTCCACTCAGAATGACTTAATCATTTATGTCTTTTACCAAATTATTTATATATACTTAAAACAACTGAATACTGCCAGACATTCTGAGAGTGGGAAGGACAAGTGTGTAGGTAAAGGAAGAGAGAAAAATAATTTCTTCTGTATACCAGAATTGTTCAACTTCCTATTTCAGTGTTCATACTTGTGGCTTATGTATTTCTAATTCTCTCTCGTGGGTATGCAATTGACAGTATTTACAGGAGACCTGGGTATGGATTATTTTGTCATTTAACTGCTCCTTTTGTCTGCCTTTTTTAATGTACAGAGCAGTAATTTAAGAGGCAGAAAATCAGTCTGACTTTAATATTCCAGGAACTTACTAATACAGGTTTAAAGAGGGCTCAGAACCAATCAAACCTGCAAAGGGATTACTTGGAAGCAGTTCAACACATTTCTAATTTTATCAAAGACCGAAGCTGACTGTTGATTCAGCCAGTATTTTGGCCTTCAGTGTTTTACCATCTTCTGAAGTAATATAAGGAAAAAAGCCTCCATCTTTTCCAGCCAGAAAAAAGGATAAATTTTGATCCCTATTAAAAAAAACCCTGTTCCTGAGTCTCATTAAATTTTAATCAGAATCTATACATTGCTAAATACTGTCTCAGATACCAAATCTAGGTTAACAAATGGTGCCCAAATGGCAGGAGAACATAACCAAGTTTTATTACTGGCCTCTGAAATTAGCATTATTTGCCTGAGTTTTGACAGACAACATGCAAGATCGGGCATCTGGCAGCAATTTGAAATGATGAAAGGCAATGTCAACAAGAAGGGCACAGGCAGCATTCCACACGAGGGGAAAAAAAGAACAGAAGGGAAGGGGGGGAGATGGGAGGGGAGGGGAGGAAGGGAGAGAGAGGGACAGACAGAGGGACAGAGATCTGTAAGAGAGATTGAAAAAACAGTTATGTTTGCTATTCTAAGTTGAACAGAGGAATGATGCTCAAGAGAAGGGGAAATAAATGCAGGAGAAAAACAGCAATGGGTGAAGGTGGAAACATGCTTCAAGACATACAGAATTCATGAACCCACTCCTATAAAACAGAATAAGCTGTAAAAAAATTGCAAAACCTCTGGTTTTACTAGAGAAGGTGACAAGTGTTTTCTTTTCAGAATATAGCTGGGCCAGATATTTATTTTTAAGCATATAGCTGGGCCTTAATATTTATTCTTAAACTTTGCATTTGTCTTTCAAATATGAAAAGCAAAATGCCCTATTTTTAGATTTACTTCATGTATAGACAGTATAGAAATTCTAAATACAGCAGTATATTTAAGCTGTTAGAATAACTTTCTTTCAAATAGTTCCTATATATTTCCTCTAAGATGCTGGTGTGAGAAGTATGAACTGACTATTCTTCTGTTCTTCAACAGACAGTGGAAAACAATTAGTTTTTCTTCTACATTCGTAGGAACTTAAGATTCATAGAATAAGACAATCTCTGAATATTATTACAAAGCAGAACCAGCCAGAATAAAAAAAAATGCAATTTACAGAGGAATAACTAGATTATGGAAAACTTTAAGATACTTACAGTTTTCGTTATTTTTCATTGCTAAGTCAATAGTGGAAGAAATAAAACAACCTGAAACTTTTAACTAACTAGTATTTTTTGATCATTAGTCTCTTCAGCAATTTCTAGTTTTTAAAAGCCAAAGAAACTCAAGATGACCAAATTTGGAAATCACTCTAATAACATAAGGTTCAGCACTGGATCTCAAAAGTAAATACATTTTGATTGTCAACTAACAAACTTAGAGTTGATATTTCAGTTCAATAGTCCATACTATTTAGTACCTCTTTACATACAGCACGTTCAGCCTCAAGTTTTCCAATGCAATCCATAACTCCAGAAGAAAGACATCAAAATTTGAATTGCAAGCAACTCTGAGCCTGATTGTAGTTAGGTATTTCATCACTGAAATAAAAGAATAGTTTTACCCCTTGTCGCCTCAGTTTCATCAAGAAAAAGTCAGAAAGGTTTGCATTATTGTTCTGAAAGAGATTTTTCTTGATACTCAGTCAATGAAGTAATGGGAAAACCAAACAGCCTTGTCTTGGAATTTTGTCTTTAGAAAGATTGGATTGACACAGCAAGATATTTCCCTGTTTTCTGCCTTTAGTCGGAGACACTGGGATATTCTGAATCTTTAGTAAATACGTAATTTCTTTCCTCTTCTCAAACTGTAATTGAGATCAGCAGCTGTTAAAAAAAAATAGAGCTTTAGACATTGTGAACAAAACCTGCTTTCTTTTCTCCATCACTGGTTTGTTCCTTAACTTTTGTTGCATCTCTTCCTTGATGGCCTGAGGTGTCATGGGCCCACCGAGCTATGAATAATTCACCCTTATGTTGCCAGCCCAGTGTGGAGGAATGGCTCATCATAAACAGGCACCAGATGTTTGGACAAGAAACAACTGCTAGCTAAGCACGCAAGTTGCAAGGACACTGTAACCTTGAAGCTAAGCAAGAACTCACAAAACAATAGGATAAGGAAGTTGGTTATCTAAAGATGGAACTGAATCCTGGATACAGAGCTATTTTGAAACATCTTAATAGCCATGTTAATAGCCAATCAGCATAAGTGGAAAATTACTGTGCTGAACTGAAAGGTATAAATAATCTTATGCTTTGCAATGAAGTGACAGTTATCAGCTTAACTCATATTGAGTCTGTTCTGATTTCTCCGCAATCCTGTCCCTGCAAGTGGCGCCCGAACAGGGACCTAAGGAATGACAAACAGTCACGCTTAGGACGCATAAGACAAAGCTCGCCTCTACGGAGAAGGAGCTAGGCAGGGAAAAGGACGGTCGGAACTAGGTGGCCTATACAGGAAAGCCGGACACCCGACAGAGTGGTAAGATGGAATCCGAAGTCACTCTTAATTTATTAGCAAGCTTTTTAGAAAAGCGGGGTGCAACGATTAGCTCAAAAGCATTAACTTCCCTATATACCTGGGGAAAAGCCAAAGGACACTTTAAGGATTCTAATACGCTATTTGATGTCTCCGAATGGCGAGAGCTGGGAGATAGTTTGTGGGACTCTGTGATCGATGATGATAAGACTGCAAAAAAGCTGCAAAAACCACGGTGAGATGTGATAAACTGTTTAAAAAGGTATCACATCGAACAGACAGTTGCTGCAGCTGCTGTCAAAAAATTAAATATTGGAGATGCTGAGACGGAGCAGGGATCAACAATATTTTCTAAGCCACAGACTGCTCCGGGACTTGGTGTGGTACCCATAAATATCCCCACTCCTTCTACAAGCCATGACTTTCTGCCTCCCCCTCCACCTGAGCCCTCCTCACCACCTATTCCTTTGGGCGGAGAAGCGTGTCGTCCCCGACAGCCATCACCTGTACTTTCTTCTGATACTGAGAATAGTGAGGACGAAAATAATGAACCTAAAGAGTGGTCACACGTCACCCAAAGCCAACAAGGGTGTCCGATACATCTGAAAGGAAGTAACCTCACCATGCAGCCCACTCAAACAACATGGTGGAATGCAATTGTAAAAGATGACTTGTTAGCGGGCGAATGGCAAGCTGCTGCAAGTTTGGGAAATGGGTTGGCATTTCCCGTAATTGCGCGACCCACTCCAAATGGGCAGCCCGGGGCCGAACATGTACCCCTTGATTGGAAAATCTTGATGCAGCTGCAAACTGCTGTTACTGACTATGGGCTCCATTCAGAACCCATAAAAGCATTAATGAACTACCTGTGGGGTGCTCATGTATTGATTCCGGAGGATCTTAAAAATATTGCACCACTAATACTGCAACCGTCCGAAGGGATTTTGTGGGAGTGATTATGGAGATCAGAATGTAGAAAAATTGTAGAGCGCCCTCGGGCTGCAGCGGACCCCCTAGCTAATGTACAGTTAGAAATGCTAATGGGGATGGGTCCCTACACTACCATTGCAGCCCAATTGCAACACCCTTTCGGGTGGCATCAGGCCTCGATGGAGGCTGCAAGGGTTGCCTTCTCTCGTCTACAAACTTCAGCAAAATCACCAAGTTATACCATGATTAGACAGGGGATGACAGAGCCATATCCCAAGTTTGTTGATCGGCTGATTGCCACTCTTGAAGGCACCCCTGATTTACCTGACCTGGTGAGAGAGACCTTTCTGAGGTCCTTAGCATATGAAAACGCTAATAAAAAGACCAAAGAGATACTTAGTCTTTTACCAGAGAAGCACCAGTGGAGGAAATGCTAGAGCGCATAGCCCGAGCCCCAGGGGAGCAAACTAGTGTTTATGTTGCCAGTGCTGTTGAAAAAGTAATGGAGAAACAGAATCAGGCGTTAGCAGCAGTATTGAGACCCCTAGCCAAGCCCAGAAAACAACAGGGGGGTAGTCGACCTAGATTTGGGAATTGCTTTAGATGTGGCAAAGCTGGTCATCAACGACAGCGGTGCACTGAACCCAATGTGTGGTGTGAGCGGTGTTCATCTAATACTCACAACACCCAAGCCTGCCGACGGAACCAGCCGGGAAACGGGAGACCTAGCGCGAAGAACAGCCGCACGGGGACACAAGTAGCTGCTCCAGTAGTCTACAGCCCGCCACAGACGGAAGCCTTGGCCTGGACCTGGCAACAGCAGTAGACACAACCTTGATCGACACCATGCCACGCCGAATTCCAACTACCACCAATGGACCTATACTTGTCAATGGACAGGCCAAAGGTGCCTTGCTCTTAGGCCGATCATCAGCTGGAATCAGAGGCCTTATAATCGTACCAGGGGTAATTGACAGTGATTATACTGGTAACATACAGACTGTGGCTTATGCCATGCAACCGCCCCTTGTTATACCTCAAGGAAGTAAAATAGCACAACTCGTGTTAATGGACAACTTAGCAAGAGATATGCTACAGGGAAGCAGACCAGTACGAGGAAGCCAAGGTTTTGGATCCACTGGGGGGTTAGCCCTGTTATCTGTAAAATTGAATAGACGACCAGTTGTTAACACCCTATTAGATAATGGCCAAGAAATTGTGAAAATGCAAGTTTTATTGGATTCAGGGGCTGATGTAACCATTGTAAATATACAAAAATGGCCCCCACAGTAGCCTGCTTCAGAGGCAAAAGGAGCAGTTGAAGGCATTGGTGGGGCGGTCCGGGTACTTACTAGTAGTCAACGAATTACAGTTACAATTGCTGGTAAACAAGGAAATGTTTTTGCCACCATTATGCCGTTACCAGATGGGGTAAATGCTTTAATTGGATGGGATGTTTTAGATCAAATGGGTGTCATGTTGGTATCACCTGATGTTTTTCAGCAGCGGCCACTGTGGGGCAGCCGTCCGCAATCAAGTTAACCTGGTTGACTAATGAACTGGTGTGGATTGATCAGTGGCCGCTAAAAGCTGACAGGCTGCAACAGGTACGTTTGTTGGTGGATGAACAATTAAAAGCAGGACATATTGTTCCATCTACAAGTCCCTGGAATACACCAATATTTGTTATTTTGAAGAAATCCGGCAAATATCATTTATTACATGACCTACGGGCAGTAAATGAAAAAATGCAGACAATGGGGGCTCTCCAGCCTGGGCTCGCATCTCCATCGATGTTACCAAAAAATTGGCCTTTAACGATCATAGATTTGAAGGACTGTTTTTTTACAATTCCCCTACATCCTGATGATTCAGAAAAATTTGCTTTTACCGTACCCTCTACCAACAAACAAGAACCAGCATCACATTATCAATGGGTAGTGTTACCACAAGGGATAAAAAATAGCCCAACCATTTGTCAATTATATGTTTCTGCTGCCTTGCAACCTATTTGACAAAAAGTCCCTGCGGCTTTTGTCTATCACTATATGGATGATATTTTAATAGCTAGGGACACTGCTCTTACTAACTCAGAACTCTGTTGGGTCCAACAAACCCTAAAGAAGTATGGGCTTGTTGTTGCTCCAGAAAACGTACAGCAATCAGCTCCATGGAAGTATTTTGGATGGGTCATTACCAACAGTACTATTTCCCCACAGAAACTTCAACTACAGATAAATATTAAAACCTTACGTGATGCACAGAAACTGCTAGGCGATTTACAATGGTTACGCCCTGTGGTTGGTATTACAAATGATGAGTTGTTACCACTTCGACCTTTGCTTTTGCATAATGATCCATCTGACCTTATTACCCTAATGTCAGAACAAGAGAACCTACTTTCTTGTCTTAGTCAAACCATTTCTACTTGCGTTGTGAGCCATCGAGACCCTCACGTACCGGTTGATCTGACTCTACTGAATATTACTCATTCAGTGTTTGCAGCAATCACTCAGCAAAACAAGAAAGGGGGAATGTGGGCGTTAGAATGGGCATTTATCTCATTACAACCAAAAAAGACGGTGGAAATACGAGTAGAAATGGCAGGCAGAGTAATCATGAAAGGCCGTAAAAGAATTATTGAAATTTTGGGACAGGAACCAGAGACTATATATTTACCACTGAAGAGACAGGATTTAGAATGGTATTTAGTGCAATCTGAGGAACATAGTTGGTTTGATGGTTGGTTACAATCAATTTTTGGAAGTTTATCGCCATGGTTAATGAGTTTGATTAAAGAGGGTATACGTTGGATAATAATTATAATACTAATTATTATTGTAGTGGGCATAGCAAAAAATATTATTAGCCGTAGCATTAACAAATTGCTTAATCGAACGTTTCTTGTCCAAAACAAGAAAGGGGGAATTGTGGAGGAATGGCTCGTCATAAACAGGCACCAGATGTTTGGACAAGAAACAACTGCTAGCTAAGCACGCAAGTTGCAAGGACACTGTAACCTTGAAGCTAAGCAAGAACTCACAAAACAATAGGATAAGGAAGTTGGTTATCTAAAGATGGAACTGAATCCTGGATACAGAGCTATTTTGAAACATCTTAATAGCCAATCAGAGTAAGTGGAAAATTACTGTGCTGAACTGAAAGGTATAAATAATCTTATGCTTTGCAATGAAGTGACAGTTATCAGCTTAACTCATATTGAGTCTGTTCTGATTTCTCCGCAATCCCGTCCCTGCAGTCCAGATCCACCTGAGCCACTTCAACCTTAGCAGCCCAGTCCACCTGCTGGTTGCTTGGATGTTCCTCAGTGGCCCGACTCTTGGGTACATGGGCATCTACATGGAGTACTTTCACAACCAGATTCTCTATACGGGCAGCAATATCTTGCCACAGTTCAGCAGCCCAGATGGGTTTACCTCTGTGCTGCCAGTTGCTCTGCTTCCACTGCTGTAACCACCCCCACAGAGCATTTGCCACCATCCATGAATCAGTATAGAGATAAAGTCCTGGCCACTTTTCTCGTTCGGCAATATCCAAAGCCAGCTGGATGGCTTTCACCTCTGCAAACTGGCTCGATTCCCCTTGTCCTTCAGTAGCTTCTGCAACTCGTCATGTGGGACTCCACACAGCAGCCTTCCACTTTCAATGCTTCCTCACAATCCAACAGGACCCATCACTGAACAGGGCATGTTTCTTCTCATTTTCTGGTAGCTTATTATACGGGGCCTCTTCCACATGCGTCACCGCCTCCTCTGGTGATATTCCAAAATCTTTTCCTTCTGGCCAGTCCATGATCGCTTCCAGAATTCCTGGGCGACTGGGCTTTTGTAGCGGATTGATGCATGGACTCCAATAAATGATAAATTGAAGACCCCTTATTAAAATATTACACTGCTTATATACTTTCTACTTGTTTATACACATGCCACTAAGTGATCTTTTATTGGTTTATGTGTCCTGTTCACGCATCCTTCATGCGTACCTTTAGCTGATACAGTTGGCTATCTTTTACAACCTTGCAGTTCCCTCTTTCACAAACAAAGGTCATGTGCTCGCTCATTTATTTCCTTCTAATCTTGTTTTTACTCCTGTTCCAGACACACAAGTCTCCTCCCTTTGGACGTGACCTGGACCCTTCAGTACTTCAGTCCTGTTAACCCTTTCAATCCTACAATGCCTAATTCCTCCTCAGGCTTTCCCATTCAAGTTTGCTGTGTGAACAGTGCAATCCACTTACTCCACGTAGCATCAGTTGCATGACGTGTGGCAGGGACCCTTTCTTTGAACATCCAGCCCAGCACCAGCAGTTCAGGTGCGAAGAGGCGCTATGCTTCCATACTTCCAAAGCAGCTTGAACCCCTTCATATGCTGCCAATGTCTCTCTTTCACTTGGAGTATAGTGGGCTTCAGATCCTATGTATCCCCGGCTCCCAGAACGCTGGGGGTTGAGCTCGAGTCTCCGCTGATGCTATCTGCCACAGGCTCCAGGTAGGGCCGTTCTTCCCAGCTGCGGTGTAGAGTGCATTTTTAACATCTTGTCTGTCCCTGACTGGCGCCAAGGCTACTGCATGAACTATTTCCTGCTTAATTTGTTCAAAGGCTTGACGGTGTTCAAGGCCCCACTTGAAATCATTCTTTTTCTGGGTCACTTGATACAGAGGGCTCACAATCAGACTGTAATCTGGGATATACATCCTCCAAAAACCCACAACACCTAAAAGAACTTGTGTTTCCTTTTTAGTAGTCAGTGGAGACATAGCTGCTATTTTGTTGATCACATCTATGGAGATCTGACGGCGTCCATCTTGCCATTCGTGTGGGTCCCTTGACCTTACTTCATTTTATGGCAAAATCGGCTTTCAGAAGGATTCAAACTATTTTATCCCCTTTTTCAGAATTTTTTTCTGCTGTGTTGCCCCATACGATGATGTCGTCAACGTATTGCAGATGTTCTGGAGCTTCACCCTGTTCCAATGCAGTCTGGATCAGTCCATGGCAAACAGTAGGGCTGTGTTTCCACCCCTGGGGTAGCCGATTCGAGGTGTACTGGACACTCCTCCAAGTGAAAGCAAACTGTGGCCTGCACTCTGCTGCCAAAGGAACTGAGAAGAATGCATTAGCAGTATCAGTTGTTGCATACCACTTGGCTGCCTTTGGCTTCAGTTTGTATTGAAATTCTAGCATGTCCGGCACGGCTGCGCTCAGTGGTGGTGTGACTTCATTCAGGCCACGATAGCCCACTGTTAGCCTCCACTCTCCATTAGATTTTTGCACTGGCCATATGGGACCATTAAATGGTGAGCGAGTCTTGCTGATCACTCCCTGAGTCTCTAGTTGACGAATCAGGTTATGGATGGGAATCAGAGAGTCTCGGTTAGTGTGATATTGCCACTGAGGCACTGTTGTGGTAGCAATCGGCATCGGCTGTTCTTCGACCCTCAACAACCCTACAACAGAAAGGTTCTCTGAGAGACCACGCAAGGCAGACAGC
>VFFE01007739.1:320151-366291 GCA_008921705.1 Burhinus oedicnemus
GTCTGGGTCATAATAAATCACCTCCTGCATGGCTAATTCCCTCAGGTACTGGATACCTCTTTCCATGGTGGTCCACTTGCTTGGATGACATACAACATCTTCACTGAAGGGGTACCTTTCCCTCACGCCTGACAGGAGTCACCTCCAGAGGCTGAGGGCTTGTGTCTTTTTCCCAATCACCTTGTCAATGCCACCTTTCCTAGACAGGGATCCCAGCTGTGTGGCTTCCCTACCCTCTAATTCCAAGCTACTGGCCCCGTTATCCCAGCATCGGAGTAGCCAGGTGACAATGTGCTTGCCCAGAAGCTGGCTGAAATCTTTTCGCATATCTCACTGCTCACTCAGGGATAGGGATCGCGTGATTATCTCTGGTTCTGCCTCTTCGTCCTGTTCTCATGATGGCCTCAGTTTATCATCATGGCCCTGGTTCACTGTCATTCCTTACTAAGCAAACTGATTTTTTTGGTGTGTTTCTTCTTCTGTATGGGAGCAACTGATACTGGCACAGGTTGGTTGTCTGGTTCAGCTGCATTGCCTGCCACTGGGGTTTGAGTAGCTGCATTGCCTGTCCCCGGGGTTGCAGTGGCTGTAGCACCTGCCAGTCTGTTTTCCCCCTCTTTCCCCTAAGGGTGCTGCATAATACCAAGCAGTGTTTGGTAGATACTGGCCAGGGCCCAGCACAGTGTGGTAAGTTGTGCCTCTCTGGAATAGCCAGAGCATTTTCCTTTCAAATATTCTATCACTTTATCAGGGTCCTGTCATTGTTCTGGGGTGAAGTCCCAAACCATGGGAGGTGAGAAGTTCTCTAGATACCTGCCCATATTCTCCCACATGCTATGACACCCATGACTATCCAGCCTCAGGGCAGGTCTCTCTGGTTTAGAGTTGTTCAACTCTTGAGTTAGAGTTGTTTAACAAGACCTGAAACACATTCAGGAGACACAGCAACAGGACCATGGTGGTTTGAGCATCCCAAGGATATTCAAAATTCTCAACAGCTGTCATACCTGACCCAAAGGAGAAAAGGGAGGTGAAAGAGGTGGGGAAAGTATTCTCCCCTGTTCCCTCCATAGATGTGATTATTAATAAATTCCGAGAGACAGCACCCAAGGTATGGGCAGGACAGCAATACTACATAAAGTCCCCAGCATAACTGCCTGAACAGTGGTGTTATCATGTCATAAGTTGATATCACACAGGACAGCAAAATAATAATCCTGATCCCTCTCCCAGTGGTGATGAACAGCATCACAGGGAGTACACAGGGCATGTAAATATTTACGTAACACAGCCATGCGAACAAAGCAAGCAACATTGTGACCAGCGACTATTTAACTAATATAATAAATACATATAACAAATTCATTTTAACAAGCTCTGGTCGGCTCTGTCATTATCTCAAACCTTCGTGCCCCACACTGGGCACCAAAAAGGACTGTTGTGGTTTTGCCTCAACTGGCAACAAAGAACCATGCGGCCACTTACTCACTCAACCCCTCATGGTGGTGGGGGAAAATTGGAAGGAAAGGTAAAACTCGCAGGTTGAGATAAAGGCAGTTTAACAGAACAGCAAAGGAACGAGGAAAACAACAACAATAACACAGATGGAGGAATGTACACACACGCTCAATGCACCACCACTCACCCACTGGACCCGGGAAGCTCCAGCCCGCTCCCAAGCAGCGACTTCCTTCCCCTTCCCCTGGCCAGCTCCCTTGGCTATAGACTGGGCATGGCATCACATGGTATAGAATACCTGTGTCCCATGCCACATCCTAGGGAAAATTAACTCTATCCCTACCGGAACCAGCACAATTATATATATAATATGTAAAATAGTTTATACATAATATACAATATACAAAAATTCTTAGCATGGTTAGTGAAAGAATACCTACAGGATTTTGAATTTCACTACAAACCCAACCACAGTGTCTTAAATGCTCCAAAGCATCACTTAAAATAACAGTAAATGTAAGACTGCTTAAGGAAGAGCACATACAACAAATTCCATTGCAGATCTGCTATCTGTGCAGATGCGCAAACCCCGGAGAATCTCACTTTCAGATGTATGTAAACTGACATGTTTCTCTTCCCGTGCTATGGAAACCAATGAAGAACTCCTGAGACCAAATGAAGCCAGTGTGAAAATCTGGCAGTTAAGGAGGGATGACTTCCCTATTTTCTGCACCAGCTTTGAGAAAGGAATGACAGGAATATTTATGCGGCTTAACGAATATAGTAACTACTTAGTCTGGCACCATCTATTGTATATTTTCTGAACGGTAGATCATTTGGACCTCAGTCTGGTAAAATGCTTTTCAACCAAAAAAGATACTGTGATAAATGAAGCAATCTCATCAATTCAAATGGTTATCTCAGTTAGAAATGCACTTACTCTGATTTGGAACAATATGCTCTTAAAAAACTAAAGGTTCGGGGTATTATGTTTTTTTTCTTTTGTATTTTAATGACTGAAAACATTATTGCTACTCAGGGTCTATTTTTATCACTTACTGGATGTCTCTCATATTCCTGTGAGTGCACTAGCTTCGAGCTAGCATTCTTAGAACAGAAAGAGCTAGGGTACCTAGAACAGAAATGCTGAACTCTACTGTATCTATTCAATTTTTTTAATTTTTTTTTTTTTAACTGCCTTTTTAACCTTGTTGCTTACTGCACTTTCACATTCCCTCTTCTAAGCACTCTGCAGCTCAGACTAGGAACGGTGAACAGCATAGCATGCATGCCAATTGCTGTCCATAAAACCAACACATCTAAAGAAGGTACTGGTACAAAATCGGCTTTACTGCTGCAACTGAAGAACTCCCCACTGTGTTGCTGCTGTCTGTTTGGGTGATCACAGCCATACACAGGACCCAAAGGACAGATCTTGCTCTAGGTTTTCTGTTACATGCCACCTCATCTGTTTGGGTCTCATTCCCAAAGTCTCAGATATAGCCATGCCATATTTGCTTTATTCTGATCAAACAACAGTTACCTTGTGTTTCAAGTGCCAATCTGTTCATTTTTTCCCCTTTGTGCTAACAGTTTTCAACCTTTGTTTGGTTTTAATTATCTTATGTTGTTATTTTAGCCCACCAGGAAGTTACAGCAACACAGCTGAGTTGTTTAATATGCTCCTTCAGTTGTTGATAAAATGATTACCCTTATTTCTATTAGCAAATATATCTGTAGCTATCGCCACATTCTTTTAATCACTCTTCCCAAGAACTCAGTCGAGCTCTTAAAGTTCTTTCCTTTATAAGGTGACCAACCTCCCCACCATTGCACCCAACTTCCTCAGCACCATCCTCCCTCCCAATTCACTCCGTCTTAGTGCCAGCACTGTATTCTCATTTTCTATGGTATCATGCATGCCTTCCTTCTGTCTCCTCTGCCATTGTTTTTGGGGGCGTTGTGCTGTTGCCATTTTCTTCATTTCACTGCAGAAGACATCAGAAATGCAATTTACCTAGGTAACACATCCAAGAGCAATCTGGCAGCAAGTAAGCCAAAAAGGGTCATCCATTTTCATGGACTAAGAGACAGACTAATAGACCAGAACATCCATTAAAGTACACAATCAAGCTTACAAACCACAGCTGCTTACATACCTTCTAGTTAAGCCTGGTATTAAAATCTATGTATTCTCTTTGGCAAAGAAGTAGCTTTCCAAAAGGCATGCCAGCATCAAAGGGAAGTGTATCTGCTGTGTGCCTCAATTTTTGATCCAGGAATTAAACACATTCCCTTTAACACTGTAAAATTTTCAGTTTGAGTTTGTCTGCTTGCACCTTTCAGCCCTTTGTTTTTGGGTTTTTTTTTATTCTGATAAACAAAAAAGATGTCATTCACAGGTTTTGTTTGTAGAAGTAAACCTACCTCCTTTCTATTTACTTCTTCCTTATTTTCAAGGATTTCGCCAACTCTGGCAGCCACACTGTGAGCTCAGGTTCAGTGTTTTCTGCTCTGACCCTTGAATCCTGTACGAAGCTGTTTTCAGGGACAAAAAGCCTCCCACCACATTTTATAGGAATAGTTTCCTTTCCATGTTCCTGAAGCACTCACTCTTCACTTGTCCTAGTTAAAAGCATATGCTGGTTCAATTTACCATCACTAGCCTGTCTTTTAATTTCTTTCAATTATGCCTTTCATCATCTGTGTCAGGTCTAGCAGAAAATGCAATTCCTAGAAAAAACTGCTGATGATCTCTCCCAGCTGACAAATGGTTTTAAAGATCTGTTAATTGTATCTTCATGGCTTTAACATGTACTCTTTTCGTAGCTATAAAGAAATTCAATGCTATATCCAATGCTATAAAGAAAAATTATGCCAACCTGCATTGAACAGTTAACAAAAATCGTTAGTTCTACACAATTGACCTTTATTAAGTAAATGTGAATCTCATCAAGGGATGCAACTGATCCTGGCTTATAGTTTTTATTTTCCGTGTAACAGTTCTGATGAACGTTACCACATTCTTCACTTTAAAGTCTAATTCATTTTTCTTCCAAAAATTACAACTAATAGTGAACTATTGAACCTAAAGATGTTATTCTGGTTCCAGAATGAATTTACAAAAACAAGTTACAGAAGCAGTACAATCCATGACAAAGGAGCAAACAGGGACTTAGAGTTGCCAATGTGTGGGCTTGCAGAATCCCTCTGAAACAGAGTACAAAACAAGCTACATTCAAGCCATTTCCTTTATGTTACCGTATTTTGAAACGAGTTTGACCTGGACAGGCTGCAGGGCACATGATTCCCTAGTGTCATCCCACAACACAAGAAAAAAGTAAGACAATTTTTCTATGGACATGCAAACAGGAAAATCACCAGCAACATATAAGAAAGTTAACTGGCAACTGCGAAACAGCTGTCCCAGTCTATGACAGACATGATATGATCTAATACAGTAAAATATTTCATAAAGTTATTAATTTAAAAATATAAGGTCTTACCACACCACTATTTCAATGGTATGCCTGATGGCATTTTTTTTTTTATTTTAAAAAAGAGAGACATGAAAGTTCTGATAAAAAAATTCAAATGAAAATCGCTCTTTGTTGTCTCAGCCAAAGCTCCTCCCTCACCTTTTTCCCCTTAAGTACAGAATCCACTACAAGGTTACATGAAACACTGAGAACATTGAACTGGTCTCAAGCATAGTAATCTCTTACTTTTTGCTGAAGAACTATCAGCAAATATCCAAGTCAGGGAATTATAAAGACAAGAGCAAATAGAATGGCCACAACCTGAGAGAAGATAATACACATTGGGTGGACTACAACAGTGAAACCTTCCAAGTGAACGAAGTTTATTCTGTGTGCATATAACCAGCTGAGGCCAGCAGCCGAAATAACCAAATAGTCTAACGTGCTTTTACAGTAAATCATGTAATTTCACAGTTGTCGATCCTATTACCAGATGACATCACATTTTTCAGCTAATGCTTCAGACTCCTAGCTGCAGTCTACTCCTGTGAGCATATTGTGAAGTCTGTAGCTAAGTCCTGAAATCCTATCCTGTGTTTTACAGTTCATGATCAAATGCACAGACTACTATAAAATACTAAAACATAATCATATAAAATTTCATTTTTACTCAGAAAATGAAGTACTGGAGTCAGATATATGCTACCTAGAAAATAAAACGAAACAAACCACCATAAATGGTTTAAATACAGTTAGTACTTGCTGCATACGTTAGCTGAGAGAAGACAGAAAAGTCAACTGCTTTTTTTAAATAAATTCCACTATAATTACAATGAAACAGGAATATATTGATGAAATGCAGGGAATATATTCATCAGATAATATCTTACAAGGAAAGCATGACTCAAAAGATAAACTTCAGTCATCATAAAAGCAGTCTGCCGGGGGTCACACAAAGTGATCGCAAGAACAGACTCTAACATACTAGCTGCTCCCTCTAAAAAGGATTTTTAATAAATGTTTGTGCAACTCAAGGACAAAGGAATATAGCACTAAGAAAAAGGCAACAAGAGGGTACAATACTGCTTAGCCAGATTAATGTTTACTGCACATTATGTAAATATCTCTGAATAATATAAATGCATACATGTTACAGTAAAGAAGATATTATGGTCTTAAGCTTGTATACAAATCTTCACAAAAAACAACGACATCAAAATAAACAGTCTTACTAAAAATATAATCTGGAAAGGGGTGAAAACACTTTCATATTATTTTCATTTCCAAGAGAGTTTTCAAGATTGAAGACAAATTTGTCATTTCTGGTTTACCCTGTTCATAAAGAGAACAAGAGTATTTAGGGCAACATCTCCCTGAATTTACCACCAAATGTTCTCTCTAGCCATAATTTGTAAATAAATCTCCTTGGGTTTAAAAATTAAGATAACTGATCTCCTCTGGATCTAACTTCCTGTGGTGTCAGTATCCAACAAGGACAAAGGCATAAATGTATTCTTACACACTTTTCAAAATATTTTATTCCTTTTTCAGAGACCGTGGCAACAAATAAATAAATGCTGTTTTTTTTCTCCCAATGCTTATTTTACTTTTCTGCACTGATTACTTTTTAGTTCCATTAAAAACAGTCATTAATTTGACTATTTCATCCAGATTTGTTTCAAGGAAAACTAATCTTCATATAATCAGATGAACTTCTGCATTGGTTAGATTTCAGACTCTAAAAGACTAGGTTAAATCCTAACCTTTTCACCTTCCTAACCTTTTCACATTACCACACAATCCAAGTCTACTAAAAGTGTTTGACTATAACAATATAGCTAATGTGGTAAGAGAACACAGAGAAAGACTGCTGATTTTATGGTAGTATCCTTAGGCACCAGAGAGTCAACTGCCAAAGGGAAAAAAAATACACACAACTCTCTTTGACGTTGCTCCTTTTCCATAAACAAGAGCTCCCAGAATTCTAAATGTATAAATGCACATATAGGAGGTTGCAATTACAGTATTTAGCCATAGAATTACCATACATTATATATAGCATCCCTGTAAGAGGAACCAGATCTATTGTATGTGTTCTTTTTTTTTTTCAGTCAATCTCAAATCCATGAATAATCACATCTGCTTTGCAAATATACACGATGAGCATTATACCCATAACTTACACAAAAGGCAATTATTTTACAAGTAGATGATTTAAGCAAACAGAAGTTTCATAAACACAGAAACAACACATTTGTGGCATATACAGTTCCCTAGATAGTTCTTTATGCAACAGATAAGTAGCAGTGTATCCCAGATGTTTTTCATTTCTCAGCTCTTGGGTACAAAGTAGTTGGTTTCAGAGCAGAAATTCGCATGGATCACTGAAGTGGCTTAAAGTGCATGTAACATCCTCCCACCCTATGCAATATATATCTATGACATTAAATACATCTGCGAACTGTATGTCACAGGATAGGACCTGCTTAGTTAAGCTCCTGTAATCCTACTGTTACTCTGCTTTTTCAAGCATCTGCCACTCACAGCTCTCCTCCCTCACCCTTTCATCCATCTTGGCAGGCAGCTCTGCAGGAATGACCAGCTGCTGTGTCTGCAGATCCTGGCAGTAGATGACAACATGCTTTAATAATACATGCTGGAGATGCAAGCACTGCCTATTTCAGTGTGCTCTCTACAAGCTTCTCAGCCAAAAACCAGTCAGGATATGGAAGTTTCATTATTTAAAGGAACTAAAATAACAAACAAGGCCTTTCAGTGCAAAGTAGAGGTCCAACTCATTGAGAACACAGAGTTTGATAAATCATGTTGCAGTTACTAACAACAATTAGCTTAAGCTATTAAAAACACTTTAAAAGAAACTTAAAAAATAGGCTTACATAGTGCATTATAGAGATAGTAATGAGCCCTAATAGGATAATTAGCAGTGATACTGGTGGAGAAAATCCACTGAGTACCTGGCCGATATACAATATGCTTAGTGGACAAACAATAATGCAACACTCACTTTAGGATGAGAGAATAAATTGAATCTAAGTTAGTACAAAATGTAACTGATGTGGTCAGTCTACATCTTTTTCAAGGTACCTTTTGAGCGATGGCTGACCTTCTCATCTTGAAAATATGCAAACCTATAGAGCATGCTTCAGAGACAGAATTCAGTGACATAAAATTACAGATAAAAACTTAATAGTTGTTCCTTAATTCTTCTAGGAAACAGCTTTTCATTCAGCCAAGCTTCAGCAGTATTGTTATTTTAACATCTCCAAAACAGTAGAAAAGAAAAATCCCCTAATGGTTATATGCATTTAATGCTCTAGACCTAATAAAACAACTGTTGCATATTGGCCATCAGAAGATTTGGGGAAAAAAAAAACCAACAACAAAACCAACCAAAACCAAAATCCAAGAACAAACCACCACAGGAATATGCCCTACTCTTTCCTTTCCAACACAGGAATGTAACCTGGAGCTAATCTGGTTATAGAGTGCGTGAAGATAGCACGAAGAAAGGCAGAGTTTGGAAGCAGTAAGGGGTACAACGGCTTCTTCATTTTTAACACTTTTTTTTTTTCTTTTCTAATATGAGCCTAAGGCAAAGAGCAGCTAGGTCCAAAGATCAGGTTTCACATTTCTTTTCAAGATGCTATAGTCAATGTAAATCAGAAAGCTGTAACAAAGTCACTTAGGCCAGTGGGAACTGAATGATGACAAGGTCCTTTGTGTTTGTCGAAGACTTGAAAACTGAACGTCATAATAAACCATGTAAATGAGAAGAATAGTAGACATCCACCAGAAGAGAGGCTGGGGAAACAGAACAGATTACACAGACATGGCATCAAAAGGAGAAGAAATGCCAATACATAACATAAGCTCTATGCATCATCATTCTTCTTTCTCACTAGTAAAACCCAGTGTCTAATCTTTTCTTAGACTAGAAAAGGAAGAAGAAAACAACAATCAATTTGGAGATGCAGGTGCAATCATCTACTACTTCTGCTAATACTGATAATACTGTTTTCCAACAAATCTTTAAAATGCCTAAATGAGAAAGAGCAGAAAATAATTTCCACAGAAAACACCATCAGAAATCCTAGTTGAGACACAATTCTTAAATTTAAGCCTTTTTCACTACTTTAGAAAAGACTGAGGAGAAACATGCTGTTTGATGCAAAGAGATGTTCCTTGTCTCCATAGTGGATTGGGCAAGTATTAATATTAAACTGCAGCATAAGCGAGGAAGAGAGAAAAAAGGTAGTAATTAATACTGAAATAGACTTCCTAATGAGGTTATGGGATGTCACTCACAGGAGGCTTCTATAAAGAATTCAAGCAAAAATTTATCTGCAATAACACAGGAATTGATCCTTCATGCATGAACTAAGTGATCTTGTGAGGTTTGCACAATCCTAATTTTTCTAAGAGTTAACGTTAAAAGCTTCCTCTTTCAAGGCCAGTAGCAGTGAATATAGGCGATGATCATCTCTCATGGAAGAAGTGATAATACACAGATGGAATCCTTGTTGCTTATTTAAGAGAAGGACAAAAGAAAAGTCAGTATTTTTTTTTAATTTAGCCAATTCTTAGTCGAAGATGCTGTTACTTTTACAGGTACAGCTTTCAGAAGATAGACCATATGTGGTGTGCTTACCACCATTTTTAAATGAAGCTAAAGGGATCTAAAAAAACCATTCTGAAACATATTCTGTATGGTGACACCTTACCTTGAATATTATCTTCAGTTTGGGGCATAATTTTTTAATGAAGATATCAACAATCTACAGAGGGTTGGGGAAAGCACAAAACCAGCTCATGCTACAAACACAACCTAGCTGGAGAAAACAGAAAGAACTACAAAGAGAAGAATAAACAAAAATAAGGTAGCAACGTTCCAGGAGTCAAAAAAATTACTATCAGGAATGTGGTTATGAAATTTTTCTCGTGTATGTTGGGCCTCCAGGCAAAGGATACGAGGAATGAGATTTAACTTGCAGCAAAGTTATTTTGCTTACACATTAGAAACTGGCATTTTAGCTATACATACAGTGGAAAAACTGTATGACGTCATCAAATAGGGTATGTTAGAGTGTCCTACCTGGGAGACTTTTATGAACATATTTCTATGTTCTTAAACTTATATAAGGGGTGGTCTAAGTAGGTTTAAGCAGGCCTCCGTGAACTGAATCAGTTGAGGTCCAATGATCTTCACACAGTTATATTTCTGTGCGCCTAAATATCCCTGAAAAAGTTAGACCACATGTTGAATTCAGCCATCAAAAATTTATGTAGCCATATCAGAAGGAACAAATCAGAAATTAAATATATTTAAACAGTGAACTAGGTTAAAAAATGATCCTTTGTAAAAATGTCTGAGGATTCACAAAATAATAATTTATATACAGAAATATCTACTTTTATACAGATACAGTTTTATAAAAACTTCTGAATTTTAAATAGTATCAACAATAATTAAAAAACAAAAACAAAACAAAAACCGCCAAACCTGTGAATGATTGGTGTAAGATCTGAGTAGGACCACCAGTATCTGGAAAAATACCCTATTTTTTCTGCAGGACTTCCACTAATCTTGGAGTTTTCTAAACTGCTCAAACCCAATGCTCAGCAATAAAAAATAGGTTTTAACTCAAATGCTATAATTTGTTTGACTCTAAAATACAAAGACAGGTCAAAACGTTCATGGTCTCCTCAGAGGAATGCCTTTCATGTACTGACTGAGGAATGCTGTATCTACTCTTGAAATTATCAAAGCTTTTAGACAAGTCAGGCAGAACAAAGTCTCCCTTAAATTTGTCCTCCTGAAGACCACTACAAAACTCTTGCTCAGAGGCACTAAAGTTTATTTTAAAACTCTCATTGCTTTTTTGGTCCTGTTTACTGACTGCTTTGTAAAGAGGACAAATCCAAGGTTTTCTTTTTAAAATACTCCCAAGGACCAACAACATGTGGCAATTCATTCATAATCAAATGGCAAAAGGGCCGTAACACTACATTGCCTAGAAGAGCTCAAGCTCTCCAGCATGTGGGCAGCAGCTGTATGTTCCAACACATTTCTGCCGGTAAGACGTCAGAGGTCTGAACAGAACCAATATGATATCAAGGACAAGCAGCAACCTTCTAGGGAGTGAGAAGACACCCCGCCAAAGCTCTTTGCAGCTCATGTTCAGAGAGGTACTGTTAAGTTCAACATGACTGGGCAAAAACATGTCCACTTGAACAGGCACACCTGGAAAACCTACCTGTGAAGTCAGCATTATAGTCTCCCCATTTCATTAATTCTTCCACTCTTCTCCAGTGCCACTGTCAGTCTAACTTAGGGTTCATAAGGACATACTGTTCTGAGTTTCCTCCACTCAGTCCTTTCATAAGCAGATTGTCAATGAATAAAAGTTTCAGCCATTTTATCCATATTTTCAGAGTGATGTGGAAATGTCATAGAGTGACTGTCTCTCACTATGGAACATGCAACATTCAAGTCATACAGAAAAGAGCCTTCATGCCCTTTGGTGTGTTTCAAATCAATGACCAACAACTACAAAAGATCTTGGCATTTTAATAGGTACTCTAATAAAAACTTCCAGCCCAGTACTAGGTTGTGGTCAAATACAACAGACAGAATTTTAGAAACTAAAAGGACAAGGATAGAGAAAGTAGAAACCATTGAAATCAGTAAGTGCTCTTCTAGCCTTTCTAAATTTAGAAAAGTAGATAGCAGAACAGAAGGGAAGTAGACACACAAGTAAGAGGTATGAAGGGAAGAGATGGATGAGAAATGCAGCTATAAGGGATGTGAATGAAGAAACCATGGAAAAAGGGAAAAAACCCATATAGGAATTACTAGCAGAGGATTCTGTCATTCATAACTAAAATACATATGGCATAAGGTACCTAGAAGAAGCTGGACCACAAAGTCAAGGATATCATAGTGTCTTTATGAAAACTCAGGTAGGCAAAGCCAAACCTTCCGTGATCCTGAGAAAAGTGAAATGAAAATCCATGACTATAAAAAAGAATGTAGGTTTTAAATACTAATTAAAAATAAAACACATGAAAAAACCACTCAGTGACATTATTCTGATAAAATGACTAGAATATTTACTGAAGACTAAGTCTTTTGGAATAGAAAGAGGATAGCTATTTAAAAATATTTTGAAGACAAATTATTCATTATTCTTTGTATATGTGTAAGCTTTCTGATCACTTATTATTCACTCTATTATCATATAAAATTGGCTAAACAATGTTGAAGTTATTGCTTTCACACTATTCCTTTTAATAGTCCTGTTTTCTCTTTTTTGAAATGTAAGTTGGGTCACCCTCCTGTTTCTTTCTCTTTGCAAACTGTTTTTCTCACTCTCATCTTTTCCACCTTTTTTCCAGCTCAGAACTGTATTTGCTGCCTCACTCACTACTTTTTTCCCCAAACCCAAATCATCATTCCCTCCTCACAATACATACGCGCACGGCATGCCATTTGACATATGAGAGGCAACAAAGTAATCAATCAGGAGAGATACGTTGAAGTTGAAATTCTGAGTGTCATCCAATTGATTATTTGTCAGCTAATAGATTAAGTAATAACAGCTTCCCCCTTATATAAAAGTTTATGCACAGTTCAGTCAATGCTCACCATCAGTCTGGGCTTGGCCATTAAGTTTCAATCAGCAACTGCAAGTCTGAAGAAAATCAGTGGTGCCGTTAACCGAAGAACGACTCAACCAAAGCCCCTGCAGCCTGGATCTAAACATAGGGCAGGCACCCAGCTAACGCGTGGGGGTGCAGCATGCTAGCCCAGCAGATAAGCTGCAGGGAGAGTCTGACAGGAAAACATTTGTCATGTGTGTTCCCAGAGTTAGTTCTGAGCACAAGTTCTTGACTATGCCTTTTAACTAATATTTCTGTATTGAATGCACAACTTAACATACATACTGCAACCTTTACAAGCAGGAAAGGTTGTTTCTTGATGCCTCTGTAGGGTGAAATACATAGGAGAGAGCAATATCCCTATATTGACATTCTGAACCAGAGATTTACTATTTGAGCGGGCAAAAAGAGGTCCTGTCTCACAAGTGTCTTTGTCTTGTTTTTAACTATATATGCTCACTTCCATGACTAATGTGACCTAAAGCCCTATAGGTAGGATCTGGACTTATACCTAACTAATATGCTTTTTTTCACTGGCATGGTTACTGTCTCCTTGGCTCACTCATCTGACATGGGAATGGGTTCAGACTGCATTATACATATTCCACTTTTTAATAAAGCAGATGCTTTCTGTAAAAGTCAATTTTAACAGTCTGGCTAAAAGCAGAACTTTAAAGTGCTAAAAATACTTACAGAAATTCAGCCTACCCAAATAAATATATAATTCTGTGATTCTACAACCAAATTAAACATTTGTAAAGGAACTTCCATGAGCTTAACTTAAATTGGTTTAACCAACTTAAATCACTTTAACTATGAACACCAATAGACCTCAGATTTCTTACCCCCTCATGATTTCAGCACATTCTGAATGTATACAACACTAAATTTTGGCAGCAATTCAGCTCTGCACCAGGCAAGTAAGAGTAACAGCTACAGGAAAGGGCCATGTTATACAAAGATGCCAGACCTTGCCTTTCTTACGTCTAAGAGAAGCTTTGTGAAACAGCATTAATAAATTTTGCTAATATTGCCACATTTGTCTAATGCAGTGTGGTTTGGAAACCAGTTAAATGGCATTCTGCCATCTTTATACTGTGAGTTTGTGGATAGATTACCTAAATCTGTATAGATCCCATTTATGGGTACAACCTTTTACATGAGCATTCTCCAAGTATTTTCAGAAAGCCATGATTCCTCTTAATTAGATGATATTTCAAAAATCTGTTACAAGGTTGTCTATATGGCAACAAAATGCAAGAGCCTTAAGAGGTCCCACCGACGTGGGGTGTTGGCACAGCAAAGCCCATCTCTGCAAAGTCCCTGCCCTGAAATGGGGTGGCAGATGCAGAAGCTGTTAGGGTAGATAATCAGGACAGATTATAACTTGTAGATAATCAGGACAGATTATAATTTATACAGTGGGTAGAACAGGAGCAGAAGGAGGGGAAAAAGCATCTGACTCTGGAAGACAAACATTTGAATTGTCTAAACAAAGAATCTCCCTAAATCACCTTCAAAATGACAGAGGCATCTTTTTCCACTCAGTGTAGAATCTAAGAAGATGAGCTGATGAAGCTGATACGCAGTAAACCCGTGTACAGACTCACAAGTAGGTAAACACAAAATTCCCAAATGTACCTTTCCATCTTCAAAGGTGTTATCCTTTGCTTATTAGGCTTATCCTTCTGCACTTCTGAAAGAACAAAAGGAACACAAGCCATTGTTTTCAAGTGCTCACCAAAAAGATCACACTACTTAAAACTTTCTTCACACCATAATCATCCTCATTTATGTGGCCTCCAGTATCAACTCACTTTAAGCTTCTCAGCTAAGTAAGATACCATAAAAAATAAGAGACAAATATTTGGATACATTAGGTAGCTTGCATGTAATATTTAAGGATACTATATTTAAATGTCATCTCTTGACAGTAAATAAGGTACCATGAAGACCTTGAATATTGAAAGCAATTAAATAATTGATATAAAAATTAGTAGGATGGAAAGCTATTAATGAAGATTAGATTTGCAAGATTACATGTGAAGACATTGAAAATTATTCTGGAACTGTTCACAGGCAAATACCACTGACTGTAGTAAAATTTTAAACTGTTATTTATACTCCAAAGTATGTCTCTACCCAGGTATAAAGCATCTGAAGGATTTAACTTACAAGCAAAGAAAAGTGGAGAATGTATTATAAGCAGATTTCTAGTTATGTATTTAATGCCTAATTCAATAAATCTTTCCTTCTTCTGTAGCACAATATCCAGCTGCAACTCCTGCTGTTATTACCCTTCTGGCTCAGAAGGAAAGTATTTTTTTCTTTCATTACAAAGTAGTTATTAAATAAACAATAACAAATAAATAATAGTAATAATAATAAAAAAGATGCAGGCCTTTCATGACATCAGCATATTTTACTAATTAATCAGTTTTAAGTAGGTGCCCCAGAAAAAGCATATCTTATGAAAGGATATAAAATAGAACAGGGGTACTGCTTTGGCAAGAAAGATTAGGAAGATGGTACAGGAGAAAATGTTGTGCAGAGCAGTTGAGAGTTTTGTGTGTCCTAGGAACAATTTTTTTGGTTTACAGAAAATTAAACATACCAATGAGTAAGATAACATCCAGAACCAATGGGATAAAATAAATATCACTTTAAAAGAGTGGTTTTTTGCTCTCTTCCACTTTGCATCACTAATAAAAGTTTCACTCTTCTGTGTGGATCTCAACATGCAATTTACAGCATCAAAAAATGAAAGCTTTAGGTTTCTTTTCAAAATGGAATATTTTATTATGCAAGCTGTTTTTCAAGGAAAATCTGACTCCAGTATGTCTTTTTTTATTCTGTTCAGCATTCAAATCTCTCTAAACCAGTCAGAAACAGGTATCTGCAATGATATGTCATGCAAGAAGAACTTGACAAAAGAGACCTACATGCACAGTAAACATACAAAGCAACCTGTCTTCCGCTCTCTGACATGCTGAGGTCTGCACTGTTGAGAAGCTTCACTTTAGGGAGAAAACAGGCAGATAGGGGCAAACAATATGTGTCCTACTCTCCTGCTGATAAACTGACTTTTTTTCCCTGCTGGATGTCTTGCAGTGAAGTGCTCCCAAGAGTCTGGCATTTAATTTCAAAACTTTTTCATGTCTTCCTTGTGGAGGACAAAGAGGTTTTAGGATTTTTTCTTTTTATGAAAGAAAGTCTAACTTATTTCTTTGAAACAAATAGTGCATCCTATACCTTCCGGTTGATATGTCATCAGAATTCAGCAGTTTGGTGTCACAAGATTACAGAGGGAAAAAAAGAAATAAAAGCAATTAAATAGTTTACCAAAAAATAAAAAAATAAAAAATCTTCTAGGTAAGGAATACAAGGTCCCCAAGCATTCTGTGGATGATGAGCTTCTAAGTAACATCAGTATTTTTGGAAAAGCAGAAATATTGTTTTGTGGATGAAGATTCACAGGAAAATACAATGTTTAATGTTTGGTGCTGATATTTTAACTAGACATACTAGTACACTCTTTTTTCCCAAAGTAAAAATTAACTAAATATTTTGACTCTACATAACAGCATTATTTGTTGCACAGATCAACAGGACTTATTCAGACAGATGGCACGCAGTGTCTAATAAACGAACTTCTGTTTCCAATCTGTGGACAGTCCTGTTACTCCAAGAGCTGCACTCTCCTGTCTATAGATACTGACGTAGGCATGGAGAGCCATCACACTTCTCTGGTATGCTACTACTTGGCTCAAGCCACTGAAGCTAGTCTGCTGCTAGCTCTCTGGTTCTGCACAACACTCACCTGCTGCTGTCTCTCTGCTTTGCTTCTGGCTGCAGCATTACACTATCTAAAATCCAAACAGGTGTCTTAGCAGACAAACTCACACTATGAAACCACTAAGCATAACTTAACTTTTTTCAAGCTTCCAGTCACTGGGAAAGCTTGCAGCAATGGCACAGAGCTACCCAGCTGAAAATTACTCAACGTAAAGCTTTGTATTGGCTATGTGCTACAGGGCATTATATTAAACTTACAGGTTTGTCAGACCTAAAAAATAATATGATGTGATTTGGCCTAGGTAATTAAAATGCCTTCAGAAAAAGAAGGAGGAGAAGAAAAGTATGTTCATTCTGGGCTAGCTCAAAAGCTCAGGCTATCACCCCAGGGTGACAGCATTCACAGGTGAAAGTTTGTACTCACAACTTTTCTAAGGATAACTAATAAGCGAAGGCAGCAATTATGACTAAACTGTGTAGTGGGGCAAAACTATGTTACACATGTCAGATATTTGGAGACAAAATATCCATCTAAAAACATGTACTTTGCAAAACACAAATTATAAACAGATTTAGAGGCCAAAGTAAAAATTTATTCAGTCAGGAGTGTGACGATGCAGTAAACGGCCATGACTGGAAGATTCAGCTTAAAAGCATACCCTTCCCACAATTAAAATGCTAACTGGAGGGGATTGGGTGTATGTTTTAAATGCTAATAATTAGTGTTTTACTATTAATTGTAGACATGTAAACAAGATTTGTAATCATGGGAAGATTCTTCCCACAGTTTTAGGCTTAACATAGGTCTTCCAGGCTTGTCCCACAGAATAAAACATGTATTTAAAATGCAGTGACTTCTATAACTATTGCAGATATTAAAGAAATCTAGATCTATTTAACTATAACTTTCTTGTTATAGTAGTTCAGTAGTACTAAATAAAAAATACAATAAGAATAACAAAGTAAGCTGTGTGTGCTTTTTCAAAGTTCAGAGGAATTACTTTTAAATCCTAAATGCAATAAAGACAAGGATTCCCTCAAAGAGGGAAACAATAATACTATATTAGTAAATATTTACAATGTAATCAGTTATTTTTACTTATTTTCTTGCAGTTCTGATGGAATCATTAAACTATCATCACTGCCTTCTATAGAATTAATAGCTGAAAAGCATTATGGGTTACATATTGCATTTAAAAAAGCCTGTTGTTTTCAAAGGAAACTACATTAGATTTCCACAGTAACCACTTAATTTTTAAATTTCTTTCTTATATAAGTATCTCGCTGCCAATCCTCGAAAACTGTAAGCACCTCATTAGCTTTAACTTGCAGTAAAAGATGACCTATTGCTATCATATCATCTTTTTAAATATTGTAACACCTTAACTTTTTCATTTTATTGTCTCCAAATACAGTATAAATGCATCCCAGGAAATTCCTATCAGCCTGCTTTTCTTTATGGGAACTGCAACTGGTCAACAAAGGAATTGTATCTGAATCCAATTACTGAATTTTGTCTGTTTATTATTGTAATAACATATAACACTTTACTCATAGCTAAATATACAACAGAATCTCTACTGTTCTGTTATTGAAGTTGCCTACCTGAAATTCATCCCACTTTGTCCCACTAAAATATGAAATTATTAAAAATCATTAATCAGGAATTGCTCCAAAATGAGACATTAAAATAGCAAGTTTCTCATGTGTGTAGCTTACTGAAGAATAAAACTGAATATCCACTTGAAATAGAAGTGATACCGCAAAGAAACACCAACTACGGGGATACTCTGAAACGCTGGTTGCAACAAGTCACAGCACATATTGAGAGGAAAACCAGGCCTTCGTTTCCATGCACAGAAAACTACTTTGATCCCATGGGGGCTCCTATGCTTTTCCAGTGGTGGAGAGCTCAACTTTAAGTTTTGTGTGTGGGTGCTGGTCTATGTGCACAGACATGTATTGCAGTGGAAGAGAACACTATCGCCCAAGAAAACAGTACAGGTTAGTTATTATCAAGACTTCTCCGTGTTGTGTGGTGCCCAGATAGATAAATTTTAAAAACCTATGTAACACAATTCTAATCAACAAGCTTCGTTGTCTTTCCATAGGCTAGGACAC
This sequence comes from Burhinus oedicnemus, assembly GCA_008921705.1. Taxonomy (NCBI): domain Eukaryota; kingdom Metazoa; phylum Chordata; class Aves; order Charadriiformes; family Burhinidae; genus Burhinus; species Burhinus oedicnemus. The sequence continues at coordinate 338,685 of VFFE01007739.1, forward strand.
GTTTTCACAGCAAACACCACTGTACCTGAGAGGTAATTCTCACTAAGAACTTTGCTATCCCTAAGCTTGCAGAGATGGGCTGTGTCAGCTTGGGCTGAACCCAAAACCAGACAGTCACAAGGTGCTTTACACAGAGTCAATCAATTTTTCTGTTCTCAAACACGTAACAGCTATTTCCATTTTGTTAGTATTATTTTGATGCTGAATAACCTATGCGATTCTTGTTTTGTGTAACAGTACTCTGAAACTTCCACTGCACCATCACTGCATGTTGCCCCTAAAGCAGAATAAAAATGAATGATTTTAGCAAGTTGTGTAAAGTTCTGTGGTGGACAGACTCCCCTACACCTAAGGTAAGAGCCTTGCACTGTTACTGTCAAAATGCACTTTCCAGTGCCCTGTGAGGCTGCAGAAAACATATGCCTTCAATCATTTTTGATAAAATCAAATTTAATACCAAAGTAACCACATAAAACATAAAAAAATTTCCAGAAAAATCTCCCCACGAATAATCTCCTGCCCAGGTGTCATCCATAGACATGCTCCAGCTCTATGAGGGTAATTTGGGCTGATGTACTTTGAAAGTGCTAGTTTAAAATCATAATTTGTCAAACAGGTCTTCTGTGTAAAATAGCTGCAGAGTTTGAGAGAGTATGTTGGTCAATCTTTAAGTAAATGGTGCTAAACACTATCATCAGGTTCATATCCATCATTACTAGAATGTCAACACACAGTGCAGACAAACACTTCAGCTATCAAACAGTGACAACTCCAGATGTAACTACTGCAATTTAATAGAAAAAAACACTTCATTATATTCAGAAAATAGAGATTACACTGACTTTTCAAAGGAAAAGCCACACCCACACCTTATGCTGGAGAGCTTGACTACTGTTTGAGCTAAAACAACAGTAAAGTATTGCAGTGTTCAGTCTACGACAGCTGTAAAATCCTCTCACATAAAAGTGAAAGGACAAATGGTATAAATAGGAACCTATTTACTTGATAATAAATATGGACTTACTGTTTATGCTGACAGACAGACAACGTATCCGTCAGCAGCAGATGTATGTATCAGCAAAGGTTTACATATAGGAATGAAACTGTGTATGTCACCATAATGAATTCTATTTAAATCCATCTGAAGATATTTATTTCAGTATTTGCTTGCATTTCCATGCTGCAGTAGTTCCTGTTATATTCATTAGGTGTGTTCTCATTTAATTCGATTCTCTATCTTCTCACCAGTTGCCTTCCCTATCCTGAGGCTACTCTCTCGATTTCAAATTTCTTGTTTCAGATTACTGCTTGTTCTGCTCATCCTTGATTACTTTCACTGTTATTTCTACCTGGATGGATTCCGTCTCTGATACTCCTTTATTAGGACAAGTACCTGACAAACCATTTTTTCTTCCATTTATTTCTACTCATTTACCTTCTGGATTCTTTATATGTACAGTCCATATTTTCCTTTCCTGTTAACAGTACAGATATAATAAAATGGTATCAGGGGAAAAAAAGATAAAAAAGCAAAGAGTGCTTCAATTTGAAAGTGTTACTGAAAACATCAGTCACATCCCCACTCACCGCCACCAATCATAAGCCTGCAGTGAAAGGAACTGTAGCCATGAAACTGTAAGAGAATATGGTTTGGTATCAGTGTTACACTGAAGAAATTATTTATTAGACTGATCATATCATAACAGTTCCCACCGCAAGTCGGAAAATCTGCAAATGCAGCTATTGCATGCAGTCTTCTGTCTCTCCTAAAACACAAAATTCTTCATTGTTTGTGTGATTCCCAGCTCCTTTCGTGGTCTGCTGGGCCAGTGTGTATTTTGTCCAGCACAGTGGCTTCAAGGATCATTACAGCTGTTATGAATCCCCTGAAATTTAGTAACTTCTCTTTTTGCAAAGGAAGAGAAAATAAACCTTCACTCATCAGCATAGATTGTATTAAGGCAATGATATTGTTCACAGTACCCAAACTGAAATTCTTCATTTCTTTATTCAGATTTGACACTTGGTATTCCTGCTACCTAAAAATATTTTTTTAATTCCATACAAGAGATACTTTCTATGTACTATTTTTAATCAACAGTTCCATAGTCGTACAGACTAAGATTGATTTTTGAAAGTTTGTTACATTTATTTAGTCAATCTTCTCTCACAGAATGTTTTCAACACAGAAAGCAATTACATTAGGCTTCTTAAGTGGCATTCAGAAACAATAAAGAGAAAACTCCTTATTACTATTGTGACTTTTATACATAACATGGAAGTGTAAAAAAGGGTTCCTTAAGGGTTACTCCACTTGCCTGCTGTCTACCTTCCTGAGATTGTACAAGGATTTTACACATAGAAATTATACCCAAACCCTGTATGTTTTGGAAGCTTTATTTCACTGTATGTTCTGCTTTACTGGTAGATGACCCCATAAATCAAGCTATCTAACGTCATGGACTGTTTATTGAAAAATATATTTGAATGCAGCAAAACTCAGAAGTCTTATTTAAACACACACATAAGTGCATCACTGCCTAAACTAGACCTACATTAGAAGCAACAATGACAAAACCCCTGATTCTCAGATACTAATAATAAGCTTTTCAGCTTTTTACCCATACAAACATTGCAGCAAGGTTTGACTAAAGCAACACTTTGTTGATGAGTCAGACAAGCCCTAGACGAGTAGGAAAAGCACAATCAATTGAAAAGCAATGGAGAAAGTCTAACATTAGATTTAGGGCTGCTTGGGTTATTTGTTGGTTGGGTTGAGTTTCACCTGAAGCTCTAAAATAACTAAAATACATAGAGATCATAACTTATTTTATTGTTTAAAAAAATGTATAGAAGCATTTCTAACTAGCTGTCACACTTTAGTAATCAAGTGAGTCAAAGTTAAAGTCACATGGAACCCTTCACATCTGTTCCCACATAATACAGCAACCCTCGACTTGCATTTCCCAAAGGTATGGTTCCATCTGTAAACTTCTTCAGTACTTTTTCTGCAGTGCTTCACCAAACAAAAAACAATCATCAAACAATGTAGAAAAGAAATAAAAAAAGACAAGTTCTTTCCTAGTCGTCTATTATCAAGTGTTAAAATCAAATTCTCATGTATTTTGTCAGCAGAAGCGTACATTATCACAACCTGGTAGATTTGTAGCTTAAACGTGCATGAAATCACTAAACACACAAATGTTACTAACTGTCCAAAATGAGTTAAATGTAAGCCAATGATACATAGTGCTGTCACAGGACATAAAATTGGTACAGGTATACTTACCTGTCTACTTGTACAGAACTAGTGCTGAAAAAAGTGACACAGAGGAAATAAGATAAAAACTACAGAAAAAAAATGTTTGAAGTGAACTTATTTTTAGACTGCAAATAGGATTTAAGAACTTGAAAGACTTTTTCTTCTTTAACGGATACACAAATTACATGTGTCTTAGAACTATTACAAGTGAGCAAAATGTATTAAAGACTAAAATACCAGAATACAACTGAAATTGGGGAACATATGGGGGAGTTGTAGGGATAGATTACAATCCTGAAGTATAATCATCATTGTTCTTTTAGCAACCAGGATTGTATTTACTTAAAACTAGAACAGTGTCCAGATTAATCCTGTCCTGGTTCCGGCGGGGATAGGGTTAATTTTCTGGCCCGGGACACAGGTATTCCGTACCACGTGACACCATGCCCAGTCCATAGCGGGGAGCTGGCCGGGAGGAGGGAGAGGAAGGCACGGTTCCGGAGTGGGCTGGGGCTGTGCGGTCCGGTCAGTGAGCGTTGGTACAGTAACCCTGTGTGTACATTCCTCCATCACTGTTATTGTTGTTGTTTCCCTCTTTCGTTTGCTGTTGTGTTAAACTGCCTTTTATCTCAACCCACGAGTTTTGCCTCTTTCTTCCGATTTTCCCCCACCGCCCTTGGGGGTTGAGCGAGCGGCTGCGTGGTTCTTTGTTGCCGGCTGAGGCCAAACCACGACAAATCCCTATTTAATTTTAGGCATTTATGTTAGAAACCCTAAGACACAAGGTTCAACCTCTAGTGAATGGTAAAAGCATTTATTAGTAACAGAAGAAGACAGCCTTAAGAGTTGTAGTAAGCCAACGTTCAGTGTACTGTATGCCCACATATACAGATATTGGGTACAACTCTAATAATAAATATTGTTCCTCTTAATGTTTCAAAGGCTGTACTTATCAGATAGTAATAGTATAATCCATTTTCACAGAATCATGGAATTTTTAGAGTTGGAAGGGACCTCTAGAGATCATCTAGTCCAACTCCTCTGCTGACGCAGGAATGCCTACAGCACATTACTCAGGACTATGTCCAGGCGGGTCTTGAAAATCTCCAGAGAAGGGGACTCCACAACCTCCCTGGGCAGCCTGTTCCAGCACTCTATCACCCTAACCGTAAAGAAGTTTTTTCTTATGTTTGAATGGAACTTCCTATGTTCCAGCTTGTGCCTGTTGCCCCTCGTCCTGTCACTGGGAACCACTGAAAAGAGTCTGCCTCCATCCTCCTTCAACCCACCCTTCAGATACTCATAAGCAAGAATAAGGTCTCCCCTCAGCCTTCTCTTCTCCAGGCTAAAGAGTCCCGGCTCTCTCAGCCTTTTCTCATAAGGGAGATGCTCCAATCCCCCAGTCATCTTTGTTGCCCTATGCTGGACTCTCTCCAGGAGTTCCCTGTCCTGCTTGAGCTGGGGAGCCCAGAACTGGACACAGTATTCCAGTTGTGGCCTCACCAGTGCCGAGTAGAGGGGGAGAACGACCTCCCTCGACCTACAGGCCACACTCTTCCCTATGCAGCCCAGGATTCCATTGGCCTTCCTGGCGACAAGGGCACATTGCTGGCTCATGGATAATTTAGTATCTACCAGGACCCCCAGATCCTTCTCCTCAGAACTGCTTTCCAGCAGGTCCACCCCTAACCTATATTGGTGCCTAGCATTCTTTCTCCCCCTACACTTGCTCTCATTGAACATCATTCATTAGGTTCTTCTCTGCCCAGCACTCCAGCCTGTCCAGGTCACAGTGGATGGCAGCGCGGCCCTCTGGAGTGTCAGCCACCCATCCCAGTTTGGTATCATCAGTGAACTTGCTGAGGATACACTCTGTCCCCTCATCCAGGTCATTGAGCAATATATTGAACAAGACTGGACCAAGTATTGACCCTTGGGGTACACCACTGGTTACGGGCCTCGAACTTGACACTGCTCCATTAATCACAACCCTCTGAGTTCTGTCACACAGCCAGCTTTCAATCCACCTCGCTGTCTCCTCGTCTAGCCCACACTTCCTCAGCTTCCTAATGAGGATGTTATGGGAGACAGTGTCAAAAGCCTTGCTGAAGTGAAGGCAGATCACGTCTACTGCTCTCCCCTCATCCAGCCAACCAGTTATAACATCATAGAACGCTATCAGATTGGTCAAGCATGATTTACCCTTGGTGAATCTGTGTTGACCACTTCCAATAACTTCCTGTTCTTCAATGTGTTTGGAGATGACATCCAGAATGAGTCATTCCATTACCTTTCCAGGAACAGAGGTGAGACTAACTGGCCTGTAGTTACCTGGGTCCTCCTTCTTGCCCTTTTTGAAGATTGGAGCGATGTTGGCCTTTTCTGCCAACTGTAATGTACACTACATTTTTAGCATGTAAAATACCCTTGGAGAATGTGTTCTCTGAAAAGGTTTTGGAAACCTTAAAGATTAATATAAAACTGGAGAAGATATTTCAGTCTACTTCAATGAATTTCGTATGCTGTACTATATTAAGGTAAGTTTTCCAAAGGCTACTCCAGTAAAATTCAGTAAAATATAACAACTGCAAGATGACACTGCTCTACAGTTAAGATGCCAAAAGTGTCTGCAATGGTATAACCATGGCTTTAAGCAAAACAAGCATTTCAAGCAATCAGCTGGTGAGATAAAACATTAATTAGGGAGAAACTAAATATTCAGTTATAATGAAAAGCAAAACAACTGTGAATTTATAATAATTGATTTTGAACACAACACAAAAAAAGCTTAGTATAGAATTCTGATAGAATTATATTTCTGCTATCATAATGTACTGTAAATCTCAAATATCCATGGTCACACAACTTTGTTCAATTCTTGTAGGACAAGTTCCTAGTTACATTAGACTTTTAACTTTTAAATCCATGTGGCAGCTTTGGATAGAAATGCTAAATCATCAGAAACTTAGAGCACTATGTTTCAAATTCACTGACATCCACCATTTTATTTCAGCTAGCACGAGAGCTTTTCAAATAATGTTATCAACTGATGAAAACATTATTCTATAGTGAAAACTAAATTAAAAAATTGAACACCATGGGAATGCAGCAAGAGAAAGTTACATACACATATAATTGCAAAAAGCATATTTGCAGATACAATATTGGGTTCTATCCCTAGTACTATCCCTGCAACTGAATTATGGGTATTTGCCTGCAATAAAACATGCCATGTTTACTTATAATTTGAAATAAAAATAATAAATTTACTGTATGATTATATATATTTAACTTTTCCAATTATCCAGATGAGGTTAACTGGAAACACCTGTTGATGGGAAGAACATACCTTTTTTTTTCTAATCCTTGTTTCTTTTTTTAAAGCAGTCACAGGAAAAAAAAAAAGCCATATCTTGAAAACTGAAGAGTCTTTATTCTGAGAGAAAATCTATTCTCTAAGCATTTTTAGAGCTTAAAGCATGTGTTTGGGGATATTTGTTCTCAAATGAACCTTTCAAAACGGACAAATAAAACAAAGATGAATTCATGTCAAAAAAGTGCTTGCAGCTTTCTAACTTCAAAAATCTGTAAAATGTGTTTATGTACTACGCTAGAAAACTTTGATGTATCACTAGCATCCTTTGGAAAAAGACTTTTGTTACTGGGTGCAATCAGTTTGTATTATAACGGGAGAAGTTTACTAATGCACCACAATTCTTCAGACATATCCACGTGTTAGTACACCTGTCAGCAAATGACTTTCACAAAATTCTTCAACAGTGACAACTGCTATTATCTTTTTTTAATATTGGTGAATTCAGTTAGTATTTTTAAAAGAGCAGAAAGTCCTGCAATTAAAACAGCTGTCATGAGAAATGTCAGAATCAAATCTTATGATGCTGAATAACTGCAGCAGGATATTCACTCCTTACATCTATGACTTGCCCTGTGACACAAATCTGCCAAGTGGTGACTAACCCATCAAAGTGTTCATGTTTATTCATTTTAATAATGTACTTAGCATAATAAAAGTTAAAAATCCCTTCAGAACAGGTGTGTTCAAACATAAAACGACACTCCTTTGATAGCAATTGAACCTCCTTCAGGAGAGTCCATGGCAATAAATGTTTGCCAGAAAAAGACAAAACTTGATGCAGCATATTTTTAACAAATAGCTAGATAGTGCTGATATTTAATCTGTTTCACCACATTTTGAAAAGAAGTTTTAACTTAAGATATATATTGCAAAGGGCAAATTGTTCAAAGAAAAAAATAAGCAAAACAGGAACCTTTCCCTCATTTATTTCCATAAGTATTTTGGTAGTACTAAGTGTTGTGGTGTGGCCTCAGCCAGCAACAAAGAACCAGGCGGCCGCTCGCTCAACCCTCCCCCGGCAGTGGGGGAGAATCGGAAGAAAAAGGCAAAACTCATGGGTTGAGCTAAAGGCAGTTTAACAGAACAGTGAAGGAACGGGGAAAACAACAACAGTAACGCTGATGGAGGAACGTACAGACACGGTTACCATACCACCGCTCACCACCGACCTGGGCAGCCCCAGCCCGCTCCCAAGCTACAACTTCCTCTTCCTCCCCCTCCCCCGGCCAGCTCCCCCGCCTATAGACTGGGCATGGCCTCAGGTGGTATGGAGTACCGGTGTCCCGGGCCACATCCTTGGGAAAATTAACCCTGTCCCCGCCGGAACCAGGACAATTGTACATACCTAGAAGACTGATTCCAGATGTAGGATCCATGATGCAAGTAATGTTGTACAGTTGTGCTTCCCTGAACATCAGGTGGGATAGAGGTATACGCTAGTATGAGGATTCAGAAAAGCCAACAGTCCAATCAATGGCATGCCAAGCCCAACATCCAAAAAAGGCATTTGGCAAAAACTGTTATGTGATCTTAAACACATACTGCAGTGTCCTTGTAAAGGCAAGTCTGAAAGCCCCTTCAGCTCAAAATGCAACAAGATCAGCATTTTCTCTGTTCTGTTTACATAAAAATGATTTCTGCATCTCAAACAGCTTTAGGTGGGATGCGTCTTATGAATACAGTCTAGCAAACACACAGTAGGTCTCATAACAAGTTTAAAAGCCTTTGAAAATTTCCAGTAACAGTTTGAGGTGCCTTACAGCATTTCAAAGAATTTTATGGGATTCCTCTCCTGAACTCTGTTGTTTTTATTCTACCCAACTCTCACTGTCAGAGTTCCTACAGTCTGGCCCAATTACACTCCGCACTGCAGAGGCCTCTACAGTAATGCTGAAAGCATACAAATGGATGGCTTTAAGAAAAGATTAGGGTGTACTCTCCACACAACTACAGTATTACATTTAGGGAAACACCTTTAGCTGCTTAGGAACTGATGTAAGATACACATTGTACTGGAAACACAGACAAATTCTATCAAATAGGGATAAGTCCATACACTTCTGCTTCAGAAGGAATAACACTAGCTATTATAATTCCTGATAATTAATTGTTGTATAAGAATTAAAATATATTCAGCATCTTTTTAAATACCAGTTCATTATAGGTGGACTTTGTGCAACACAAACATGTAACACCATAGTAAGTAATTCTCCTTAGATGATGAAACAGATATGTTAACAGAACATGAAGCAAACAAGCACCTTAAAACCAGAAACAATTTCTTCCCATGGTTCTATCACAGAGTATTTTTTTCAGTTGGCCATTTTTTAAATTTAAAAACCCAAACAAAAATATTCAAAGAAGATGCAACAAGAAACGTACAGAGATACAGTACAACAGCTCAGAAAGAGCTTCAATAAAGTTCTCCATTTTATAAACAAAATAGTGTAAGATGGAAGAAAAGCAATTCTACTTTCTAAAATATTATACATTTACATTGCTTATAGATGAAAAACCCTGCCAATACAGTTTAAGAATAAGCATGGAAAAGCAGAGTGGCAAAATTCTCTTTGCGAGACTGGGAACAGTCAGTATGCCGTGTATTTCCCTGCCATGAAGTCTGAAGGCTATGGATAAATCCTCAAACTAACAACTGATTCAGTACAACCTTGCATCTGATTTTATGGAAGGATTTTTTTTTCTCAACACAGCAGATAGCGAAGGATGTCAAGAAATGTGGTGTCTGAGTTGACTTGAATGAAGTGATGCTTTTAAGTTAACACAGAGCAGCTGGATTTACAAATGCACTTCTTTAAGAGCTCACAGGACTAACAATAGGCTTTATAGATGCATATGTCCATTTTTAAGTAGAACCAGCTAAGCAAAATTATCCATTTTCCATTTTCAAAAGCAGCAGTTTCCCCTGGTCAAAGTAAGCATCTTAAATGGCTTAAAAACCTATTTAGGGAAAATACAATCTTATTTAAAGCTTTAACAGTATCAAAAGATTTACTTTCAAGTAATCTTGCTAATTCAATGCCTGTATTCTCTCACTGAACAAACATTGCCAGTTAGGAGGGGTAAACATATTTATTGATGGAAGAAGTCAGCAACAGGACTTACTGCCATTCTCTATCATACAGAAGTGCTTAACAGCCCAACACTCAGACCTCCCAAGTGTGGGGCTACTACTCTGTCCACTGGACCACCACTGAGCTGAAAGTAGAGCACGTGCACATGCAAACATGTTGTCCCTGTACTTAATCACACTGCTTTGTAACAGACATGCAATAAGCTCACACTTGTTTTCCAAAACCACGGTGCAGCTTATTTCTTGTAGTAGTTACTACTGTTCATTATTTTTCATTACTTCTAAGTAAGAATCTAAGTAAGAATTCTTCTTACTAACATAATTTACAGCTTCCATTTAAGAAAACCAGTAGAAAGATGATGTTCTTTAGAGACAGTATACTCTTCTCAAATGTGAATTTACTAAGGATAATTTGTAGTGTATTAAATGCTACACGTTTATACTATTTAGCAGTAAGCCTCAAAAAACATCTGTTTGGTACTATCTGATGTATTCTCGGTGTGATATTGCCAACTTCATTAGTTTTATCTCTGTCTTATGAACAAGAAGGTCTCAGTGCCTTCCCACATGAAGCAGTCACCATTCAAAGCTGCAAACAGAATAGACATGAGGGGCCATATCTGCTGCCTAAAGCATGACAGCTGATGGAGTGCTTTGCCTATACAGAGAAATCTGACCATAAAGCAGACAATTATCTGAACTCTCTATTTATGTAGTCCAGAATAACTGAACTTTCTTAAATACAAATCACAAAAATGGTTCTTAAGTTTTGTTACGGCTTTCATCATCTCTGAAAAAAGACAGTCTTCTAAGTTTCCCTTCTAACACTCCAGACACAATGCTTCTCACAGTTCCTACCAACTGAAGACTCTAAGAAGGCTGTAAGACTTGGCAAACTTGTCACACGCCATTATCAGTAAAACCAAATTTTTGCAATTTCTTTTGCAGGCATTTTTTTCCAAGCAGTAGCTGTATCATACCATTGGAAGCTTTATTGCTCTGAAGTTTCTGTTCTAATCTGTTGTTGACTTTGGTAGTACCTTATCCTTACTCTTCCCAGCTGTCTCTTCCTGTCACTGTTTTGACTTAGAAGTTACTAGCCATACATTGTCTCTCCTTAGCCTACATGATCTCTCCATCATTTATCAGCAGCTGTGGCTAACCAGGGAGGTTTCCAGTTGACTGGAGGTTAGCAAATGTGATGCCCATCCACAAGAAGGGCCAGAAGGAGGATCCGGGGAACTACAGGCCTGTCAGTCTGACCTTGGTGCTCGGGAAGGTTATGGAACAGATCACCCTGAGTGCCATTACGCAGCACATGCAGGATAATCAGGTGATCAGGCCCAGTCAGCATGGGTTCATGAAAGGCAGGTCCTGCTTGACAAACCTGATCTCCTTCTAAGATAAGGTAACCCACTTGGTGGATGTTGTCTACCTGGACTTTAGTGAAGTCTTTGACACCATTTCCCACAGTGTTCTCCTGGAGAAACTGGCTGCTCATGGCTTGGATGGGTGTACTCTTCGTTGGGCCAAAAACTGCCTGGATGGCTGGGCCCAAAGCGTGGTGGTGAATGGAGTTAGTTAAATCTAGTTGGCAGCTGGTCACAAGTGGTGCTCCCCAGGGCTCGGTATTGGGGCCGGTTCTGTTTAATATCCTTATCAATTACCTGGATGAACGGATCGAGTGCGCTTGCAGTAAGTTTGCAGATGATACCAAGTTAGGTGGGAGTGTCGATCTGCTTGAGGGTAGGATGGCCCTACAGCGGGATCTGGACAGGCTGGATCGATGGGCCGAGGCCAATGGTATGAGGTTCAGCAAGGCCAAGCTGCACATCCTGCACTTAAGTCACAACAACCCCATGCAGCACTACAGGCTTGGGGAGTGGCTGGAAAGCTGCCCAGCAGAAAAGGACCTGGGGGAGTTGGCTTACAGCCAGCTGAATGTGAGCCAGCAGTGTGCCCAGGTGGCCAAGAAGGCCAACAGCATCCTGGCCTGTATCAGGAATAGTGTGGTGAGCAGGACTCGGGAAGTGATTGTCCCACTGTACTCAGTACTGGTGAGGCTGCACCCTGAATAATGTGTTCAGTTTTGGGCCCCTCACTACAAGAAAGACATTGAGATTCTGGAGCATGTCCAGAGAAGGGCAACAAACCTGGTGAGGAGTCTAGAAAACAAGTCTTAGGAGGATTGGCTGAGGCAACTGGGGTTGTTTAGGCTGGAGGAAAGGAGGCTGAGGGGAGACCTTATCGCTCTCTACAACTACCTGAGAAGACGCTGTAGTGAAGTGGGTGTTGGTCTCTTCTCCCAGGTAACAAGTGATAGGACAAGAGCAAATGGCCTCAAGTTGTGCCAGGGGAGGGTTAGATTGGATATTAGGAAAAATTTCTTCAGTGAAAGGTTTATCAAACAGTGGAATGGGCTGGCCAGGGAAGTGGTGGAATCACCATCCCTGGACGTATTTAAAAGATGAGTAGATGTGGTGCTGAGGGACATGGCTTAGTGGTGGTTTTGGCAGTGTTAGGCTGATGGTTGGACTTAAGAATCTTAAAGGTCCCTTCCAATACAGATGATTCTATGATTCTTCATAAAAGATATGGTTGCTCGTAGTGATGCTCACAAATTAAAAGGAAGAAAAGAAGCAATGTAACAGCAACACAAGTAGTGTACAGGTCTCAACTGAGAACTGCTGCTATAACATAAGTAATACTGTATGGCCTTTAAAATTGCTGAGGAGGGGGAAGGAGAAGAAACCACAAAGAAGTTCCCCACTAATTCAAAACATCTTCAAGAAGCAGGCAAAAATATATCTGAAGACATGCTGATACCTTTTATACAACACCAAACTGCTCTGTCTGGTTTTATGTAATGAGAAGTTCAGACAACCTAGATGCATATGATAGCTGAAGGACAACTAGCTCAAAAACAATGAACCAAATTCATTCAAGAATATTCTAGTTGTCCATTAATTAAGTCTTATCCTTTGTTAATTCTAAATTAGCTATTTCCCTTTCCAAACTAAAGCCTGCTGATGTCTTATTAATGGCACATAGTAACTGGACTGTTCTAAACACAGAGTGAGAAGATGAAGCTCAGCTGAAGGGGTATCACAGACAGCAAATTACCTGTAAAATGTGGCCACTTTATGCTACACTTGCTGGAAGCTTGTTTGTGCAATAATCTGTTTCTGTACAATGTTTAAAAGTGTAGTTTACATGACCCTAATGTTTAAAGGTACCATCCTAGAGAGAATGTTATCCACGTCAGAATACAATTCCAGAATTATTCCTTTAATTCTGTGTAATGTGCTGTTTCTGAGCTTTTGAAACCCCTCCCCTAGGTTCAGGTGTTTTCTTTAACACTGTACTTACCTAAATATCATCAAGCCAAAATTTAGTAGAATGTGAAACAAATGTCATATAATATTACAAAGAATTCTAAATTACTCAATAGCCAAACTTTATAACATTCACTTCCAGAAGTCAAAATGTAGTCAGTCCTTCCATGGAGTAACAATGGATGTTATAGCAACATCAATAATATTAACATCCCTTATTAAACAGTAAAGTAAATGAGATATTCCTTTCTAGTAATTTTATAAGCCAGCATATCTTACAAAAATGAACTCTGTAACAAAAAGGAAAGTAACTAATCAAGAAAGAATTGTGATCTGAAGAGTTAAGTGCAAAGACACCTAGATCTGACATCTGAAGCAAAATTATCCTATGCGTGGGGATGTGGCATGGCGTAAAGTTTAGGCAACATACATCATGTTTTAAGTCTAAGGACAAAATGGTTCAGGAAAGAATGACTGGAATTAATGGCTTTGCAACTGGCAAATATAATTAACCTTCCTTATATATATCAGCACAGAAAACAGGTGGAAGACTTAAACCACTTTGGATTATAATAAAATATTTTTCCACTATTTCAACTACATACATACCAAGGTGAGAGAAAAAAAAGGGATGCGTGTCACATCTTTCATTGCTCGATTTCAAGTCATTGTTTTCATGATTTTTTTTCATTTATTATGGTGCCCTCCCAAACAATTTGTGCATCATTTACTACTAGTAATTTATCTTTGTAAGTAGAATTCCAAGATTGCAAATAAAAGAATTTTACAAAAAACATAGCAGATATAATCTAAACACATTTCCTAGGCTGTGAAGCCAATAACAGAATTGCTTGTGGTCACAAACAAATAATATTAATTTTAATATGTTTAATGCAAAAGAAGAATTATGCAAGGAAGAATATATTCTGATGAATGCACATATATGGCTTTCAGCCAAATACTGAATCTGTGCTAACCAAAAAAAGTTACACAAATCAAGTTATATTTACAACACATAGTAAGAAAATCAATCAAAAAAGAAACACCTTCTCTGTCCAATGTTCCCTAGTTTATGAGAAATGGAAGGTATATGCATCCTTGTTTACACCACCAGCTAATAAAGCATCTTCTGCTGCCTACCACTGCTTAGACTGTCAGGTCTGTAATTAAGAAAAACTTCAAAAAGAGCCATTATTGCTGCAACACTATTTGCAAACCTGCATAGTAGGGGCACAGGCATTTATATTCATTTCATCATGAGAACACATTTTCAGTATATTTCTATTATACAAGAGTCACCATGAAATTAAAATCAAAGCTCTCTGAATGACAATGAAGATTTTTCCTAAGAGTTTAATTGGCACTTTTCAATTTGATTCATAAGAATATTAAAACCAAGAGGTAAACAATTGCAGCCCTGGTGCTCTTACTGTCTCTTTCATACTAACATTACAGAAGGAAAAATAAATAATAAAGCTGTGGTGCGTCTGACCCTCATCTTCTTCACTCTCCTTTTCTCCCTCCTATAAAAACAACTGAGAACTATCCATAACGCTGGGAGACCAAGGAGTACTATCTTTCCAATAGCTTAACATTTTCATAACTATTTTCATGAAGGCAGAGGAAAAACCTGGCAGGTCTTAATGAAGCAAAGGTGCTACTTTTTAATAAAAAAGAAAAAAAAGGAAAAAAAGTACAGATTTTGTCATTAAATCAGATTTTTATTTTGTTTGTAGTTAACTATTTTGTAATTCTTTGAGAAAGAAGCCCTAGTTAGAAAAAAAAAAATAATATCCCAAACGTGCAGATCTATTCTGATGGGAAAGGCGACTCTTCTCAAAAGAGTATAAAAATACAACCTTAATTTAATGCTACAAGATTACTGGGGCCACAGTGACGAACATCAAAAATAGAAATTAATTATGTTAGGAAGTTCTAAGAATATTTTAAGATTAATCATACTCTTCATTTACCCAGAGAGGTCAATCTACTCAGCTTTTGCTCTTTATGTTCCAGATGTGCAGTTCACACATCAAGAGGATAACCCAGCTGTTACAGTAGAGATTATAACAAATGCTGATTTCTGTCAGCAGTTTAGCTAATTATGGTACATTCCAAGTTTAAAAAAATAACAAGGATATCATACTTATGAAGACAGTAGTAACCGAGTGGTTCATGAAGACATTGGTTGCAATTTATTTTTGTTATTTCTTTAAATGCTTTATTACTTTTAAATTACAACACTGTTTCATTATATAACTTCTGTATTGAATCTCTAGAGCCTTTATAATACCACTGTTCAACATAAACAGCCTTTTTGTAATTGCTTTTATTAAAATTAACTCAGCTTCTTCAATTTCTCTTAGACTTGATGGTGACCATGGCAACATTTATAAGAATTGCATTTGTGAAGCCTCTTCCTAAAAGTGAACCACCCCATCAGACCATTGTCTGCCAGAATAACTATACCTCTGTACTGAAGAAGCCATGGAGTTTTACTGAATTAGGTTGCTGGTAAGACCTAAAATGTAGAAATAAAATGTACTTGATCTGCACATTGTTTGCAAAAGAACAGAGGAAGGCAGTAACAGAAAATACTACCTTTTGAGATCTACCTTTTCCGTAATTGTAATTTTATAAACCACGTTCAAAACTTGCTCCGGGTTCTTGCCGTTTGGAGATAAAAGCAATATATGCTATTCCAAACAAAGCAGAAGAAGAATAACATAAAATGCAAAATTATTTTTGCACTTCTTATATGCCACACTATAAAGCCAAACAATTAATAAAAATGGGATATTACTGATACTGACCAGATCCTCTTCAGTGAAGAAGTAATTCCCAGTTTAGGACCTATATTGAAGCCCGCCTCCACAAGTCTATTGAATCAAACAGGATTTAAAAAGTAGGAGTGGTTCTAACTTAACTTTTATATAATTATACACACATACATATATATGAATCATACCCTCATTCCAACTGAAATACTTTGGAACTAGATTAAACCAGTGCAAAATAAATACAGCCACACACAAACAGCAGGAGTTAATGAAGAGATTTCCCACAACAGACAAGCTCTTGAAGCATATTTTACACCCGTATGTCAGAATCCACAGATATTCATGATCAGAATTACCATTCAAACTATTATCAAATATAGACATTGTGTAATTCCCAACAGTATTTTTTGTCATATGTAATGTATAGGACTAGATCCAAGCTGACAGTTGTTGATGATTCAATTACATAGAGATTTAAAATAAATTATTTGAGAACTAAACAAGGAGATGCTTAAGTGCTTTGTAATATTAACAAATAAATACTATTATAATATTAAATAATAATAACAAATAAATACCTATGGCAAAAAGAACCATATGCCTACATACTACTCACAGAAAGCAGGCTTCATTGCAAGTAGGGACTAAATTATCAAGTGTTCTCCTTGTTATTTCTAATTTTCCATATTTATTTTTCAAGTTGTCTTACAGCTCCTGGCTAAGGAAGATGACTACAGTGGCTTCTACATTTAAAATGTTTATCTAGCTAGCCCCAATAGGCCAGCTTTCCTAGAGACCTGTTTCTAAATGAGAGACTTCAAGTTACATGTAAAGTCTCTCCACAAAAATTATTCAATGCTACAGCCCACAAAAGTGTTTATAGGCTAAATGAGCTTTAAGAGAGTCTCAAAATCTTCTCTTCATCTGCTCTAACCTGAAGAAATTAGGAGCTACAATATTATCAGCTTCTAGGAAGCACAAACTTCTGATGTTTATACACTGTCTAGCAAAAGGAAAATCAGTATCTGCTAAGCAGTTTCATCCTGTAAAACTGTAATTAAATAAAACCATTTCTTGTGCTTTTTACGTCAAGTATTTGGTGATTGACAAAGCTAACAGCCAGCTTAGGGTTGGACCACAAATTCCCTTCAGGGGTAGCTGAGATGACAGAAATACCACTTCAAAGTTCCCAGAGACTTCTGGCCCCTTTATTTACCAGTCAGGCTACTTAAGTTAAACTAATGTTTAAATGAATCCAGTTCATTTTCATTAAAACAGGACAGGGTGCAATTCCAGGGACAACATTCACAGAGAGAAGTGACCTTCCCTGGAATGACAGTGGCAATGGGAAGCGATGGTCTCCAGCCTGCATATTTATAAAAATTTCAACTTTCCTTTTAAAACCAGTATATTCCAATCTCAAGGAAGCTGCAGAGAGAAAACATGGACAAGGACAAGAACCTCAAAATCCTCACTACCGTGCAGTCGAAGACTGAAGCTGTATGTACGGCAGTGTAAAGTTTCTGCTTTATCATCACTTTTATTTATATTTTTAACAATTGTGGATACTTAATTCATGGTTAAAAAAAATAAGTATTGTAAATAAGGTAAGCAGAGATGGAGAAGCTGAAATCTAAGTGCAAATGAAAGGGCACTCCACAAACCTTGCTTAGTTCAGTTGAAATTATTGGAGAGTATGCTTTTCCACAGTACTTATAGTGGTGGAATCAAGTCTTCAGCAGTTCATAATTAAGATACAATATAATAATTAGAAAAAAATTACTCTGGGTGACTGAGAGATGGGGTTTCCAAGAAAGGGCAGCTCAGGTTTCTAATACTGGTATGGTAAAATTAATTTCCACAAGCAAAAAGACAACAAGTATGCTTTTCTGTGATGATTAATACTGTTATTTTGTTGTTATGCAGTCATTTAAATAATCTTGTAAGTTATTAAGCACAGATACTTATCAGTCTGTGTGGCTTTAAAACCATCAAGTAGTTCCTAATATTAAAGAGTGCTGTCTGTGTTATGCTACTAGCCTAAGTCAAGCACATTAGTAAAAACAGCTGTGGAAAAAAAGAGGCAGACAAGAAGCCTTTAACACAGAAAGTACCACAGTGCTATGTTTTGTCCTTTATCTTTGCATGAACACCATACTGTCAGGCTTTTCTCTCTCATCTTTGATGGCGCACAGCTTTAACCAGTGGAGCCAGACAGTTTCTTCAAGTGCCCAGTAGCTGCCATCAAAGGCTTTCTGGGTCAATGAATTGTATTCACTGTGGTGAAGGTAGTATGTGCACAGAAATGAAAAAAAAGCACAGGATTTTCAAGATAGCAACGCATCTCAGCGCAAAGACAACAGTCCAGTAAAGTCTTGCAAAGCCTGAAGAAAAGTTTTCAAATGGCAACTTTTGACCTAATGCAAGATAACCATGAACTAAATTACTGTTCGGCTCTTCTAGACTTTGAGTACAACAAAGTAACTTCATTTCAGATTCAGTGCTGCCACTTGCAGTTCACCTCCTTTTTGATGGCTCATAAATAAGCGAACAGCTCCACTGTGTCAGTTATCTAAATAGCATAGCCTCCTCATCTTCTCAAAATGCCCCTTGTTCCAATCCTAACCTTGAAAAAACAAGTGTGCTTTTAATTGGATAATTTAGGGTGCTAATACTCTGGATTGCAACATTGCCAAGCCACTCAGACAAAGTTCCTTTCATACATCAATTAACATGTAAAGAAAACACTTAAATAAGAGGTAGTATACTGAAGAATACTGAATCTCACACGCCCTCTATTAATCAAGGATTGATCAGGCTGAAAAAGAACAACTGAATAAATGAAATGGAACAGTTTTATACAGCATCGCTCAAATTCAAGGTGTAGTGTAGGCTACACTACACCGACTCTATTTCACTGCCTTGTGCACTTCCACACTGCTTAAAATTTCTTAGCATAAATCATATTATATTTTCTTTCTGGATAAAATAGCAAAGATTAATAATAATGAGAACTTTTAGCTTAATTCACCAATATTTGATGCTTAGACTGGTTCTCACTTAAGAAGAGATAGGAAATGGAGTAATATGGCAAGACCAGCTTTAGAGTAAGTGTTGCCAAAGGACCTGTTTCTCATCTTTCTTTAGTAGTCTGACCGCAGGGATGGTATCTCACAAATATATGACTATGGTTAAGTTTTGGGGTAAAGTTATTAAATAATTTGGTGTATTTCAATGAAGAACTTTTTTACATACACTAAAAAGAAAAAAATCCAGAAAAAGTTGCAACTTGTATCGTACTTAATAGCCCTGATTATTATTGGACACACAATAGCAGTTGACACCAAAATATGTTTAAAATGTTAACCCTCTACAATGTTTCCTTCTATCCTTCTAAAAAACATCAAAGCCTTCAAATAATTAAAGCGTGTAAACAAACCTGCCAGCAGTGTTCACACAGTCATGCCTAAGAATATTTAAAAAGCCTGCTGAGTGCATGTCTTTGGCATTTACGATTAAATTCTACCTTGGAGTGAGCTGAAGTTTTGCTCTCAGCTCTACAGCTGGACCAGAATTCCACTCCTACAATTCCCAATAATGATTTTAAGCATGTGCTCTCATTACATTTAAAAAGACCCTACACTCTACATTAAAACAGTGTAGACTTTTAAGCATGACACGAAGCTGATTATTCAACCTACTAGTGCTGATGTATGTTTGCCTCTGAGAAATACAGGATGTTGAGCTCTATTAGTCAACTATAATAGAAAAGCTTCAAATAGCAAATATTCTTACGTGAATATTGGATGTTTGTGCACATTTCTTACAGAAAGTTTCCAAACTCATCTTCCCTTTCTCTTTTTTCCATGTAGTGCACACAGTTGTGATAAATATTATTTAGGTAATGTGTATATAAAGACGGCGTGACAGATTCTACAGGAAAAAAGGGTAAGTGTTACAAACACTCAAAAACTCATCACAATGTTGCATGTTTTCTTCTTCTATATGCACTTGTTTTTCATATATAATTTTCTTACGGACAATATGTAATATAAAAAAAAAAAAAAAAAAAAAGGAAAAAACCAAACAAGAAATTACTAGAGGAATCTTTGCAACTGTCTAGACACAGTAAGGAGAAATACAGAAACACCAGTTAATTAGTTTTGATCTATCACTGAATGATGGTAAAGGGAACTACTGAAAAAGACTAACATTCCCTCAAAAATAAACAAATACCACATAATAGCTGCAATACTACACAACTCATTAAATGCATTAAGTATATTATATATAGTGTAGCCAGTATCTTGTTAGCAGCTTCTGTACTTGTCTTGCTCCTTGTAATCTCCATCACAAGGAGCACCACTTAAAACTTAAGTCTAGACTTAGATTGAGAATAAAAGCATATATTACTCAGCAGTATACTGAATGGGTGCAGTTAATGGCATTGTAAACGGCTTTCTCAAAAGTCATTTTGCATTTCATATAATGTGCTTCAGTCAAAATTACCTTTATCTTATCCTAATTACCTCTGAATGTTTTTTCTACAGATGTAAAAATAATACTTCTGGGAAACAGAGAGAATCGGCTTGTGGGGCTTTTAAAGTAAAAAAAAAAATCACATGCGGTAATAAATCTAGATGCCACATAAATCTAATCACATAAGAAAATATATATGGTATAAAATGCATGTACTGTTAATGCTTTCCTAGAATTGTGAAAATCTAAGTTTGAAAATTAGAATTCTTACAAAAAGCATCTTCTCATATATGGTTCTTAAAAATCAAACTGAACACATTCTGTGAGACTGCTTTTTGGCATTTATAAAATTGGAAAGCAAAAGCCTACCCAATTTAAGTAAAACTGCAAAAGCAATCAACCTGAAATCTGTTAAATTTATTGCAAGTCTTTGTAGTAAACTCAAAACAAATGTTATTGGGCTCAAGAAAACATACATTCACAATGATTTTTAAAATCTGTTCTGTAATAGCATGCAGAAATGTACTGAATTAAGACACTTATTCATGGAGCATTTAAGGAGTTTTATAGAGTTCTGCAGTTACAGATTTCAAAATACAATATGAACCAGCTCATTTATAATTCTATAATTACTGGCCATGACTTCATGCAAGGTAGCATTTCCATTTTCCTTTTATGTTAAGCACATTTTTGTAGACAACTAGAGAAATATGAACATTTAGCAAAACCCTGGATACTTTCATTCTTTTATTTTAAAGCAACTACACTTGGAACTTCAGTTGATTTACTTTCATTCACTTTAAGGCATCCTACAAGATTCTTGATTAATTCCACCTAAAAGCCTGATGCTGTATTTTTTGTAACAGACCTGTGCAGTAGTTTGAGAGAGACGAAATTTTGCAATACTGTTAGAATTCAGTACACAAATAGGCATCACAGTTCATAAGTGACCTACAGGTTCACAAAAAGGTTGTGTCCCTTAAAACTGAAAAGAGTAAAAAGGATAAAAGTATCCTTGTATCATAAATAAGACAGTGCATTTAAAGTATTCAAAAATCTGACAGTCCACAAAGACCTGTTAAAGGAAGCTACTAATTCAATTAATCAGTATAGCTTATGCACATTATGACAACTACGTTTCATGTGGGAATTTAAATTTGGATGTCAAAGGCCTGAGCATGTAACTCCCACTGAGTTTGGCTGAATCAACAGGACTGACCTGAAGAAATTATCTCTTTATTTGGGTCTAACTTAACAACAAAATCCGTATCATCTATATCAAAATCAGAACAAAACAACAAACTCCCCTGAGCACTTTGACCTATTCATAGCTAATTTGCTACAGTGATAAATGCATGTAAGAGTTAAGAACTGAAAAGTGTGAAGTGGCAGAGTGATACAATTGGTGACACAGTCAAGGAGCCCATGTAAATGCATTCCCCACTGGCTGCAACACACTGCGGCTTGCAGTGCCATTGCATTTTAGGCTGACTTGAGTCCAGGCTGGTTTAGCCTGCCCATGTGTCGAATCCCCCTTCCATCAGCAGCTGTGCAAGTTACTCCTCCTCTGGCTGCCCCAACGTCAGAGGCTTCCCTTACTCAGAGCAGAAGGTATATATTGACTGTTGAACCAAGGTGCACATTCAATTTCCCCAGCTACATTAAAAGCTAGTTGTAGTACTCCATTGATTTTAAACTTACAAATTAGGTAATCTGAATTACATGAGAGACAGCTTTTAATTTCTTTGATACCAGTCAAGTTGGTATCCTCTGTGTCTTCTTAACGTAATGGTAAGTGGGAAATAATGAGGAGGAAAGACCTCCCCATGCTCAGTTTCCCTTTACTAGAAATATTTTCAAATATGAAGATGCACCTCTCCACTAACCACTCACTAGTAATCTCATTGCCCAGACCGTCTCCTGCCTTAAGTAGGATTCTGCAGGAGGAAATCAAGTACAGGTGGAGGAGGCA
Source organism: Burhinus oedicnemus (assembly GCA_008921705.1). Taxonomy (NCBI): domain Eukaryota; kingdom Metazoa; phylum Chordata; class Aves; order Charadriiformes; family Burhinidae; genus Burhinus; species Burhinus oedicnemus. The sequence goes on from VFFE01007739.1 coordinate 360,980, forward strand.
TTTTCAGAATTCTCTTAGCAATTTCCACAAAATAACATATCATTACTACACAAATACAAAATAAAACACACAAAAAAATCACAAGATTACCATAGCAGGTGTTAGTTATATTTCTGCAAATAAAGATTAGACCAGGTGCTAAGTCTAGTGAAGGGTAGACATTCCTGTCTCAATCTGAAGCATCACACTAGCTACACAAAGTAGCTAGGTAGAAAGCAACTTAATAAAAGATACCATTTGCAAATATTTACCAAAACTCCAACACCTGAGATATTGACAGTTTGCTGGTCTACAATAAATTTCACAGAATGTAATAACCACAGATATTTAAAACATAATGGTACTATAACAATACAATTGGATAGATCACTATGTAAAGAATCTAAAGACAGAATTAACACCACAAACGCATATGGTGCCTAGTTCAAATCAATGGCCACAGTTATCAGGGATCTTATATTCCCTGTCTTTCACTCTGTTGCACACATGCCCATGGGTGGGGATGCCCCCACACAAAAGTTTAATCAGGCCTATTTCCACAGACGTTTATAGACACTAGTGGAAAAATATGCCGGGTACTGGGCAGCAAAATAGTCACCACATACTTGATGCAATACAGATACAATCAAACCTTCAAACAATTCTTTTTTTCTGAAATATTCTTAGGTATTTAGCTCTATTTGCAGAACAAAACCAAGTTTCAAAGGCTTGACAGTCACCATGAAATGAATTCTAGTCCTCCTGACATCTCATCAAGCACATTAATCTCTATTGAGAATACGCGGGCTACTCCAAGTACAAAAATAAATGTAATTCATAAATTACAGCCATGCAATCTCATGAGTGCATTCATAAAAAGTGATTTAGAAAAAATAATAGCTGAAATGAACAATTCAGTTTAGCTCAATCACTAATTACGGGCTTAACACAGACTTTAGAACTGATTCTTGACCAAGATTTGACTAGATTTCAGTAACAGTTTCTTCAGACTTAAAACACAGACACACTGTTATCATTTCACTACGCAGAAAATACCCAGGAATTTTCTATAACTTCCCTCTGAAATTCTTCAGTTACTGTGTTAGGAACATGGACACACCACATGTCAGCATTTCAAGGATGACCTGGAGAATCAGCAAGACTCCTGTGGCAGCTATTTCTGTATGATGCCTGTGATGCCTCTCTGGGGTGATGCACTCACCCCAAGACAACAAAACATCGAAGGGGCTTATGCAGCAAGGTTGCTGAAATAGGTCCTGTTTAATAAAAAAATGGGATCCAGTTGACACCTGCTACCACTTACCTGAAGGAGGTGGTTTCGTGCTTACTTTGGTACCACTTCTTGAAGGGAGAGGCAGAGAAGGCTGCTGCCAGAGCTGCAAGCCTCACTTGGTGTGGCAGAGGGTTTCCATAACTCCCTCACATTGCTGAGGGACCAGCAGTGCCTATCTGGCTCTGCATCTCAGGGGGAGCAACTCACAGGGCAGTAATTACAGTGGGGGGCACAGGCAAGCACTTGCTTTTCTAGAAGAACCGCAGAGACCAACCACAATTCTTCAGAAGGCCAGAAAAACAGCAAAAGCTGTAGTATTTTACAGCAGACTACCAGGTATTTTTGTCACAAGCTAACGTATTACCAATACTGATTTGACACACTCGCAGCCCTGTGCACAGGCCCTCAGAGGAAAGATCTGGCACATTATTCTCCAAGATGCACAGTTAATGCCAGCCTACATTTTATGCAAACTGCTTTTCCTTACAAAATATTCATATTCAATTTAATAGGAAACTACAACATTTCCACATAGTTCTGTAAACACCCATCAAATTTACCAGAAGTATCTATATTTTGCATGAACCTCTACAGAATAGCTCAACAGAAGCTATGGACAAGAATGCTACTATTGTATTGCTTGAGGCATTTGAGCTTCACAGAAATTGCTTGGTATTCTGTTCATCTGACTTGCAAAGTCAGTTTCACAGTCAGGTCTGTGGGGCTGTGTAACAGGTATGCCTGGAAGAATCTTCAATCTACCATTACAAACAACAATCTAACTGTGAATTTTCTCTGCTAATGATCCTTTCTCATTGACATACATTGGGTACATGTTTGAGAGAGAAAGAACTGCTTTGGGTTTTTCTTTCAAAAATGGTGAAGCCTGAGATTTAGCTTCATTGAACACAGATTCTTGCTTTGATAAGTAGTCATTTCCTACATTCCTTCCATACCAGCAAATGCTTATCATTTCAGTGCTAAATATTTCATATGGAAGCATCATATCTTCACCTACAAATGATATTAAAAGGGAAAAATTGAATACTTGATTTCTTATTTTTTTTAAGCAATAAGCAAGTATGCAACAAGGAATCCAAGAATCAGTTTTAAGAAGCATGAGTTGGCTTGGACATGTTATAAAAATGGTTAGATGCCTTAATTAATTACATGTGTGTATATATATACACACAGATGTACACACATTATTAACACTTCTTTAGAGAACCCCACTTTGCTGCTTCTCTTATTGCATCACTAACCGTGAACCTAAATCTGAATCTTGAAAATCTCACTTTCTCTGACAGAAACTTCAAAGCATTTTTAGTAAGAGGATAAGGACATACCTGTATCTACAATGTAAGGATTCCTTCTCACCCTCAAGCCTCCTTCAGTTAATGCTCGTGTGGCCAAAACTGGCTACAACAGAAAAATGTTGAAATAGCATATCTTCTATAAACAGAATTCAAAGTCAGGAATTAAGGGTCAAGTATTCCACTAAAGCCTGACCAAATTGTATCAGCAGTAAGAATGATTCAAGGTTATGCTCAGATCGAATTCTAACATTCAGTTTCTGCACTGTGTATGTCTGTATATCTACAGTGTGTCTAATCCAGCTACATAGCAGATTTAATTAAAAGGCAGATTCTCTCTTTTCATGCTCTTGCTCTTTTAAATCTAAAAAACTGAGTACTCCAATCTCAACTCCAAGTTGAATCAATAGATGCTGTAGCCTCAGACAGCCTTTCCCTTTTAACTGAAAAGTTGTTTTTCCATTTCCTGTCCTAAATAACTGTGTGGTACACTAACAACCAACCTTATTCTAGAAACTGGTAAACTAGTACACTTATATACATAGATACATGGACAATATGTATGTGAATACATGCCTTACAATTTGTTCACTGAATCAGTCTGGAGCCAAAAATAAAATTAAAACTTTTATTGCACATCGGAAAATAAAGATTTTAAAATGTTAATTAACAATAGCGTTCCTGAAAATAAGAAGGAAAAAATATTAACTTCTGGGGACAAATCTGAGAGAGATTAAAGCATAATAAAAGACAGATTCAGTCCTGCATACTGATACTATGAATGGATGAGGTCAATATAATGCACATGTTTGAACAGTCAAGCAAATAAGTTAGGATGGAAAATATTTTATGATTCCATATCCTGGAAAACTGAAATTGGTAGTCTGCTGAAAGAAGACTAATAATACAACATGGCATGATCAAAACCTTCAGGTTTGATTGTTAGTTTCTGTAACTTCATTATTCTGATTAACTGTCACGTCTACATGTGGATCCTGCCCTTGCTTGACAGACATCTCTCCTGGAACTTTAAGAAGTCTCTTTGTTTCTTTCACATCTGAATTATTGAATTCTCCTCGTATCTAAATCCTTACTGTCTTACTTTAATCAATCCCACAACAAAGACTGCAATCAAAAGCTTTATTTCCTAGCCTGGCTGTTGACAGTTAAGACAAAGGAGTTTTGTTGATTTTCCAGCTAACCAGAATAAGGTTATAAAATATCTAGTCCTTGGATTTTCTTACCCTAACTGAGGCACTGCACTTTTTAAAATGTATGCAGGTTAACAGATGCCACCCTCCTCTCCTTATTACCACCCACACTCATTGAAACTTGGCTGCAGCCAGCAGTTCTGCAAAGCACCCCCATATACTCTGAAGTATATACCTGTGACTGTGTTATTTTGGTAACACCTAGAGATCTCCTTCAAGATTGGAACGTCACTGAACTGGGCACTGTCCAAACACACTGGAAGTCATGATTTTTTTTCACAGTTATTGTTAAGTTGCTTCATAATAATGTGCCTTTATTGACAAATATTCAGCTGGATTCCTCAAACGAAAGAAAAAAGTAAAAACCATGTAGATGCAAAAACAAGATGCTACTTAACCTTGCACCTATTAATTATCATAAGTAGGTCATCAGATGAAAATTAAAAACATCCTGATAGCCTTCACAAGCTTATTTCCAAACAATTTAGAGTATTACAGATTAAGAACATAACACACCCTAGAAACCCACATTGTTGAGTATTTCAAATACAAATACTTACGAAGTTGGAAATAAAATTTCAATGTTTCTAAGCTGGAATATAAGAGAATGGATCTGTCAAAGCTGCAAAAGCTAGCTGATCCCCAAATCTAAGTTTTGAAGAGAGGCAGATTGAAATTTCAAGATATCACTGATCATAATACTGTGCATACACTTTTACCATATTGCTATACTTTCTTTGTTGTGACTCTGCTCCATATTATAACACCTTTCATGAAGGCTAGATTGTTGTTGGCAATAAGAAAACACAGAATCTCTTTTTTTTATTCCAGCATTAAACCAGAAATACCTGTTAAGTGTCTTTTAAAATCTATGGTTAGAAATATAATTTATTAAAAAAATGCTGTTTGAATATTATAATTGAGTTTTTTAAAGTTCTTCCTAGTAAAAACTGCAGAACAAAGCATTATTAATGAAGTGTAAATTTGAAAATAAAATTCCATTTTTCTGGCAGGTCTCAACACCGGGACTGGTAATGACCATCAGTACTTAGATAAAAAAAGGAAAGCTTTTCTAAATGGGATTTCTCTGACTGAAGACTGAAGGTTTGAATCTCTTTTTTTTCACACATTCCCTTATTGTACTGTACAACAAGACTCAGGAAACTTAAATGATTTTTTTTAAAAAAACCCAAACTTACTCCATTACATTTGTAATAACTATTTAAAAATCCTATTTATGATATACTCCTACAGGGATATTTTAAAGCCTGTTCTGTAGAAGTGAAAACTCTGTGCCAGCTACAGTGATAGAAAGAAGCAGAAAGAACCTGTCGTACCATTTGACTCCATGCACGTTGGCCAGTAACTTAAGGCAGAAACTGCAAAACACACTTCCTGGAAAAGATAGAAGTTCAAGATCCAAAATAAAAACTTGCTTTCTCTGTAGGAGTAGCATTTGAAGGGTTGCTGTCAAGGTTTTTATTTTTTTCCTGCCAAATGCTGGATCCCAACTCC
>VFFE01007739.1:378616-416968 GCA_008921705.1 Burhinus oedicnemus
ATAGAAATAGAAATAGAAATAGAAATAGAAATAGAAATAGAAATAGAAATAGAAATAGAAATAGAAATAGAAATAGAAATAGAAATAGAAATAGAAATAGAAATAGAAATAGAAATAGAAATAGAAATAAATAGAAATGGAACGGAACGGAACGGAACGGAACAGAATAGAATAGGATAGGATAGGATAGAATAGAATAGAATAGAATAGAATAGAATAGAATAGAATAGAATAGAATAGAATAGAATAGAATAGAATAGAATAGAATAGAATAGAATAGAATAGAATAGAATAGAATAGAATAGAATAATACTTCAGTTGGAAGGGAGCTACAATGATCATCTAGTCCAACTGCCTGACAGCTTCAGGGCTGACCAACAGTTAAAGCCTATTATGAAGGGCAATGCCCAAATGCCTCTTTTTAAGGCACTGAGAAGCACTGATGTCCTTTCCAGCCTGAAGTTTTCTGTTTCTCGTTCCATGCTGCTTCCTCTCCCATACAGATGGACCCACCTCCTTCCCCCGCCTTTGAGTCTCCCTCCCCTGAGACATCCTGGGATAAGCCTTGCATGTTTCCACAAGCCACGGAACATGTCCCCAGAAAGTTTGGGCATGCCCAAGTGCTCTTGCCTAGCATCCTACAAGGACTTTTCCAGCGCTGGATGCAGTGACCCCTTTCAGCCTTTGCAGCGTTTCAGGGGGCCACCCATCTCAGCTCTGCAGAAAAGCGTATCAGGCGTCTGGTAGACCAGTCAGCACTGTGCCCTTGTGGCAAAGGTGGCTAGTTGTGTGCTGGGCTGCAGGAGGAGGAGTCTTGCCAGAGAACCTTGCAAGACCACCTGGAACTGAATCAGGTGAGGGACACCAAAGGCAACAAGAAGGGCTTCCCTAAATCCACAACTGGCAAAGAAAACACTAGAGAAAATGTGGGCCCATTGCTGAGTAAGGCAGGAGACCTGGTGACGCAGCACATGGAAAAGGCTGCAGTACTGAACACCTCTTTAACTCAGTCTTTATGAGCAAGACTGGCTGTGAGAAATCCCAGGTCCCAGAGATCACAAGGAAAGTCTGGAGCAAAGAAGATGCACCCATGGTGGAAGAGGATTGGCTCAGAGACTATTTGAGTAAACCAGACATACCTAAGTCCATGGGCCCAGAGGGGATGCACTTACAAGTGCTGAGGGAGATGGCTGATGTCACTGAGAGGCTGCTCTCAATAATCTTTAAACAATCATGGCAACTGGGAGAGGTGCCCGAAGTGCTGGTTGGGGCAATCTGCAATATCAGTACAGACTGGGGGATGAATTGATTTGAGAGCAGCCCCAATGAAAAGTTGGACATGAGCTGGCAATGTGTACTTGCAGCCCAGAAAGCCGACCATATCCATAAAAAGAAGCATGGCCATCCGTTCAAAGGATGTGATTGTTCCCCTCCACCCTACTCTAGCGTGACCCCACCTGAAGTCCTGCATCCAATTTGGGGTCCCTAGCACAAGAAAGACATGGACCTGTTAGAGCAGGTCCAGAGGAGGGCCAAAAATTATGAGAAGGCTGGAACACCTCTCCTGTGAAGAAAGGCTAAGAGAGTTGGTGTTGTTCAGCCTGAAGAAAAGGCAGCTCTGTGGAGTCCTTATTACGGCCTTTAAATACACACATAGAGGACTTACAAGAAAGACAGAGAGAGACTTTTTACCAGTGCTTGTAGTGATACGACAAGGGACAATGGTTTTAAATGGAAAAAGGGTAGTTTTAGATTAACATAAGGAAGAAATTTTTCACAAGACACTGGAACAGGTTGCCCAGAGAAGCTGTGGATGTCTCACACTGGAAGTGTTCAAGGTCAGGTTGAATGGGGCATTGAGCAAAAAGGTCTAGTGAAAGATGTCCCTGCCCATGGCAAGGGGATTGGACTAGATGATCTTTAAAGGTCCCTCACAACCCAAACCATTCTGTGATTCTGAGATTCTATGACTAGAGGACCTAGGGAACTACAGGCTGGTCAGCCACTCCTGGAATCCTGAGAAGGTGCTCATACAACTAATGCAGGAAATTATTTCCAGGCACACAAAGGACAAGAGAGGGATTGGAAGCAGTCAGCATGAATTCACCAAGGGGAAGTCATGTTTGACAAACCCGGTAACTTTCTACCATGAAATGACTGACTTGGGAGGCAACGTGAAAGAAGTGCATTAGGAGGGGTGTTGCCAGTAGGTCAAGGGAGGCGATCCTTCCCCTCTTCCGCACTGGTAAGGCCACTGCTGGAGTACTGTGCCCAGTTCTGGGCTACCCAGTACAAGAGATAGACGGAGCTACTGGAGAGAGTCCAGTGAAGGGCCCCAAAGACGATCATGAGACTGGACCATCTCTCCTGTGAGGAAAAGCTGAGCAAGCCCGGACTGTTCAGCCTGGAGAAGGCTCGAGGGGCAACCTCATCAATGTGTATACCTGAAAAGAGGTATACCTGAAGGGAGAGTTTACACAATAGATGCAGGCTCTTTTCACTGGTGCCCAGTGACAGGACCAGAGGCAATGGGTACAAACTGAAACACAGGAGGTTCCGTATGAACATTGGGAGACACTTTTTTGCTGTGAGAGTGACAGCACTTGAACAGGTTGCCCAGGGAGGTGGCAGAGTCTCCATCCTTGTGGACCTTCAAAGCCATCTTGATGTGGTCCTGGGCAACTGGCTCTAGGTGACCCTGTTTAAGCAGGGTGGTTGGACCAGATGACCTGCAGAAGTCCCTCCCAGTCTTAACCATTCTGGGATTTTGAGTTCAATTCGTTCTTCTGTACCATGTGCCTGTGGAACAAAAGTCACTTATAGAACACACTAATACTCTGATGGGTAATTCCTTTTTACCAGCCTGAGCTTCCCACATTACAGAGTTTATCTCCCAGGAAAAAACATTCTCTGACAGTTATAACTTACCAGTCCTCTCAATAGCCCACCATGACAGTGACTGTCATGCTCTATCATTTCTCACTCTGGATTATTTTCCAAATATACTGAAAGTTATTCTGTTACAAGCTTTAGCATACGAAGTTTCAAGACAACTGCAGGCAAAAAGACATGATAGGTTTTCAAAGTCTGTTATAGTGTTTTATTCACATGTAACAGAAAATTAGCTTCACCTTCAGCTAAGAAGCAGATACCATTGATCTTGGCAGACAATGGCAGAGCAGTGGATATTGTCTATCTTGACCTCAGTAAGGCTTCTGACACTGTCTCATATAAGATCCTCACAGAAAAGCTGATGAAGCATGGGCTGCATGAGCAGACAGTGAGGTGGTCTGAAAACACACTGAACAGCCAGGCCTCTTACAACAGGCTTTGTTACATATCTTAAATGTTTTCAGATTGTTTGCCATGAATGTGGTGGTTGTTTTGGTCCTACACATTCAAGCAATCCAACTAAGAACTGAGGTAAGAAAAGAGGCAGCTCAAACACTCTCAAATCCCAGATAGGAGAACTGCTAATTATACATTTTTTTTAAAATTATTTTTAGGAAGCATACTCATTTAAATACTCACAGTATTTTTGATTGTAAAACTGTCTATTAAAAATGCTAGATTCTTACCGTAATTCCTTCAACACAAACTTTCTCCAAAATGTAAAGAAATGTCACACTAATAACAATGTGCAGGAAACCAAAGTAGAGTGAGAAACAGAATATTTCAGTCTAGTGACTACTAAATATCTCACTTACCTCTATTGGTTAGAAGCAAATATAAACCAGCCACTTATAGATACAACTAGCTTTTACCATCCTCAATATTATATGCTCATGATACCCTCTTCCTTTGCTCTTTATTTATTAAAAGACTAAGTGATCTTGATTAAAAAATTACACAAATCAACTTGATTTCATTCAGTATACTGAACACTTTCATTTCCAACACCCTATTCATTGGAAAGAAAAAGCTGGAAAGACGAGTGTACAAAGATACATATTGTGGATGTTGCCTGCATGCTAAGGCTACACAATACTTTAGAAATCCATTTGTGAATTGCATATAGGGATTGATGCTGTTTTGTTGTGGATAGAAGACCAATACAGCCACCTGGCTGCTGTCATGCCACTTGCCCAAGTCATATGTATTACCAGAAAATACTAATAAGCAATTAAGGGGTTTGCTCACTCCTTCCTCCCTTGGAATATAACTTTACCAAGCTCTTCACCACCAAGTTTCAGCATGGAAACTGACAATGTCTACCTCAGGATAAATGTTTTCTGGGGAAGAAAGAAGGGAGGCCAAACTAAACAAAACACTGATCGTATCACAATTCTTGAGAACTGTTCTGGCAAAGTTGCAAGCAGAAAGCAGATACTTGAAATCTGGCAGAAACTGAGTGAAAGGGATGTTGCTTTCTGTTATCCTTTTGGAAAAATTGTGCAAAACAGCCCTCTTAAAAGACAAAACACTTTATATAACATTTAAAGGACCGCAGTTGCAAAGTTCAACATTCCAAAAGCTCAGAAATACCAGTGCATAGGTTCCTGTAGAATACAGATGTGGGTATACATCTCTTCAAAAGGGCTGACACCTCCATGAAGGCACAAAATTAACTGCAGTCATTGATGAAAAACTATCTGCTACCCCTTTTTTCTCCATAGGTCTTACTGTGTGTCACTTAAATTATGCTGTGAAGTAACAATTATTAGTTTTTCATATGCTTTTCTGCAGTGATCATAGCTACAGTGGATGTCTCACAAACACTAATACCTTTCTGCCTCTCACAACAGACCTGCAAGTTTTTTTCCACTTTAACAAATGAAGGGATAGAAACAGATTAAGATCCTAAGTATACACTTGCTCTGGATTTCTCATTTGAGAGATGTAGACTTAATTTACGAGTGATTAAATACATAAATCACTGTGCTCATGCTACAGGCCTGTTAAATTCAGCAGCCACAACTAACACATTAGAGTTTAGGTGATTTTGTATTTCAGCTATTTTAGTTTTGATAAATAAAATGTGCATTAGTTACATGTAATGTTAATGAAGAAACTGCCCTTTTCACATCAAGAAAATCATAGTTTTGCCTAACAAAACAAACAAATGGCTGGATATCCGTAATGCCAGAATGTGTAATGGCAGAATGCTGAAGTCTTTTGCCTTAGTTGACAACAGTGAGATTCCTCAAAGATATGAAGAGCCCTGAAAGCTTAAGCCCACGGGCTTTTCAAGTCAGAAATATCTATATTTCCTCATGTCACATTCTTCAGTACTCCTCTACTTCATAAAGGTCAGACAATTACAAGCTATTTCCAGGCTTCGATGCATATAATACAAAGACAGTACTGCTTTTAAGAAAATAAGGTGAAAAACTGAAAAGATGTACACAGATAAATATTTCAAATCAATTACTTGCCTACCGAGAAGAAAATATACCCTTGCAGTACAGGCATACAATTTGCTAGGAATTATGTTAGCAGTAAAATACATCTATAACAGAGCACTAATTCTTACAGCAAAGAATAACATCAAGATGCTGGGTTTAGACAATGCTGAGACACCAAAAATACTCCATTTTTTCTCTATACACTAAATTTATCCATAACCCTAACTTAAAAAAAAAAAATAAAAAAAGAATGTAAAATGAAGGACAACTATTTAATTGCAGTGAAATTAATTTTACTGAATTTCTAGTTAAGGTTTTGTCCTTTTTCTAAGGGAGCAATTTTTTTCAAAGTTTTACAAAGACCTAAACATTAAATTTAGGAACTATTAGAAATTGTGATTTCACAACTGTACCAAATACTCTGAAAACTGAAGACCTTGTAGAAAACCTGGCTTTTAATTTTTTGTCTTCTTCATTTCTTCAAATATAACACAGCAGTTATATTTGATTCAAATAATTAATAAACTGAGAGAGTCTAAATTCGTAAGAACTGAAACCAAACCTCTGTCCAGAATTTTTTTATTGCTCAGCTGCTATAAAAAGTTCAGCCCAAAACCTACTGCCACACACTCTTCCACAGAATATATAGCACATATTAACTCCTCCAAGGGCTGCACCCCACTTTGCTGCTTCTCTCCTGTACATTCCCACAGCAGGTGAAAGATGACAGCTCTCTGTCCACAGTGATGGAGCAATCACTTGCTTCTTGCCATCGGCACACAGATTTGTCCTGTTAGTTTTGGACAGCTCCAAGGTAAAATTCCAGTGCTGCAGTCTTCAAATAATTTAACATCAATGTTGTTATATGCCACACTTTACATTACACATGCATACATTTATTTACTCATGCTAGCATCAGTAAACGATAAAATAGATAACACTATATTCTATAGTGCATGACAGGATTGTATCATATGATACAATACATAAAATATGAAAAATACAAAATATTGTACAATATCTTCTCTAGATGCACACTTTCCTATTGCAAATGTAAAGCAAGGTAAAATGACATGCCCTTGATCTAAATTTTAGGGCACCCAATCTAACAAAGGCTTCTCTTAATTAAAGTTGGGTTGATAATTATTACAATCCTCATACTGTTTGCTCAAGCTAGTATGTACAGTATGCCCTATCACAGTACAATCAAGTGCTGAAGCAGATGCTGACAAAACTCTCTGAATTGTGCACTTCTGTGACATTACTTGAAAAAACAGAATATTAAACTGTCAGGCTGGGGAGAAACCAAATTCACAACAACTAAGAATGAGCTCTCCTGTTCGACCTACACCTCCTTCAGAATTCAGTATTTTTAAAAAAATAGGTAACTGTCCTGGTTCCAGTGGGAATAGGGTTAATTTTCCCAAGGATCTGGCACTAGAGACAGGTATTCCATACCATGTGACACCATGCCCAGTCTATAGCCGGGGGAGCTGGCCAGGGGAGGGGGAAGGAAGTCGCCGCTTGGGGCTTCCAGGGTCCAGTGGGTGAGTGGTGGTACAGTAACCATGTCTGTACATTCCTCCATCAGTGTTATTGTCATTGTTTTCCTCTTTCCTTCACTGTTCTGTTAAACTGCCTTTAGCTCAACCCACAAGTTTTGCCTTTTTCTTCCGATTCTCCCCCACCACCACAGAGGGGTGAGTGGGGGGCCGCATGGTTGTTTGTTGATGGCTGAGGCCAAACCATGACAGTAACTTTCTCTAGTAGCTCAAGCAAATCTCTAGTTCATCCTGTTTTGGCCACAAATAAGGAATCTGAGCAGAGAGCTAGTTACCTGCTTCTTGGAAATCTTGTACAGTTTTCTGCGCCTTATCACATCAACAATAACAAACAAAAAATCTGTTCTTGTAACTAGTTTTTCAATCCAAAAGGCCTAAGCTTCACACAACAGTTTCTGTTCTCTTCAGAATATCTGACTACTGTCCCAGATGTTAGCAGGCGAGGCCTTTGTTTGCTTATCTGTCTTCAGAGGAACTTAATTTTATGGTAGTACAGTGCAGCATTTGACTTACTCCTTGCAGAAGCTCTTCTGGTTTACATCACAGGGTCGCATAATCCTGTCTCTGACACCTGCAGCCTGGTCAATAATTTAGACATCTATGAATACTGGATGACTAGGTGTCATGGCAATAGTACTACAAAGATTTTACATCATGCCATAGGTACCCACATATATTTTTTCCTTGACTTCGCCAACAATTTCTGTAGAGTGAATTCTTGGTTCTTTTTAGTAATGCACATTACTAAAGAAAGAAGAATAAAATGACTAGTTCTTCAGCATTTTCAGTGAAGAAGAGTAGCTGTAAAAATTCATTTACCTTCTATTATTTTTCCACAGAACAAAGCTTCTGTCACAAAGAGGTACACTACAAGAAAAGAACAAGGTCTCAAGTGCCAAACATCCTCGTTCAATACAAGAACACTCTGATGTGCCGCATGTTTGTAACCGTGACATGGTCGCCTTCAAATATTTCTACAGTATGTCCATGGAAAAACTGTTTTTCCTCTCCCTGGAGATTACACTGAGGTGTCTGTAGAAGGTGGCAAAAAAGGGCATTCTCACATAGCTTTTATGAACTAATTTCCATTCGAAGTCTGCAGATACAAGATTATCTTACTGGCTCCAAAAGCTCTTTGATAAAACAAGCACTTAAACATCCAAACAATTTAAAAGCAATTTGAACAAAACTATTTGCATGAAAATAATACACTGAAGAGAACAAAATTCCCTAGATTTGTTATGTTAGAAAAAAAAGAATAATTCTGTCTTAAGAGGAGAAAGCATACCTCTCACTATCTCTGCTCTCAAATAGTAAATCAATGTATTACAGACTAAATTACATCTCCTGAAGGACACAAAAGGTATCAGATCTCATTCTGTAAATAATACTTTCCCATAAGAAGCACCATCATACACTTCACCCTTTCCCTATCATATAAAAGTATACCCACATATATTTTTCACACAGTGAATTAGAAAAAGAACTACAAATCAAGAAACTACCTACTTTGTTTTGAAGTAAAGTAAACCTCCGAAGTCCATTTGAAGTACATCCAATCCCCAAAGTCCCTATGAGCTTATATGAACAAGAAGAAAGACATTAATGAATTTGGTTGAAAAGGTTGAACAATACTGTTGACAATTTTATGCTTCACTAGAAACCTTTTCTGGTCTTATCATTCATATTACATATCACCTAGCTGCCACCTCTTTTCCCATTAACTTCTTTCTCCTTAAACACACCTTCGAAGCTGCAAATCTTTTTTTCTTCCTCTCCATGCTTAGAGCTCAACTCATTTCAGCAGCCTGGTTTTGTACTTCCCATTGTTCACAGGGCTGAAAACTGACTCTTGACAGCATACGATAACTTCTTGCAGAAGTAGAATATGTGTCATTGTGCGGTAATCAAGGTAGATGGGTGCCTGCAACAATAGATCTCCTTCCAGTACCACAGAACTGCTAATGCTGACAGTGACATATTTCTGGTGAGATGTGAGAGAATAGAGCCCAACAACACCGTTGCATGAAAATGCACCTTATTCCCATTCTAAATACATATGTGAACAGATTGAGTTGTATCATGGGAAACATAACAACATGGGTGCTTGGATGGAAAAAGAGACTAAGTACCATAAAATAATAATTAAAGTAACAGCAATAGAAAAGTTAGCATGTTTTCAGAACATTTGTCCTGAAAATGTGATGTCACGCTCAAAATGGGAATGTCATGCTCAAGGGCAGCCTTGGATGCAGTGATCATGAGATGGTGGAGTTTGAAATCCTTAGGGCAGCAAGGAGGATGTGCAGTAAGCTTGCTACCCTGGACTTCAGGAGAGCAGCCTTTGGCCTCTTCAGGGATCTGCTTGATGGAATACAGTGGGATAAAGCCCTGGCAGGAGGAGGGGCCCGAGAAAGCTGGCTAATATTCAAGGACCACCTCTGCCAAGCTCAGGAGCTCAAAGAGGAAGTCAGGCAAAAATGCCAGGAGGCCTGCATGGATGAACAAGGAGATCCTGGACAATCTCAAACAGAAAAAGGGAGTCTACAGAGGGTGGAAGCAAGGACAGGCAGCCTGGGAGGAGTACAGAGAAATTGTTCAGCCAGCCAGGGATCACGTTAGGAAAGCTGAAGCCCAGATAGAGTTAAATCTGTCCAGCAGTGTCAGGGGCAACAAGAAAGCCTCCTATAGGTATATTGGGGACAAAAGGAAGACTAGAGAAGGTGTGGGGCCACTCAGAAAGAAAACGAGAGACCTGGTCACCCGAGACATGGAGAAGGCAGAGGTACTCAAAGACTTTTTTGCCTCACTCTTCACTGGTAAAGGCTCTAACCACACTGCCCAAGGTGCAGAAGGTAAAGGCAGGGACTGGGAGAATGAGGTACCGCCCACTGTAGGAGAAGACCAGGTCCGAGACCAGCTGAGGAACCTGAATGTGCACAAGTCCAGGGGACCTGATGAGATTCATCCATGGGTCCTGAGAGAACTGGCAGATGTAGTTGCCAAGCCACTATCCATCATATTTGAGAAGTGGCAGTCTGGTGAAGTTCCCACCGACTGGAAAAGGGGGAATATAACCCCCATTTTCAAAAACGGTTAAAAAGAAGACCCAGGGAACTACAGGCCAGTCAGTCTCACCTCTGTGCCCAGCAAGATCATGGAGCAGATCCTCCTGGAAACTCTGCTAAGGCACATGGAAAATAAGGAGGTGACTGGTGGCAGCCAACATGGCTTCACTAAGGGCAAATTGTGCCTGACAAATTTGGTGGCCTTCTGCAACGAGGTTACAGCATTGATGGATAAGGGGAGAGCAACAGATGTCATCTACCTGGACTTGTGCAAGGCATCACTGTCTCGCATGACATCCTGGTCTCTAAATTGGATAGACATGGATTTGATAGATGGACCACTCAGTGGATAAGGAATTGGCTGGCTGGTTGCACTCAAAGAGTTGTGGTCAACAGGTCGATGTCCAAGTGGCGTGCAGTGACAAGTGGTGTTCCTCAGGGGTTGGTCCTGAGACCAGTACTATTTAACATCTTTGTTGGCGACATGGATGTAGGGACTGAGTGCACCCTCAGCAAGTTTGCTGACGACACCAAAGCTGTGTGGCATGGAGGGAAGGGATGCCATCCAGAGGGACCTGGACAGGCTTCAGAGGTGGGCCCATGCCAACCTCATGAAGTTCAATAAGGCCAAGTGGAAAGTCCTGCACGTGGGTCAAGGCAATCCCATGCACAAATACAGGCTGGGCAGAGAGTGGATTGAGAGCAGTCCTGAGGGGAGGGACTTCGGGGTGTTGATGGACATGAGCTGGCAACGTGCCCTCACAGCCCAGAAAGCCAAATGCATCCTGGGCTGCATCAAAAGAAGCGTTGCCAGCAGGTCGAGGGAAGTGATTCTGCCCCTCTACTCCGCTGTCATGAGACCTCATCTGGAATACTGTGTCCAGCTCTGGAGCCTGGAGCATAAGAAGGACATGGACTTGTTGGAGATGGTCCAGAGGAGGGCCACAAAGATGATCAGAGAATTAGAGCACCTCTCCTATGAGGACCGGCTGAGAGAGCTGGGGTTGTTCAGCCTGGAGAAGAGAAGGCTCCGGGGAGATCTTATAGCAGCCTTCCAGTATCTGAAGGAGGCCTACAAGAAAGCTGGACAGGGACTTTTTACAAGGGCCTGTAGGACAAGGGGTAATGGCTTCAAACTGGAAGAGGGTAGATTTAGATTAGATCTCAGGAAGAAATTGTTTGCTGTAAGGGTGGTGAGGCACTGGAACAGGTTGCCTGGGGAAGCTGTGGAGGCCTCATCCCTGGAAGCGTTCAAGGCTAGGCTGGATGAGGCTTTGAGCAATCTGGTCTAGTAGGAGGTGTGCTTTCCCATGGCAAGGGGCTTGGAACTAGATGATCTTTAAGGTCCCTTCCAAACCAAACCATTCTATGATACTATGAAAAAGACACTCCTTATTCCCCATGTTTTATGAGTTTGACTCAAAAGAGGGCAAAGTAATGTTACCAAATGTTTTTCCCTTCCAAGTGCAACACATTTGGAATATATATAGGCAACTTAGATGACTGATATAGAAATATACTACAGAAAAATGCATTTTATGTTCAGTGAAGATCATGAAGCACAGACTGAAATGTCTAGTTAGTCATGTTTAATGGTATATTGTTTATCCTATAATTAATGAGGCGCCAAGAGGTAATTGTTACAGGGAAAATACTGTTGGGCTGTGCTGACAGTACATATTTAAAAGGATTAAATTCCAGGCAGACAGTAAAAAAGCACTGAAGAAGACACTGATAGCCTGCAGTTTTAAGCTTCACCTTCTGGAAGAAATTACAGAACTGATGGATTAGAGCATCAGTTTCAGATACAGAAGCCCCAATCCATGATATACATTTTTTAGGGGAAGCAGAAATAGATGAGGCTGTCAGTTCTTAATATTAAGGCTTCTCTGAAGTTTTCTGTTTCCAAAAACATTACACTGAACTGCAGCTTTAGCAAGTGACAGATGAATTCAGTGAGGAAAAACTTTAAAACTTGCTCAAGGAAAAAAACATACACTCACTTTGGTCAATCTTGATAGCACACAAGTGATACCCCATTTCCAACATGATCCTACTGAGAACAAACTTAGCAAGGTTTAGGGACTACCAGAATCAGCAGCTTCTGGAGGACAAAAGGACTCAACTGATAATAACTTCCATTCTTAAAGCTGAACTTAAAAAACCTGTCCAAACATTATGCTTGAATTCTGAACAATAACATTACACCTCAAGAACTTGTTACCAGGATTAAAACTTCTTACTACTTGCAGTAAGTTAAAAAGTCTAATCTTGTCCTGGATCTAACATAACTTTGGAGACAAATGATGACTACGTATTTCTGTGCAATTGCAACCACGTGCACTGCAGCAAAACAAAGATCTGGGGGGATCCCCTGTCCATGCTCGTCCATAAGAATTACCAGGCCTCTTTTAAATCAGATGCGAACACAATGAGTTTCATGCCTTCGTTATAGATGGACCAGTATCATTACATACATAACTGCTTCTAAACTGTAGTTTACTACACCTTTCACTACTGCTGTCAACAAAGGGGAAAGAAGAAGGAATCTCAATTCCCCCTCCTCCCTGTCCTGAAACTTACTGTGAAAGAAGGTGATAGGAGCTAAATACTAAATATCACAGAAATAAAGAATAAAAAATAGCTACCCTTTTTTTTTCTCAAGGGCTCAGTTTCTTACCCCATTTTACTGCAAATCTACTTTTATACTGTGCCACTCCCAAACATAATAGGCTTTCTGTGGCTTAGAGCTTCACAGTTACCATACACTGTATTCTAACCTCCAATAATTTACTGAAACCCAAGTGATGCAGGCTATATTACTGCACACAAACCCCATGCTGCCATGCCTTCTGCACCTCTGTTACCACCTCATGTAGGTCTTTACTATCCTGAAGCCTGCAGTACAGAAAAAAAACATATACCAATGTATTTGAATGGAGCAGGAATGTCATTACCGTAATTTTGCAATACATATTATATTGCTCTGCAAGAAATATAGTTTTGCACTGATCTAAATCCTCAGATGTTCGAAAAATAGCAATTGTACAATTGTGTCAGAAGGGAACTCTACCTCATATTTAACCTGCAGTAAGATTAAATAAAAGGATTAGAGGTACCCAAATAGGAATTAAGCCACTAATGTTTGAGAAACAATATTTCAAAATTATGAGACATTGTTAAAATTGAATTATTTTCTAACTGGCTAAAATAATTAGATTCTTTAACCCAACCAGAGAGCATTCAAAGGAAATTAAAAAAAGGGGGGAGGGGGGGGAACCAACAGAGAAATAACTTGTAGTAGTTACTATACTACTACTAATGAAAATGTGCAACTTCTGTATCCTTATTAATTTGGAAAACCAACAGAGACACCAGGTTCCCTTGATATAATTTAAACTGGGATAACTCTGAAGATACAATACTGCACGTAACAGTCACAGGGGAATCTCTGAAAGGAGAATACTATTCTTGAATCAGCAGCAGATGCTCACATCCCAGATGAATGAGAACAGCTCTGACATGTTTAAGATTCCTGAAAATAAAAATGACAATGTTTGCAAAATCCAAGTGTCCGTACCAAATACACATGAAGGAGCCACAAAAGAAACTTCATTTATGCATCTAATGGAATAAATGTGAAGACTATTCATCCTCCCACACTGCCAGTCCCAAAAGACATCTGACCAAATTTTAGAGAGTCAAGTTAGGCACTCCAGGTGCTGGGCTGATCACTGGGACAAAAGAGGAGGGAAAGGCAGCCTAAAGAGAGAAATTTAAAAAGGAATTCAAAAAAATAATTGTCTCTTGTTGTTCTTTAAGAAAAGACTACTCACCTACAGAATCATGTAGTCGATGAGACAACTGAAAATGGAAACCCAGTGACCAACTGGTAATGTTAAGATGTTGGAAAGGCCTACTTCCTTTCAAGAACCTGCAGTAGCTACTTAATAAAAATAAATACATAAATACTCAGGAATATTCACTTTTTCCCCACTTTAAGTACAAAACACCGTTAAAATTTAATGGCTTGAGAGGATAAAGGCAACTAATTAATTTCTTCACATGGGAAGAGAACAGAAGAAATTAAGATGAAGTTAGTGTACTGACTGAAATATATATTGCATTCTCCTGAACCCAGTGACCAGTGTTACACCATAAGCTACCCACCATAGCTATACACAGGCCAGAAGAGGGCTGAAGTTCCCTCTTCAAAGAGTCCTGTATCTATGACTAAGACACAGCAGGCTGGAGAAAGCAATGGACCTCTTTTTAACCCGATTCCCTCAAGAAAGACAATGCAAGAGAGAAAGGTATGGAGAGTCAGCAGGCCGAAAAAACAGGGAGCACAGTATCAGAGAGTTAAGTCTAGGAGGTGTAGACAACAACCTCCTTATTCAGGTTGCCTTCCAGACAGCAAAGTCAAGAGTAACACAGGAAGTCACTTCTCAGTACTTGATTTCAGGCACTGCGTAGGGACCTTGCAGAACACTAACCTTCTCATTGCCTTCCAAACAAGCAGACTACTGGTTTATACTGAGCTGTCACTGCTGTGGACCCTTTGCAGTAACGTCATTATAGTCACTCAAAATTCTCTTGCAAATAACAGAGAAAGAATACTTCCCCATAATCCAATTCAACCTCATCTCAGCGGAAAAAAAAATAATCAGAGGAACCACCCCCCCCCAACTATTCTTTAGCATGACACAACAGTGAAAAGGGAAATAAATAAATAAATAGTGAAGGAAACTGACACATCACCAGCCTTTATACACTACACTTCTTTTACAAAAGAAAGTGTAATAGAATTAATTCTGGTTAATCTTCAGTCCTATCAATTTCCCTTTTTCCTCTCCAAATGCAGAAATCCTAAACTGGCTTATATCTAATAATTAAAAAAAAAAAAAAAAGATTAAATCAGCATCTCAGAGATATTATTCATATAAATCATGTCAAATGATTACTAGCATGGTTTATGCTTTTGAAAAATGATGCTATTTTTCACATTTTTAATAAATGCTGCAGTCATTCACACAACTTTTAGTAATAAAATTTCCTACAAATGCTACTAATGCTTGTTAAAATTCAGAGCAATCCCTTGATGAATGTAATGAGGGAATAATAGATAAAAGGGAAATTATTTCAAGCAAGGAAATGCCTAATATCAATTATCCATTCTATTTCTATGTAAGTATTTGTAAGAGTAAAGCAAGGGCATTTTGTCTTGGGATAGATGACACTGACGCTGCTCAGAGAAATGCCAGTCATAGCTGTAGCAAATTGTTTATACAACAATGGCAGAAGGCAAGATTATAATTGCAAAATAAAGTTCAAGGGAAAGCAAACAATGAAATTTTGAAACAGACCAAACAGCAATTCCTGTGATAGTCATTATTACTCTTAGTACCTAAACAAAACTTTCTGTTTACTGAAGTGGGAATTAGAAAACCTGTACTTACATCAGGGACAGCTAAGGGAAATAGCTTGACAAATTCTGAGGAAAGCTAGACAGACCTAGTACCGGTCTTTTCTGTGGGGGTTTGCTGTCAGGCAAATATTCAGAGATCCTCTATTTATGCTTCTATTCTGTCATCTCAGACAGTTAACTCATATTTCTATGAATGCTGCAAGCCAGTGTGAGAGCTAAAATAAGGAAACCTATTTTGCAAATCAATTCACATCTATATTCTGATTCTATAAACTATATTTCTAATATAGCATCATATACATTTCTGCCTTAATGGTTAAACTGGAAGATAAAAACCTCATCATTTTAGTTTTTTCTAATATTCTCAGTAGCCACACTGCAGTGTTTCTTACATGGATAAAAGCACTAAATAAAGGATGCAGAAGCTACCATTCAGCTATGGCTTCACCCCAACTACAAAACTGACCTCAGTAAGTTCTTTTGCTTCAAATGCCATGCCTGGAAAAAAGTTGCATTCTAGAAATTAAATCTTGATTTAAAAAGTCAAGCAGTTCTCTGAAAAATTGACAATTATTGCTAATTTGTTCTTGTACCACAAGACGGAACAACATGTTGAATTAAAATTAAATCATGTGCTGTGGAAAAGGATATTAGAGGATTACATTTGTGGTCCCTTTATGTTAACAGCAATGTTGCACTATAATCCAAGCAGAAAAATGTTACTTTTACTCCTGATAAAAAAAAATCATACCCCTACACAAAACCTCAAAAAGCTCCTGAACCTCTATTAAATATATTTATGTTTAATTAAAACAGAAGTTAATTTAGTAAGTCTTATTAAAAAAATTAATAATAAACTAATACACAGAGCACAATTTAAGGTCTGATTTTTTATTTTTTTAAGTTGAATGAAAACTTCATTTTTCATCTGCCATTACTGCATACTAACCTAATTTGCCAGAGTCTTCAGCTGGACTTAAAAGTTGTGTGCTCTAATACCCCACTTTCTAGCACGGACAAAAATTAAGGGCAATAGAAAAATCCACATCTCTAAATTCCTTCCATGCTGAATTTTTTTTTTTTAAATCTAAATAAAGGGAATTAATAGTAGTAGTTATACACTGTGTTGCACTACTGTGATTATAAAATCACAATGGAAATATTTCTACTTTATCATCAAGGCAAATGCTACTTAGTAAGAGATATTTTATTTTTCCATTTCAAAGTGTCTCCAGTTTTCAAGATGGAAATAATTTTGGCCTATGTGAACTTCTTCTGTCCTTTATCCAAGGATGTCACAAACTCTTGGAAAATAGTCTGCTTTTGACCCGTGTTTACTGGCCAAACTTCATGGTCTTCTCCTGGCAGAAGCCCTCCACTATTCAGGGATATCCAGTGTCACCCAGAGAGTGAGAGCACAAGACATACGTTACAAGAAATTCATCCTGTGCAAGCACAAGGCTTCAGGGAAAAAAATCACACAGCAGTTCAAAGCCCAATGAGTAAAAAATTTTTTCCTCATTTAATAAAAAAATTCAGGGCAAAATCAAGACAGCACATCCAGGAAGTAGCCATCAATATAGAAGAAACTCCTTTCATTTGATACTCCCTTCTTCCCTGTGTTAGTTTTTCTATGCTTACACTTAGGAACAACTAAAATCTGACAGTTTTCACTCACTGTTACTCAATAGTTGCCTTCAAGCATTACGAAACAACTTTAATGTTCTGTCTTGCAATTTTTTTTTTTTTGCCAGTTCTTCCTGCACTTCTGATAACACCCATACCACTTTTTAACATTACACAAGCAATCAGTAGTCACACTGGTCACAAGACATAGCTGCAAGATTGCCACTTAAAAAGTCATTGCTTTAGAGTCTCTTACCTAAAACACTCTAACTGGGTGACACACCCAAGTATTAAGAACTTCATCAAATGCATCATGGAAGAGGCTCACGTCAGAAATTTAAGTCTTCCCAACAAAACACAAGACTAACTGTGTAAGCACCAACAGGAGTAGCTGTAAATGTAGAAACCCAAAAGTGTATGTTTCACAATCTTCAGGAAAGTTTCAGATTTAAAAAGTGATTAAAATAACAATAAATACAATTTAGATAGAAGAGAACAGACTAAAACACATGGCTAGAACAGCAACAAAATAAAGTTTTGGAGGAAAAACAAGTATGTTAGAAGCAAATGTGACTTGTGCAAGACTTGATAAGCAGCATCAAGGGCCAGGTTTAAAAGTCCATGTCATGGTGAACTTGCATGCACACCTTGTCATTTTGAGTAGCTCCTTCCATATCTGATCCTACTGGAAAAACTACCCAAGAGTCTTCTGCCCCACACCTTGCAGAAAGAAGGCTGTTACACTGTTTCCTACCTTTTTTCCCTCCTCTTTTCCAAGCTTTAGGATTTGCATTCCAGTGCCAGAAGCTGTCACCTTCAATCTCGGTGATCACTTACCCTTGGACAGCATAGCTGTACAGAAGTCTATGCCAACTAGTAACGCACGCAAGAAGGACCAGGGACATACTTGGGGGAATTGTTTTCACATCAGGCTTTAGTCACCAGGTTTCCAGAAATACACTTTCAGAATCAGATGCAAATAAGAATATTAACACACGATGATATTGAGCATAGAAATGCCTAACTCTTGGGCTTCTGCCATTGTAAAGTACAGGTTTTCCCGAATTACCCTGTTAAGTTCCCTGCACAATTCATCAAAAGGGCATAGAGCTTAAGAAAAAAAAAAAAAACAAAACAAAAACAAACAAAAACCTGCAACAACTAAAATATCCCTGCCCTCTCCCTGCCTCAGTATGCTGATGAAGTCAGGCAAGTGAAGCAACTAAGAGAGGGATGTGCCTGATATCTTACTGTTTCCCAGGACTTTGGGCTGCAAGTAAGGTGTCGTAAAAATAATAAAAAAAAAAAATAGAAAACTCGTAAGAACAGAAAGGGATCATAGCTCCGTAGTTGTGATGGAGATACCTACTTGAGCAGATGGAGATGTTAGCTCTAACTGTGCTGCTGTGACCGGTTTGGCATTAAAACTAATGTAAAAATTGCAGCATTAAAACACAGGGTTAAATCCAAAGAGCCTCAGATACGAATGATATCTGCTAAGGTCTGCCAAAATAAATGCTTCCGGACATGAATAACAATAAAGCCCTGGACACCAGGTGCTTACTATGTTCTACTGACCTAGGAGGGTAGGTGAGAATGCACATCATCTTCGGCATATAAGTTCATCCCACATAGAATCTGGACCTTAGTTTCATTTGCTGAAAGTGAGTCAACGTTTAGTCTTGAGGTCTCTCAGAAAGAAACCAACAGCTGTGAAATATCTGTTGTCAGACAAGCCTTGAATAACTGTAGGAGGCCAAGGATTTCAAAATAAAAACATTGTTTTGTTTGTCCTGGGCAGAGATCACCAGAACAAAATCTCTACAACATGTGTAGAGATTCTGTTTCTATAAAAAGCTGTGTTGTAACAAAGAATATACCACAGTTTTATACTGCCTATATGGAAGACAAGCATAAAATTCACTACTAAGAAATAAATATAAACAAATATGAACATTCTGGAATTAACACTTGAAGAGCAATTGTGGTTTGACAAGATACCAAGAATCATATGACTAGTTGATTACATATTTTCTCCATCCTTTAGTTCACACATTTGCTTAACTCAGGACTAAATGTTTCAAAATATTGATCTCTTATTATTCCACATCATGATATCAAAGCTACATATTGCAGTGAAAAAATTCAAGTTGAGCTCTGATTGCTACACCCCATGTACTTCATTCAGTAAAGCGACCTGTGACACAGCTTGAACAGGAGGGAACAGCACGTGCTATCTGAAACTTTTGGATTAAGGTACAGTGACTTTCAATTTTTCATATAACTTTACTATCCCTGTGTTTTAAAGTGCACATTGTCTGGAAGGTACTGCGTAGCTTCATGAAAGCCCACAGAAAACTAACATAGGATGTGGTTCCCAAAGAACCGATGAAGTAGTAACTTACCGAGCTGCCTTTTATAGTGTAAGTGGCCAACTGTCATAGTACCTCTGCACTTAAAAGATAACAAGTGCCACATGGATGATTCACACAATTAATACTGTCCTTTGTGCGGTGATTCACGAAGGGTTAAAGATCTTTCACTGATGCATTTCCTGAATATACCCAAACTATGTAAGGGTTTAGATAATTTTACTTCCCAGATTACAACGGATTTACAATTGATTTACAGACCAGTGAGCACAGACCATTCCAGCTAGATCAAGAGAGGTGGTGGTTGATTAGCATTTGAGGGGAAAGCCCCCAAGCTTTTAAGAGCAGAACATAAGCTTGAAACTTAATCATACTAGAATCAGTCTAAAATTTCAGCGATGTACCTGCTTCCATCTCTCTCCGTGTAATCCTGAGGTTTTACAAGTCCTATCTGTGGTGAGTGCTCTTTCTCATTTTGTTAAATCAAACAGCCAGTCACCAGCAACTAGAGTTGCTTCACAGAAGTAATAGTAGAACTAAGTTCAGAACCGCTTCTCTAAAAGCACAAAAGCAAAACTCTAACAATCAGTCGGAGTAAAGTTAGGCACTACTTGAAGGATCAGCCAGTTGCTAAGTTTTCCAATAATTATTTGGGTGTTTACCACTTCAAGGTTGTCAGAACAGAACTCTAGTGTCACAAACACTCGCAGTATTCTTAAAGTATGTTACAGGAGCCATTTTTTTAGTATCTGAGTATTATTACTTCCATATTGTAAGTCTCCGTATTAAACTGAGGAGACTAAATACAACTTACAAAATTTTAGATATAAATGACTACCTAAAATGATTTTTATAGGAGCTCTTCAGAATCTTGCAAGCATAATTGTTTTAATCTGACTAGCTTATTTTCATGCAAAAAAATGGAATCTTTTCCTGCCATCTCAATTAAAGTACCCAGATTCTTTGGCATCCAAGACTGCTACACCGTCTTGAAAGATGTCATGGTTAGTCCCCTCTGTAGTTAGTCATGGTCAGTAAACCACAACTTACAGTTGTACTTTTTACCATTTAAAGTAGAGCACTCTATAGTATTTTTGAATAAATCTCTGTTAGTTGAGATCAGTATATATTAACATGCTCATTCCCCTCCTCTCCAGGAAACTTTCTCTTGTCATCTGCTCTGAACATTTGCTAGTTGTTACCAGTTTACTTTAATTTTGCTGCAGATGGCAAGGCAGTGACTACTCCTTACAACTCAGCAATAAAAAATTAAAAGCATACCCATTCCTTTTCCTTTGATTTTTCTTTAGAGATTTTAGTCTTGATCTTCTTGATGAAAGCCAAATTAGCTTCAAGCACTAGACAGCAACAACAGATACTCAAAAGATAGATTTGTTGAGACACATAGTTCAATTGAAGTGGCAAGCTGCTCTCCTCAGAATGGGCACAAGCTTATAGATATTTACAGGGATTAACTTACTTTCCTCTACAGTCAGTAGCAAAAGGTAAGTTTCTCATTAAGGATAATGCAGAGCAGGCATCTCTTTTCAGCTATACAGGATAACCTTTCTATCTAAAGCCAGTGCTTGCAAATAAAATGTCTGTTTTGTTTTCATCTTGTAGCTGTTCCAGGAATGAGCTTGCTGACTGGATTATTTTTTTTTTGCAGTCATTTCTAAGGGAAAGTTTAATCCCCTGAAGACCCAAACCTCACCCTCTCCTACAGGCATACAGTTCAACAAAACCCCAGATCTTATATACTTGCCTTTTATGAGCACTGCATACTCATCACAGTTACATCTGTTTTTCCCAGTGTAAAATGTCATGTTCTACTCAGCCTGGTGACATTGGCACTGATAGAAAGGTAGTGTCTACTGATTTGTCAGGTTTTGGGAACAATTCTCTCCATGGGATCAAACACACAGTATGCTAAACACACAACACTTACTTCACTGTTAGGGAAAAGAAGCAAAGCAAAGCTGGAGCAAAAGCCTTTAAAAGCTCAGGGAAATTCAAATAAACTGTAAGATCTGTGGAGTCTAGCTATCAGTAATAAGAAAAGTTGAGCTAGGGAAAGGTACTTGCATCTTAATGGGTACATGTATTTATATTCCTTAAACTACACCAGTCTCCCAGTTACAGAAGCACAATAGGCCTGGACAGTTAAAAACAACTTTGTAGAAGTTCTCTATGTTCTTCCAAAATAAAAAAAAAATAAATTAACAGCCTCATTTAGGATATACTTTAACTGTCAAAATCAGTATCAGAACAGCTTTGGAAATATTCCTTTGTTTCATTGTGATAAACACAACACTAATAGACTGTCTCCTATTTTGTATGTATTTCAAGCATCTTCTCTCTTTTTTTTGCTTTCATATTGCTGAAAGAGACCCCTAGATTCTCCAACTCATATCAAGGATAAAAGTACTCTGCTGTTCACCACAGGAATGTCTGGATTTATTTCAGAAGCCTGAAACATCAATCTCTCTCCATCAACAAACTCAACCTTGCAACCTTTCTGTGCACCACTGTGCAGGCTACCGCACGTTAAGAGTAAACATGTCATGCACATGCCACAGAGGATGTACCAGCATTTGCCCTGTACTTCTGTAGGTTTCTTACATTAATACAACCAGAACACAGGCTATCAGTGGTTTTCCTCAAGGGTAATGGAGAAGAGGGAATATAATCATTATTGCAGATAAGGAGTTTTATATGTCAGTGCAACATGGGACTTCATATACAGGTGAAGCCTGCAAAACACAGACTGTATGAATATCAGCACTTCACTGTTTTTCTCTAGGATCTGAACTGCAGGTGCACTCCCCGTTCACTTCATGTACTTAATTGGGATAGCAAGCACGTATTTCATTGCAATTGGCTTTGGGTTTTTTGAGTTGTGTTTTTATTTTTCATCCTTCACTGCTTTAAATTAACTTGATTTATAGAACATGGCTCTACAAAGCTTTTTATCAATTTGTAGAAGGTTTGACAGGGGCACACTTTCATATGCTACAAACACCAGCCAGTTAACATGACTATAATTAGTATCACATAGCAGATTAAAAGCCTCCACCCATTTACTAGCACCTAAGTAAAGCACTAAGCATTCACATGGAAATGCCAGGAAAAAATGAAAGCACCACAAAAGTAAAAAAAAGCTTATGTTCTTAATTCAGGGAGCAGATTTTCAGGGCATCAAAGAATATTTTCACTTCTCATTTCTCAAATATTTTCATTAAAACTTCTTTTTGTACACCTAACTAATGTAAAATGTGAAATGCGAGGGAGAAACTAAATCCAGAATTTGCATTTACAGTTCTAACATCCTCACTGACGCAGATAATCAGAAGCCAGCTCTGTGTCAGTATGTACCCTGCAAAAAACCTGGGACTTAGGTCTGGTATTTGTTCAGGTCTGGAAAGCCCAAGCACTCCAAGCAACTCAGCAGGCAAGCTCAGCACAAAAAGCAGCAAGGGGGATGACACATCTGCCCACTTAGGGCTGCTCCACGGCATGCAAAGATCATATGCAAGTAAGCAGTGCAATCATTTATGTTGGGAGAGACAGCTATTTTACATGCAACTATAGTATAAATCATTGTCCCTATTTCTGTTGCAAACATGAAAATCATGCCTGACTAATCTGGTGGACTTCTGTTGTTTCTTAGCAAACTGGGCTTGTTCCAATGATAATTTTATAACTGAAAGGTCAAACAAAATCTTTACTTACTTCCATTGAAGCCTGTACAGGCTATCTTCTAAAACTTTGTTAGCACATTTAAGTTCACTGTCAAGTGAGAGCTGGATTACAGCATTGGAGCATAACAATACCAATTTATGCTAATGGATTCTGTTAGTCTTGAACAGACCTCCAAAAAAGGCATTCTCTGCAACTGTCCTTATAAGAAAGATAACTAACTACTTTGGTCAATTACAAAATTACACCGTACAATTCTCTGGTCAATTACAACATAAACACTACAAAGCACATGTGTTTATTTAACAACAGCCATGGTTTCAGTACTCATCCACATATATGCAGTGAAAAAATACAAGATTTTTGATAAAGAAAATCAACATGTCTCCTACTGACTTAGAGAAGAAAATTTGCTCTGTTACTGCAGTTAAAAGTTTTGGAAAGCACATCTTGAAGATATCATGTACTGATGCAGACAAAGCATGGATACATATACACAATTTGGAGTACAAATACATGTGTGTCAGTGTGTACATATGCTTATATTACATATGCCTGGACTGAATTTTTCTGTGTGTTTTGTACAGAAACGGCAACATCAGAGACCTGTAGCAAGAAAGTAGTAACTTCAGTCTCTCTCACAAAAATAAATCTGTATCTACATATAATTAGCTATATTACATTTTCAAAGTTAAAAGAATCACAAAAGGAGTATACTTTTAAAAGTCAGTTATAATTCTCATCTAATGAACACTAGCTTCATTTTCAAAAACAGAAAAAAAATGCACAGAGCTTGCGGTTTCTCTTGTTACTTCTATTTCAAACTGTCCTAACCATGTGACTGATAGCAGAGAATTCTTCAGATAGTCCAACTATTATGTCATGTATTCTCCAAACAAGAATTAGGATCTTGAGATCATAAAAATTGTCATCAACAGACTCATGATTCATGTAATTCAGTGTCCCGTCTTTCAGTTAGACATGTTAGACACATCAGACAGTTCAGAAGAAGGTCCAGAAGTCCTGAAATATACATGAAACCCAAGGAAGTATCTTCATTGCCTTAGGCACTCAAAGACAATTTACACAATAAATTATAAGGTT
This sequence comes from Burhinus oedicnemus, assembly GCA_008921705.1. NCBI lineage: Eukaryota > Metazoa > Chordata > Aves > Charadriiformes > Burhinidae > Burhinus > Burhinus oedicnemus. The sequence goes on from VFFE01007739.1 coordinate 402,821, forward strand.
TTAGAGTAGTTTTTTTTAAATTATCCTTAATGTGACTGTAGATGTTATTCATCCATAAAACTTATCCTTTTTTTCTACAATCTTGTCCGTGGTCTCTCACAGGCTTGTGTTTCTGAGCTTACACACACGCTGCACTAAGAAGTCCTCTTATTATTGTTAAATTTGATACTTCTCAATTCTTCTGTGCTTTGGAAGGATGCGGCTTCAGTGACAGGAATGTATTTGATCTTCACAGGAACAGACTAACACTGATATTTGAACTCCCTAATGCAGTAGTAAGACTGCCACTACCACAACTGTAACAGCATCAGAAAAAATATTATAGTAATCTGATCTTTTGTACAATGCAAGATAAGAAAACTTTACTGGAATCTTGATTTCCATTGCTGTGTATAGTCATACATGTATATAGGTATTATCTAATAGAAAGAGATCTAGTTTTCCTTTAAAAAATACATTGGCTGCCTAGGCAAGTGGTTAAAATGCTTCGGGTTTCCTCTTTCTGGGCATGATTTTAGATCTTATTTTGAATCTGAGTTCATACAGCTGTTTTCAGATTGTGATTGTGATGCAATGATACATTTAATTAAGTTTTCATCAGTTATACGTCCCATGTAGGTATTCATCAATTGTAAAAAGATCACTTTTTTTTCTGTTTTTCTTTGTATTCATGGATATGAATGAGATATACACACTGAAACTACAGAAATTACATCATTCTGCCCACTGAAACAATTTCTGCAATATCAACAGCCAAATCAGCCTTATTCCAGATGTAATTTCTAAACTCTGTATTTACTCTGCCAACTGAGGACCATGTGAATCAGGATTATAATGATTATACAAAAACATGAATTTAGCTCGCAATCCTCTAAAAGACACATGCCTCAGAAAGAAATTACCTTTAAATGTGACTCAGTTCCAGAAGAAGACTCTAGAAAAAGCATTTGGGTGTTCGTTATTTATCTTGTCTCACAGATTCCATGCAAAATTTGCTCAGGTGGTAGACAAAAAGCTTTCCTAACTGGAAGTACTGCAAATTTAAACTAAGCTCAGAGCCAAGACAGACATTTTCCATCTCAGGAATATAAATATTAAAATCTGTTACCCACTCAGCAACATTTATGAAATCCACTCAAATCTGTTGGGTCAAAAGTTTATTTCTCCAAGTAAAGACAAGGCCCTTAAAATCAGTGGCCCACTTCTCCATTCTGACATTGCTTCCAGAGTTCTCTGCTAAATTTTTCAGGCTACGTGGCATTCTTCATCCTTTCAGGCAGACACACCTTCTTGTTACAAAAAGCACTGGCATTCCCAACCCATACACCAATGCCTTCGAGCTTCTGTCCTGATTCAAACCAGAAAAATGGCGATCCTAGCGGGTGCATATGCAACCCAAAAATAACAGCCGGTCATGACAGTATTCATCAGAAATAACAGAGAGATTGAGTGCAACTCCAAGTTCTAACTGATGTTTCGCCTGCCCAACTTTAGGATCACTACCAAATGCAAATAACATGTCTGATCAGACACAAAAAGCCAGGATGCCCCATAGATTAAAATACAAAATGATTTTTTAAAGAGAATTTTACTTAAGGGTATTCTCATTATTACTCTCTTCCAAAATATTAATTCATCTTTTTTTTATGCAATATAAATGATTACATTATCGCTAGTGATTCATGATATAGAAATAAAGAAGGAACAAGAGTTCCTCCATCTACCCCTCATTTCATTTTAAAAAATAAAAGATGGGAGAGGGAGGCGTCTTCTATCTTCCACTACTACTTTTTTTGTTCTTGTACTTTTCCTATTTTTCTCTGTAGTACAATAGCAACTTTAACAGAAACATTAGCAATGTTCTTTCAAGCTTAGAGGTAGTGAAACATCCACTACATAGTGCATTGCCTAACTTCTTTTGTCAGGACATAACTAATTAGTTACTACTGCTTTTCAGTAGACCACACTGCCCTCTCATTTGTCTTCTCAACAGACCTAGTTTGCCTAAAATTTAAACTAATTCATTCTCTCTTTAATATTGCAGTCCACTTTTTATAACATCTCCTCCAATCTCTCTTCAAACACACCAGCTTGCACAGCATTAGCATGTCAAGGCCTTCAGCAAGTGTATTTTTTGTTAGTGCTTCCAATCAGTAACAAGCTACCTTTGCCTCTGCTTTAAATCTTTCACCTATCTCTCTCTATGCTGTAGAGTGTGGTGATCCCATCAGTCAGTACTTCCCCACGCAAAGGAAAAACTGCCTTTAACAGATGGTTCCTCTAAATTTCAGTTGAATTTTTCATTGATTTTATTATTAGGCTGTTTACAATACACCTGGTTTCCTTTTTAAAGCATGCACTCATAACCAAGTTTAACTATATAACCATGGCAAGTACAAAATAGAAAATTTCTCATAAATGATGTTGTTAACAAGGCACAGCATACTCATTGACACATCTTTGTAAAATATGTAATTATATCCTCAAGTGCATGACTTTGCAACACAGTAACATATTACAGTATCACAGTGGTAGCCTGTCAGCATCATTTACAGCTTGGGTAGGATTTCACATTAAGAGGGATCTCTCTTCTTGTCAGTTTTATTAACCCTGAACTGTTTGCTGCTTTCCAGTTATCAGAAGCCTCCAAAAAAGATTTTAGGATAAAGGACTTGATAACAGACTAAATTAAAAGGATTCCAAATACAAGTGACAGTTTTGGGTGTGACCCTTCAGGCCTTTATCATAGCAAAATCTAAACATTCAGTTTAATTGAGACCTGTCAGTGAAAATGTGCAATACCTAAGGACAAAACCAGCTGTCAAGACAGCTTGTTTTTGAATCATCCCTTATGTTTATGCAGTGTCTTGTGTATAATTAACAGGCACTCTAGAAAATCATAAGCCAGTTAATGAGGTGCAGGTAAAGACTTAAAGGATTCTAGTGTAATTCTGTCTTAATGACAATCCATAACCTTTTGTTAAGGAACTCCAAATACATTTGGCTTGTCCTACCAAACAGAAGGATTTTACATCAGCTGACGACTAGTGATGGGTGACAGAAAGTAAGCATCATAAAATCATATCAGTTAATAAATTCAAGAAGAAATCTTTCACGAGTGAGTTTATATCTAATTCAGTTATTTATTATCATCAGCATTCAAGAAATGATGGCTACTTTTATAATACGAAGACTTGCTTTGAAGATACACAGGATTGTGCTACTGCCAGCAATACCAATGTATTGCAGGAAATACTCCACTGTGAATCACAAAAATGACCAATGGACAGTTTAACATTATTCCCTAGGGGAGGGGAGGAGTGTGTCAAAATTTATTTCTAAAATTCTAATGCATTAAGAATTTCTAGCTCCAGATTAGATACCACAACAAAATGTGTGTTAAGATTAATGTATTTATAGTATGTTTGCAACACACCAGAAAACCAGGTTTCATAACAGATGCTAGTACCACAGCTGCAGAAAAAGACTGGGTATCAGTGAAGTGTTCAGCAGCATGCAGTCATGCTAGCTAGATCCAAGTTTTACTCATCCTAAATACAGGAACAAAAGGCGTTTGCATTCAAGTAGATCTGGAAGATGTTACAGGATAAAGCTAGCTCATGAAATTTAATAGGGGGTGGGGAGGGAGTGGAATAGAGAGAAACATCAAAAATTAAAAGGATTTGCATCTCGAATCAATTCAGATTACCAGAGACTAGCTAGGGATGGTACGGAAATAAGAGGAAAGAGAAACCAGGATCCCACAAATACAGAGCCAGAGCCCCAGTTTTCACTGGCAAGTGCTCTTCCCACATTCTCAAGTCCTTGAATCTTAAGGGTGGGACTGGCGAAATGAACTCCCTGCCATCATATAATATCAGGTTCAAGACCACCTGAGGAACCTGAACATACACAAGTCCATGGGACCTGATAGGATGCATCCCAGGGTGTTGAGGGAAATGGCTGATGTAGTTGCCAAGCCACTCTCAAGCATATTTGAAAAGTCCTGGCAGTCAGATTAAGTCCCCCGTGACTGGAAAAAGGTGCCGATTGTGCCCATTTTTAAAAAGGGTAAAAAGGAGGACCCTGGGAAGTTACTATACCCAGCAAGATCATGGAACAGATCCTCCTGGAAGACAGAGAGTTGATTAGAGATAGGCAACTTGGCTTCACCAATGGAAAATCATGCCTGAATAATCTGGTGGACTACTACAATGGAGTGACTGCGTTGGTGAATAAGGCAGGAGCAACTGATGTTACTTACTTGGACTTCTGTAAGACCTTTGATGTAGTCCCACACAACATTGTTGCTGATAAATAGGAGAGATGGATTTGATGGATGATCTATTCTATAGATAAGGATTTGGCTGGACAGCAGCATCCAAAGAGTAGGTCAATGGCTCAATCTCCAAACAGAGATAACTAACAAGTGGAATCCCTCAGGGGTTCACATTCGGACCAGTACTGTTTAATATCCTTGTTGATGAGGAAGAGACCAGAGAATCTCCCATAGGAGGGAAAGTGGAGAGAGCTCACACTGTTTAGCCTGGAGAAGACAAGGCTCAGGGCAGATTTCATCAAGCTCTACAGATATATGAAAGCAGGGTGTGCAGACAACGGTGTCAGGCTATTTTCAGTGGCACCCAGGGACAGGACTAGTGTGCACAAACTGAAATATGGGAGGGAGATTCCTCTGCAGCATCAGGAAAGACTTGTTTACTGTGAGAATGACCGAGCACTGGCACATGCTGCCCAGAGAGCTGGTGGAGTCTCCATTCTTGGAGATCTTTAAAGCCGTCTGGACGTGGTTCTGGGTGATGGGCTCTACGTGAGCCTGCCTGAGCAGGCACGCTGGACCGCATGGCCTCCATAAACACCTTCCAACCTCAACCACCCTATCATCTCAGGTGCTTTCCCTCTGGAAACAAGGGGCGCATCCTTCTCCCACGACGGTCCCTGCAGGAGCCAAGTCAGGGCGCTCTGTTGGCACCGAGGAGTTCACCAGGGCTCCCCTCTGCCCTGTGGGGCTGCCCATTGTGGGGCCTTTCCACTCAGGGCACCAGCCTCTTGTCACACGACCTGATAGACCTGAGTTTAAAACCCACCTGCCAGGCCACGAGAAGATGGCAAGCATCTTTTGGAAAAGGCTTTCCCCCTTTGGGGCATCTGCCTTCCTGGCTGGGTGGCTGTCGGGGGCAGCCCCCAACACCTCTATAATGTCACCAGGGAATGGCTGTGACAGCCCCTGACCTCGCTGCTTTTCAGCAGCCATAGCCTCTGTGCCCATACTTTTTCTCCAGAGCTCCTGTGACTGCAGACACAAGGCGTGCAGGCTCCATCTGGAACTTCGGCTTGCTCTGCCAGCTGTGGTGTGGGGGAGAAAAACAGGTCTGGGCACTGTGCAAAGGCAGCCCCTTCCACCTGTCTCTCCCCTGCCTGGCTGCACTTTGCCACAAGTCCCATCAGCCCCTGTCCCAGGGCTGTGGGCACGAGGAGGGTACCAAGGATGTCAGCACCCGTGAAGGCTTCTAGCTAGTTTCTCCACTGTCCCTGACCACCTACTGCAGGTACCCTGTGCTAACTCGGTGCTGTCTGGGGGAGAGCATGGGGGCTCTTCCCCCAGGTCCCCTCTGTAACCTCGCCCGAGTCTGCCCCAGGTGCCTCGCCCATCCCGGCTTGAGCACTGGAGAGGTGTGGATATCAGAGCTTCCCCTCCTGCTCTTCATCCTTCCCTCCCTCCCTGGAGTCCACCTCCAAGAGGGTGCAGAGATAGGGGCAAAGCCCAGCCCAGCCACACATCTCTCTGCCCTGCCGCAAGGATGTGGCTGCTGCTTTCCAGCCCACAAGGAGAGCCCTCGGGAGGCCCTGGCCTCCCCCTCTCCCACAGCCTTCTGGAGCTTCCTTGGCTTTTCCACTCCTAATGCCAGATAAACTCCAGCACTTTGCATGTCTCTATTGGCAGGATATGACATTGGGCAGCAAGGAAGCCATAGGGGAGAGCAGTTCTGCTGCAAGCACAGCACGACCCAGTTGCCACAGTCAGGGCTGGCAGCAGCAGCAGACTCCCAGTGCCCCATCTGCCTGGGAGACGTCAAAGACGCAGCCTACATGGCTTTCTGCATGCACCGCTTCTGCTTAGCATGCAGCCGGTGGTGTGCCAGGAGGATAGATAGTCTGCAGGCAGCCTTCAGAGCAGCTGCTGCACTCAGTGCGAGGGGATGATGCCTATGATGAGTATGTGGTCAGCTTTCCCCCCAACCTGCACAGGAGGATGGCCACGGAGAAGGCCTGCAGCCAGTCCCTGCAGCAGTGCTGTGGCCTGGGCAAATGGCCCACCAACAACCAAGCCCGGGCTAACAGAAGGGGGCCTGTGGGGACTGACAGCACACAGAGGCAGGGTGCAGCTCTGAGGCCCTCCAACAGCACCTCCCAGCAGGTTCCTGCACTCAGCGCTTCTCGGGACCAAACACCACCAAGCTCATCTTGGGAGCCGACACTGCCAAGCACAAGCAAGTACCCACCTGGCCCTGCTGCTGCAGTCCAAAGACAATCAAAGCAAGTAACTCAACTGTACTGAAATGACTCTACTTAAATGAAAGATCCATACTTAAACTACCACCCAGTAACACAGAAATTGTTAAATCCTCAAAAATACCTTATGGCTGGCTATCTGTTCTGACTTCTTTTAACACTGCAATGCCTGTCGCATCAGCCAGGTAAAAGTCTTTGTAGAGTTCTCCACAGAAGACTGTCAATAACAACAATTTTCTCCTTTAGGAGAATGTTTTTAAAGGTTGCTAAGAATATATCTTAAAAGCAAGACAAAAATAAAATTCTAACCTTGTCAACTATCTTTAAATTTACCTCACATGCAAGGAAACAGAAGAATGTATTTTCAGCTTGTTGAATTCTTCTGAGTAATGCTTCTCTTATAACCTCACTCAGAAAGTTTATCATTTTATAGTTCCACATTGGACACAGACAGAACTCTGAAATTAAATAAAATAAATCTGTACTTGTTTGAAGATGGTGGTTTTTGACTAGATGGTTCCAGCTATTTGAGAAAACTGTACTGTCTTAATCAATACTTATTTTCCTCTGATTTTTAAAGCACTATCTGAAGTGGAACTCATTAGTAACTGAATGCAAACAGAAATGACAAAGCAGATTGTAGTCAGATATCTTTGAGATGTAGAGACTGGCCGTACTTCAGGTTTACACTGCCAGCAAGGATTGCCTGTTGTACTTCTGTATAATTCATTTAGGTTTATCAACCTGCCAAAGCTGCACTGTTTTTTAAAGTTCAAAGCCAAGAAATAAATAATGTGCAGATTCATCACATGACAAATGAAGTGAACAATTAACAGGACATATTTAGATAGTAATACACAAATTCTCTATTTTATTCAAAGATGCACTTGACTACAAAATAACGGATGGTCCACGAAACCGGGTTGATGTGTCTATATTTCTCCCATTTCAAACATCATTAAAGGCTAGATATAGAGTCACAGAATCACAGAGAGAGCCCTATGCGGGGGACTCGTGGCACCTGGGCTGCCTCATCTTCAACGGCCCCAGCCCAGGGCCCTGAGGAGCTTCGGCAAGCTGCCAGTGGGGCTGGTCCCCCCATTCTGTGAGCCGGCGGCTGTGGACCCGTCAGCATGGCTGGGGCCAGGTCAGCTCCTCCGGTGCCCAGGGGCCTTCCTCATCTGCCCCCTCATTCACACCAGCCTCCTCCTCGAGCAGCTCCAGTTCTGCGGCACCAGCACCATCCTCATCCCCATCCTTATCCTCATCTGCATCCACATCCCTCCATCCTCATCCTCATCCCCGTCCCTGTCCTCATCACCATCCTCATCCTCATCCCCTCCCTCATCCCCTCATCCTTATCCCCTCATTCTCATCCTCATCCCCAACCCCTCATCCCCAGCATCCTCATCCCCAGCATCCTCATCCTCATCCTGTTCCACTCATCCTTATCCCCATCCTCATCCTCATCCCTGTTCCTTCATCCTCATCCCTGTCCCTTCGTTCCCAGCATCCTCATCCTCATCCTGTCCCGCTCATCCTTATCCCCATCCTCATCCCTGTTCCTTCATCCTCATCCCTGTCCCTTCATCCCCATCCTCATAATCATCCTAGTGTGTAGCAAGCAGGACCAGGGAAGTGATTGTCCCACTGTACATGGCATTGGTGAGGCCGCACTTCAAATACTGTGTTCAGTTTTGGGCCCATCACTACAAGAAAGACATTGAGATTCTGGAGCATGTCTAGAGAAGGGCAACAAACCTGGTGAGGGGTCTAGAGAACAAGTCTTCTGAGGAACAGCTGAGGGAACTGGGGTTGTTAGCCTGGAGAAGAGGAGGCTGAGGGGAGACCTTATCACTCTCTACAACTACCTGAAAGGACGTTGTAGAGAAGTGGGGGTCAATTTCTTCTCCCAAGTAACAAGCAATAGGACAAGAGGAAATGGCCTCAAGTTGCGCCCAGGGAGGTTTAGATTGGATATTAGAAAAAATTTCGTCACTGAAAGGGTTGTCAAATATTGGAATGGGCTGCCCAGGGAAGTGGTGGAATCGCTATCCCTGGACGTATTTAAAAGATGGGCAGACGTGGTGCTGAGGGACATGGTTTAGTGGTGGTTTTGGCAGTGTTAGGTTGATGGCTGGACTCGACGATCTTAAAGGTCTCTTCCAACCTAGGTGATTCTACGATTCTAATCATTTAGGTTGGAAAAGACATTTAAGATCAAGTCAGACCATTAACCCATCACTGCCGAAACCACCACTAAACCATGTCCCTAAGCGCCACATCTACATGTCTTTTATATACGTCCAGGGATGGTGACTCAACCACTTCCCTGGGCAGCCCATTCCAATGCTTGACAACCCTTCCGGTAAAGAAATTTTTCCTAATATCCAATCTAATCCTCCCTTAGTGCAACTTGAGGCCGTTCCCTCTGTCTTATTGCCTGTTACTTGGGAGAAGAGACCAACCCTCACCTCACTACAACCTCCTTATAGTAAATAGATGGGAAGTAGAAACTCTTTCCTACACAAACGGAATCTTAAGTTACTCAACCCTATTCAGAAGGCATCAAGCACAAAGCATCATCAGCCACTACCTACTAGTACTCATTGAAAATTGTGTCTGTGTTTACACTAGATCAGAACAAGCACTCCTCAGATGGCTTTACCTGCCACAATGTCCTCCTCCAGATAATCAAGTCAGAGGCATCCTGAGCTGCTTGAACCCACCTTAGGAAGTCACTACATATTCATTAGTGTGCTTTGTTAAGCTGGCTAGCTACTATCAGTCAGAACAATGTCTATTTTGTACAAGATCATCCATGGCCATCTCACATATCAGATCACACAAAAAGCGTGAGGCCACGTGCCACTTGCCAACTGCACTAGCTACACAAGGAACTAGGTCACACCAGCACAGAAACACCTCCAAATGCTGCACTCATAACCTTTTTTTAAAGGTTTCTTATCCTGTCTACTGTCTTCTACTCTATTCATTGTAATATAGTTCTGTCTAGTGAAGTTGTAATATAGTTCTGTCTAACGAAGATGTATTACTGCTGTAAAAAATGCTCTAGAGTATTTTGTTTTCTCATTTTAAAGTATTCTTCCAGTGCCGTACTATTTTCTAAAATAATACCCCTTTGGGCTGCAGTATTAATATATAGTACTGCATCAACAGTAAGTTTTTAAATAGTGCAGTACCAAACTTCATTATGGCAAATGGTCTCACTAAAGTGCCCCATACTACATTTTACCTCTCCTTCTATTCCTTTATTCCTTTTATTAACGTTTCATTAAAAAGAATTTAAGGACTTTCAAAATCAGTCTTATGAGAAAGTTTATGCACAACATGGTGAGGGAGTGGGAAGAAACGCACCCAATCACATAACTAGAAAACTATGAAACTGTCAAGTATGCTGTCAAATCAGGACAGACCTCTGATTTTATACGCACGCTGAAACAGACTGCAAGGCTGCCTCACCCATCATTTAGGTTAGCAAATGTTATGCTCATCCACAAGAAGGGCCAGAAGGAGGATCTGGAGAACTACAGGCCTGTCAATCTGACCTTGGTGCCAGGGAAGGTTATGGAACAGATCACCCTGAGTGCCATTACGCAGCACACACAGGACAACCAGGTGATCAGGCCCAGTCAGCATATGTATTAGAGACAAAAGAAACCATGATCTGCCACCTTATCAAGGTGTCCTGGTTTCGGCAGAGATAGGGTTTTCCCAAGGATCTGGCAATAGACATAGCCATGCCCAGTACATAGCCAGGGGAGATAACCGGGGCAGGGGGTGAGGGGCAGGAGCTACCTTAAAACATTGGGATACACATTTAGCAAAAGCTACTTGGTTAGTCAACACCAGGGGATCTACCAATTGAGATGGCCCTACCCAATCAAGGGGATAAAGTCCCTGTAGTGCACATGAAGAATATGTTAGGGAAGACAGGCTGGGTTAGTCGTGCCTCAGGCAAAGGCAGACCCATCCTCGGGATTGCTTTTGTTCAAGGACCTGGGTGCACCTGGTTGGTGATGTGGAAGGATGGGGATCTGATTTTGGGTGAGAATAGTCAATGAATCAAATTGTATGATGTTAATTGCTAAATAAACCTGCCACTGTATGTCATCATTACTAGAATTGCTATCAATTGTACTACAGTAAGAATCACTTAAACTAATGACAGATGGACTTTGATGAAACTGAGTAAAGCGCAGCAGTGATGGGATCAGAACTAACCTCAGCAGCTGGCCCCCAGCAACTTCAAGATCAACATCTTCAACCTGTGGACCATGGGCATGGGCTGCACTGGATACACCAGCCATGAGCTCCAAATACAGCATGCAACAGTCCAGCACCACACACCATCTCGCCTGCCCTGGGAGTCTGTTTTAACAGAGGGAGCCCAAAGTCATGCATTAAATGAACTCAACGGACATTTTAGAGGGATGGCCCATAGACTAAGGGAATTATATCTGCATGTATATATATGTACATATATATAAAACACAGGGAAAAGTGGTATTAATAATTGGAAACTGTAAGATCTGGGCATGATGTAGATGGTGTAGAATAAGGGGTGGATAATGTCCTGATTCCAGCAGGGATAGGGTTAATTTTCCCAAGGATCTGGCACTGGACACAGGTATTCCATACCATGTGATGCCATGCCCAGTCTATAGCCGGGGAGCTGGCCAGGGGAGGGGGAAGGAAGTAGCACTTGGGAGCAGGCTGAGGCTTCCTGGGTCCGGTGGGTGAGCGGTGGTACAGTAACCATGTCTGTACATTCCTCCATCCGTGTTACTGTTGTTGTTTTCCTCGTTCCTTTGCTGTTCTGTTAAACTGCCTTTATCTCAGCCCACAAGTTTTGCCTTTTTCTCTGAATCTCCCCGACCGCCGTGGTGGGGTGAGCTAGCGGCTGCATGGTTCTTTGTTGCCAGCTGAGGCCAAAAAATGACAAAAGGTCACTACACGCTGCTGTACAGCAATGAATGTTCCACCTGTTTATGATTTTGGGAAGATCCTTTGAAGCAAGATTTTACATTTATCCACTGAAAGAATACCTACATGCAAGTCTGTAATTAGAAATTCTAACAGAAGCAAGATGCACCTAAATTACATCCTGGTGCTTCAAGTTTTACGTGCTTGAAAAAGCAACCTTAATGCTTTTAAATAGATGGGGTTTGTTTGCTTTATATATATGCTTTTAATTCACCGCCAAATGGAAAATCATTTTAGAAAGAAAAGTAATTCAGCAGCTTCCAGAATCAAGTTTCACTGCACAATTTCAGAAGGATATCCAGTTAAGTACACTCAGATGTTTTCTTTCCGTGTATTAACAGTAATTTCAAAACATACCATGATAACTGAATCTAGTGTAGAGTTTAAAAAAACCCACCACAAACCAAACCAAACCACACCACACCACAAGCCTTGTCACACAGATTTGTCTCAGGCATTGGTAGAGACCTAACGTTGCTGCTAGGAAGCCAAACACAATCGTGGAAGTAATCTCGAGATTGTCATCTCTAGATTTTTATCAGCAGCTAACAGGACTACCTAGCCCTGAGCAGGATCATGGTGGTAAAATTTATCACATCTTTAATTCTGAATTCCTCTTTCAGTCACATCACCCTATTACTCTTCTGGGCCCAGAAAGTGACATATAATTGGCTTGCTTAATGGCAAATGGCAGTTTTTTAAACAGGATACTTGAGGATGTATCTCTCCTAAAAAGGTTCCAGATTTTATTATAAAATCAATATATGCAAACATAAGCTAGATCGAGTTTTGAAACATTTTTACATTTCTCTTTTGTTTTCACCTCAGACAACTCTTATGATGTTGTGTTACTTGACCACATTTCATTAAACAGTCTTTTTCTTAAATGCAGTTTATGTTGAAGTGTTATTTTAATTGATCTATATACAAGGAGAGGTAATCCACAACAAGGGAGAGAAATCCCTTAATTTTTTTACTATCCTCAGAAGTGTACTGTTTCACAGCAAGGTCTCCATTTTATTCTTCTGTCTCACCACACTCTACAGAGAGGTTACTACCACAGCTACTGTAGTTTGTACAGCTATGGTATTGTCTGCGTTATTTCAGGAGACTACCTATATCCCTGTCATATAGCAGATCTAACAAAAATGAAATTAACCAGAGTAATTCTCAGTAACTAGACTACTACATCTTTTTTGAAACAATTTAAAATACTATTTTATTGGAACATATTTTTGCATTTCTGATCAGAAAGCGATCGGAATGGATAGAACAACTTTCAAATAACTTCCAATTTGCCAGAAGCTTAAAAAAACATATTAAGTAAGTTGCTTCAGTAAAGTCAGCTCTTAAAACATTTGAGTGTTAAAATTTTTGTAGGTTTTAAATATATGGCAGCACTAAGTACAAGAATCACATCTCTGCTTCTGTGTGTGTTTACACTTAGGCAAGATTACTTATTCTAAGTTTCATGCAGGCAGTAATTTATAATCAATAATACATATACATGCAGCTACATTTATTTAATTTTTAAAATATAGTCCAGTATTGCTACTCTTTTTTTTTTCTCAGGACATTCACTTCTGTTCTACCTTTGCCAGACTGAGATTTCTACAAAGGCGTAAGACAAAGATGGTGTGCTCATGCTGCGCAGAACCTGGCCAGACCACTGAATCATGACTGAATCATGAATCAGGGAGCTTCAGGACTTTGGCACCACGTGATGATGGCCAGCATCTCACTGCACGGTGCCCTAACAGGTTAGCATCTTTGTTCATACAAGTCCCAGAGGGTTAACCAGTCACCAAAGAACACCAGAGGACAATGCGAAGGTTTACAAAAAACTAGAGAATTTACAAATGAGCACGTATTACTGAAAATATTCGGTAACCTTGAAAAGCTTCCTATGGTGAAGAGGCTGGATCACCCACCTGTACTTAAAAAAACAACAGTTGAAATTTACAGCATCCACCTGGAGCATATATTGATTTCTATAACAGATAATCAGCTTGAAACAATTTAAGACACGTTCAGCTCTGAAAACGATAAACCTGATTTGATGTGCTCCTTGAAAGAGCTTCAAGCATAAGCTTTTGCAGTAATCCGATTCAAACTAATTCATATTTTCTAGCAGCATACTAAACACACACAACTTATTTACAGCAAAATTGCTGTTTTCTGTATTTAAAGCCCTTCTTAGTCTTTGCTTCCTCAGACTAATTTTGTAAAACACATAAATAAATTTAAGTAACACAGAAATTTCCATGAAGAGGCAATCTGACTCACCTACAGAGTCAGCTTTCTTGATCCCTCACCCCTCACAAGGCCTGCAAGTGTCTGCAATCAAGCTGTAACAGATTTCAACTTATACAATCCAAGCAACTATAGGCCTGTCAGCCTGACCTCAGGGCCAGGAAATGTCATGGAATGGTTCATCCTGAGTGCACTCACGTGGCATATGAAGGACATCCAGGGGATCAGGCCCAGCCAGCATGAGTCCATGAAACGCAAGTCCTGTCTGACCAACCTGATCTCCTTTTATGACCAGGTGACCCACCTGGTGGATGAAGGAAAGGCTGTGGATGTTGTCTACTTGGACTTTAGTAAGGC
>VFFE01007739.1:433897-448428 GCA_008921705.1 Burhinus oedicnemus
TTTCCAACCTAAACGATTCTATGATTATAAAAATGTGAAAGGATAGTTGGTAGTTGCAACCTCTGCTCTGTAAGTGATGTGTATATGCCTCCACAATAACACTGAATGTCTAAGGGGAATCTCAAGTTTCACGTTTTCAAAGTTTGCTCTACAAGACAATTGAAATTTGTCTTTTGCAGATGGCTGTGCTAGCTCTTTTTTGTGGGGTGAGCACATTACGGTCTATCACTTAGAGCCAAACGCTGCAAATTTTCTGTCACCTCACATACCTAAAAGGGAGGTATTCACTGCTTGCTTGTAATATTTTAAAGAATGAAAGTGAAAAAGCAGTGAAAAAAGATTTGTTTTGGCTTCAAAGACTGAGATCTTACTGCAAAATTTTGAGACCCGATTAGTGATACTAATAGCTCCAGTCCTTTCAATAATGACTGCGTCAGTCTTGAGTTCCTCCTCTCCTTGCATCAAGCAGATCCATTTGTCCCCATTTTTTTCAGACTTTTTTGTTTTGTTTTGGAAATGGCATTCATCACCATGACTCTTTCTTAACTTCCTAACAGAGCTTGAGTTGATTATAGTGGCTGCTACAACATAAATTGAAGCCATCCCTAAGGCTGCTTTTTGAATTCACACAGTATGTTACCAAGATCCTCTTAAAATGAACACAAAATAGATATCTGAAATTGTTTTCCGTCTCTGAAATTCTCAAAACCTGTCCTTAATATCTCAAAATCTAAACAGAGAACCTAATTATATGTTAAAGTTGATTTTGGTCTGCCTTTGGGGAGCCATACATCGTATGACTTCCACACTAACACACGTACAACAAACAAAACTCATATGGAAAGCTGAGACACTCACTGTACTGACAATCCCAAGTAAATGGCCTCTTAGCTGGAATGGCACTAAGCTGCTTTATCAACAAATTCCGTCATAGCTACTCACTCGGTCTTTGATATGTGTGCCTATATTTGTGTCTATATGTAATCTTACTATTCCATAAAGCTCTCTTTAGCGCAAAACTTGGCACAGTTAAGGGTCAGGAGTTCTATCTGAAGCAACAGTTCTAATACAACTGGAGTAATTAATTTCTCCTTTCAATTGCGCTTCAGTTTTCTTTTACAGCTGGCATATTGCATCCTTCAGCAACTGGTTACTAATGCAGGAAATAAATCCTGCCATTCTAACAGACCTATTTGTTTATGTAGGATATCTGGGGTTGAGTGAAATAAAGGTGGACCAGAATTCAGTTCAGCAGGCTCCTTTCTGATGGTGGAATGAAATCGGATGCTTTCTTTTCCCTGTTCAACTCTAATCTGCTCTGGGGCTCACTCTCTCTCAGCTGATCAACCTATACTGTTAAAGTGTTGTTTCTTGAGATGACTGACACATGACATAGGACCAGCAGGATAAAAGACTGTGCCCAAAGACACAGTTTCACAGTTTACTCTCAGCCTCACTGGAAGTGCAGCTAGCTTATTCAGTGCTTTTCACCTATGGCTGCTGTGAAGAGATTGTGAACGGTGTTAAGGCTATCCTGTTTTAGATGCCCTTTACACAGTACGTACAATCTGTAAACTGCAGCTCAAGTGTCAGCATCATATTCAGACATCTCAGCAAGCCAGCTGAGTGAAAACATCCCAGAATGCACTCGAGATTTATCTTCCTTTATTTTCTGTCCAGTGTTGAATTTGAAGCCTACTGGTAATTCCTAGCAATCTATCACTGGTGGCTTTGGACTTGCATCTGAGAAGGAAAAGAAGTAGGGCTAATACTAAGGCATAGGATAAGAGGTTTGGGAAAACCCAGCTCTGTTCCTCTCTGACACTGCAGACATGTTGATCACCCTTTCAGTCTGGGGCTTTGTGTCTGTTGAAGACAAAATGACTGGGTTCTGTATGGCCAGAATGACTTTCAAAAAAGTAATGTGAGAGTGAGAAGTTGATATCCACCCATTTGAACTCTGGCTTCTGCTGGGATCATGGTGTAAGAGAAACCGGCCACTTCTTCTAGACCTCAAAAAGTATTATTTTAGTTTTAAAGTATTACTAAGGACAAGGATACCCCTATGTTTCTGCCATTCCTTTGTGAAAGGCCATGTGTGTAAAAAGTTGATCAGAGGCTGTAAAACTACAGGGGTGAAATGGGAGATTGCATTTTCCACCTTCTTTACAAGAGAAAACCCCAAAATGTTAAGAGTCTCCCCTGAGATTATAATTAGAACACATGGTACAGTGGACAGAAGGCAGATTTTCTCACTTCCAATCCAATTTTTGTTAGAAAATTATCTTTCAAGTGTTTGAAGATATCACTTGGCCCTGGCCTCTCCCATTCCTTCCAAACACATTCAGTGTGACACTGGTGTAACATTATTACCAAATGCATTATAACATGTAACAAGCCATATAGACATGAACTCACGATACCCATCTTAACAAGTTATGATATTGAGTATTTATTTTAACTTGAAAGGCATTCTGGGTTTCACTCCTTTCCTGAACACAGATAGAAGACTGTTACTATGAACCACTAGATGCCACCGTTGCTCCTAGAGAAGCAGTCTAGTCTGTGTCTTGGTCTGTCCATAAAAACCCACAAACCTTCAGCAGATTTCCCCACGGTGTATGGAAATACTGGTATAGCATTGAATTAAAAATGTAAATGCAGGTACACACTTGTAATATTTCTGCTCCAAATACCCTTATACTCAATTCCTTTATAAACAATCTTGATAACACACAACACCTTAAGGTCCATTTTCATCTTGGAAGTGTGTAAAAGGCTTTATGGTCACCTCTCACAGGTCCACCCGCTCTTTTTTTGACAAAAATAAGCGCTGAAGAGTCAGCCCAGCTGACAGTGACTGGAGTCATTCCAGTATATGCATAAGCAATGGAAGTAGCTTAGTGTCATACATTGTACCTCTGCAACGCCATAGCAGTAAGTTGTCTGAAAATCTAGGACACCATGATGTGTGTAGGTGTAAAGGAGCCCTTACTACTGGAGGTCATACTGTGCATGACTCGCTGGGACCCAGCAACCCCCAGCTGTTTGCTGGGAGCCAGAGGGAAAGAGTGAGAGATGGTATTTTTAAGTGGAAGACTCATATGGAAATCTGAGATGCTCATAATACAGATAATCCCTAATGCCACGGTAAGGGCTTTCTGAAGGACAGCCTTCCACTTTAGCTTGTTGCCTGTTAGTAGCTTGGTGAAGACAGACCTAGGATCTGCCACTCTGTTGCTCACAGAACATCTTGTGTGGTATTCATCTGCCCGGACACATCGCTTGGGCTGTTTTTAGTGGTGACAGCGGAGTGAATGCACCTATGTGCCTGCTACGTAGTGCCTTGCTGCTTGGCAACAAAAATGCTTCAGCCTGTGTGCACAGAGGGAGGAAATGAATGATGGGCTGCTTTGGAAAGGATGCTCAGCCCTGGGGAAACTAAAAGGTATGCTTCCTGAGCCTGATGCTTGCACATCTGAAAAACACAAAGAGCACACAGCCTGCTCACTGCACATGGTGGAGGCACAAGGAAAAACTGAAAATTACTTCAATAAGTGACCTCTTTGTAGCTAAAGACTATGCAGAGTAGGCTTTTTTCTTTGTTAGGTGGGTGAAGTAATTTCTGTCTTTTCACAAAAAGGCTTGAAATTTTTCTCTCACAACTGTTCCATTACTTTTGCTAGCGTCACACAATACCAGCTTCCACACTCCTTATCTGCCAATTGATAAAGTCACGTGAAGTGACAGACAATCCATAGACTTAGCTACAAAAATGAGTGGTTTTGCTGACAAACAGTTAAACACATGCTTCTGGATCTTCAGTAACTGGGATGTATTTCAGTGAAATGACAAATGGATGTGAGGAACAATTTATGGCTTTTGCTGGAGATGGGCATCTTGCACAATGAAATTAGAAATGCATATGCATACAGGGGATATGAGGGAGATCTTAAACTTCGGAATTAAAGTTGTCTCTATGAGCACAGCGGCCTCTACATTTAATTCCTGTTGTCAGTCATCCTGGGCTGTGGACAGTGCAGTCACCCTGAGGTCGGGAGGATGAGGAGGCACTGCGCCAGTATCTTTGAGCTCGTTATAATAATAACAATATACTTGGGCTGTGGGCATCCACGCCACAGAAAAAGACATAATCGGGGAGGGCTACAGTTCTTGGCTGGAAAGTTGTTAAACTGTTCGTGGCCGGGGAACAGAGGGTAGAGCAGGGGCAGAGGAGACGGCTTCCCTCCTTCCGAAACTACACACCTGACCTGCCTCTCCATGACCACCCTTTGGATGAGAAACCAGGGCATGACGGTCCTACCCGGCGTCCCGTGGCCGCCCTCGGGCGATATGAAGTTGCGGCCGCAGATGAGCCCCCGGCCTCCCCCGGAGCGCGGCGAGGCCCGGCTGGGTGGCGTGGCCGCGGCGCAGCGGAGCCGCTAGCGGCACCTAAAAAAAATCGTTTCCTTCCGGAGCGGCAGCGGCGGGGGCCGCCACCACTTCCCCGCTGCGGCTCGGGGACCGGCAGAGCCCTCCAGGGTGAGGCGCTCGGAAGCCGTGGAGGAAGCCGCTGAGTGGCGAGCGCGGAGCGGGGGCCGCTGCCGCCGCCGCGTGGAGGAGGATGAGCGGTGGGAGGGGCGGGGAGGGACCAGCTGCCACGGTGACAAGGTGCCAGCGGAGCAGAGGGGCCGCTGCTAGTGCTCCGCCGTCCTCGCTGCCGCCTTCCTACCCAGAGAAGTTCGACTCGGGAGCAGTGCAGCCGCCCGGGCCCGCGCGGCGGGGCGGGGAGCCGCGCCGGGAGTCGCCGCGCCCGGGGCCGCCGTGGGACGGTGGTCGCCTCCAGCGGGAGGCGGCGGGGGGACGGCGGCGGCGGCGCTCCGGGAGCTGCCCCGCCCGCGCCATGGCAGCGCGGTCCCGGAGACCTTGGCTGAGCGTGGTGCTGGGGCTGGTGCTGGGTTTCACCGCCGCCTCCTGGCTTATCGCCCCCAAAGTGGTCGAGCTGAGCGAGAAGAAGAGGCGCGGCGCCAGCCTCTGCTCCTACTACGGCCGCTCGGCCGCGCCGGGGGCGGCCGGGGGCGCGGCGGCGCCGGTCGGGCAGCAGGCGCCGCCGGCGGCAGCGGCGGTGCCGGGCAGCACGAGTTTCAGGAGCAGCCCCTGGGACCTGCCGGTGGCGGCGGAGGGCACGGTCTCCAGCCCCGCCGCCGGCGGGGAAGCGGAGCCAGAGGAGGAGGAGGAAGGCGGCGAGAAGCGGAGCGGGCGGGCCGGCGGCAGCCACAACGGCAGCGGGGACTGGGGGGGGGAGGCGAGCTGCGCCAAGCCCCGCAACTTCCTCTACGTGGGGGTGATGACGGCCCAGAAATACCTGGGCAGCCGAGCGGTGGCGGCGCAGCGAACGTGGGCGTCCTCGGTGCCGGGCCGCGTGGAGTTCTTCTCCAGCCAGGGCTCTGCCGCGCCCCCCGGGCTGCCTCCGCTGCCCGTCGTCGCCCTGCCCGGCGTGGACGACTCTTACCCACCGCAGAAGAAGTCCTTCATGATGATCAAGTACATGTACGACCATTATCTGGACAAGTACGAGTGGTTCATGCGGGCGGACGACGACGTCTACATTAAAGGTGACCGAGGCGCGCCCCGCCGGCGGGACGGAGGGGAGCGGCGGCCTGGGACCCAGCGAGGTCTCTCGGGGGAGGCCGCGGCGCCGGGGCGCGTTGGAGGGCTGAGGCGGCGGGCTGGGCTGCGGCGGGCGCGGTGAGCGGTCCCTGCTTGGGCGTGGGATCCCGGTGCGGCGGCCCTCGCTCTTTCTGCGGCCCCGTCCCGCCGCCCTCGGCTGCGCAGCCCAAGGGTGTCAGTCGCGCCTCGTCCGTTTGCAGGCGATGAGGAGCGCTGCCGGCTGCCTCCTGCTCCGGCCGGGCAGCCCCCGCAGCGGCGGCGGCTCAGCCCGGGGTCTTCAACCCTGTATTCCTCGGCAACGTTCTCAGCCCCAGCCAAAGTTCTCTGCTGGCTCCCTGACACTTGGGCTGAGGAAACGTAGCCTCTGGAGGCTACGTGTAAAACTGCTGTTCTCCTTTGCGGCATGTGTCTCTGAAAAATGTTGGCCCTCTTTCCGAGCGAGTTTGATGGCACCATTAGAAAATCATGTTCTGCAACCCACTTCCTTTTGGTCTGCGCCTGTCACTGCTGTTACTCGTGCAGTGTCCTGCTTTTGGGAAAGAAAGAGAAGCTGAAGTTGTAAGCATAAGCCTCGGTTGTGAGCGTGGTTGCTTACACTGTTGAAAGCACTGTTCAAAGTTAACTGGAGGTAACTATACTTCCCTGTTTGTCACTTTATTTTGTTTTAGTGGTTTAATGAGCTGCTTGCTTGTCAGCTGTCATTCATCTGTGAAATACTCACATGTGCATATATGTAGATATGTATGTATATTCAGTTGCAGACGTAAAAGTTGTCACTGTTTTCTTTGGGCTTATTTCAGACTTGTCATGAACCTGTCTTTAATTTGTTCCAAGGTTCCGAGTTAAACCTATCCAGAAAATTTTAATTTCAAGTAGAACATGAAATCACAATTTCTTAAAACAAATAGGTAAGGGGTTTGAAGGATAAGTGTGTAGACATTGTAGCACTGGAAATACTTTGGAAGGAGCCTGAGTTTTACCTTGTTCCAACAATTGCTCTGTAATCAAAATAATTATCTTGGTTAATTTAGGTTTGCTTTGGTCTTCTCAAAAACTAATCCTATTAAAATAATACCTGGCATTTCCCCTTCCCTCCCCTTCCTCCCCAGCCTGGAACTATATTGGCAAATTGTCCTACTTCAGAGAGAGTTTTGTACTAGCAAGGGAGTGCTTTCCACCAGTATCAGTTGAACAGAACAAGATTTACTAGTAAAATTAAGTTTTGATCATATTCTGGTTTTTGGCTGAATGAAAACGTCATTGTAATGTTAATTAATTTAAAAAAAAAAAAAGTCTATGAAAGGTAAACTTGTCCAAGGATATTTTCACTTAGGTATAGGATACTGCTTTGGAAATGATATCCTGTGACAGTGTCAGGTGCCTGTTATATTTTTAAAGAAGCTCGAGGTACAGGAAAAGAGCTGGCAGACTAGGCAGAGAAATAACAGTAATCTTTTCGCTTTTGCAGGTGAAAAATTGGAGGAGTTTCTTCGCTCACTGAACAGCAGTAAACCTTTGTATTTGGGACAGACTGGTCTGGGTAATATTGAAGAACTTGGAAAACTCGGGCTGGAGCCTGGAGAGAATTTCTGCATGGGAGGGCCAGGAATGATCTTCAGCCGCGAAGTTCTCAGGAGGATGGTACCACATATAGGTGAATGCCTTCGAGAAATGTACACCACTCATGAGGACGTGGAGGTGGGCAGGTGTGTCCGAAGGTTTGGAGGAACTCAGTGTGTTTGGTCCTATGAGGTAAGTGATAGTGTAAATTGCAATGTGCTGTTTGTTTACAGAGTTTGACATCTTGCAAAGTAAGTAGCTGTATCTGCAGTCTTTGCACCGTAATTATGTTTTAATGCATGCATCAGAATGTAGACTGCAGACTGTAAGGAACAAAGAGAGGAAAACATGCACAACATGTTGCTGCAAGTATGTTTATGTATACGTGTGTCTTTCAATTTGCATCGGTGACAATTACTGCAGCCATTTTGTAAGTATTGCTATGCTATAAGTTGCTACATACAACCCTTGACAGGATGCTGCTGTATTTGACGTATGCAGTTCAGGTTGGATCTTTTTAAGAACTTGTTTTTGGATAGGCATGCAGTATATCTCTCTGTTCTGCATCACAGGTTCTTAAAATATGTTGTGATACTTGAATAAGAATTGCTTGTATTTTCTTAATTACTCAGATGTATTTTAATGCAGCTCATTACTGGCAAAAGCAGAAATAGGGGTTGTTTTTCTTGTACGGAAAAGAAATTTGTTACATTGCCTGTGTCTATAATATACTTTTAACAGTGTTTTCTCTTAGTGTAAAACAGTGTTAAAATGTATTAAGGACACATGCAGCGTGAAATGAGCATGTGCTTGCCCTTGTGGCACTCCCTTGTTAAGCAGGAAAAATTATTTAAATAGGCCACTGAAAGAGGTTATGTGCTATTAATGACAAAAAGACAGGAAAAATAATTAATTTTGTGGATAAGTGTCTTTTTGAATGGCCTGGGAAAAGGTGGCTGTTTTAAAAATGGGTTTGGTAGGCTACAGTGCATGTAAACAGGTGAATGAAAGTACATTTTGAATAGTTGATACTAACTCGGTAGGAATCTTAAGAGGTGGAAATCCTATCCTTTACTTAACAATAGAAGGGTGTTTTTAGAGACTATTGCAATAAATGTTGTAAGTGCCAATGTAAAATAATACATCTGATGCACTGGTAGAGCAAGGAAGGCATTTGTCATGCAGATAGATACTGATGTAGGACTAGTGGTTCTTAATGAGACTTTCAAACTGCTTGCTGTCTTGGCAGCTTAATCTTACACGCTGATGTGTTTGGGCTATGTCTGTCCAAGGTTGTTTTCAAATCCTTACAGGTCTGTGATGCCTGTTGGTCTGTATCAGGTAGCAGAATTATGATTCTGGCTTGACAGTCATATCTTGGAAAGGGTTTTGGTTTTGCTTTCTGGTTTATCTTTTTGGGAAGAAATCTGGGGAAGGGAAGAAAACTGATAATAGATAACATTATCACTGTGGTTAGAATTTATTTTGATGTTGAATGTCAGGAAATTTTGACTCCAGCCACAGAGCCTAACTGGGGTAGAGCAAAAAAATATGTTTTCTTTCTTCAGTTTTGGAAGCCGAGTTACACGACTGCCCAGAAGCTTAGCTTTTCATGGTAGGTCTGGGGCCTGGAAACAGAAACTTTTTGGAAAAAACGTGTGTTTTTATGGGATCTGGAGTAGAGTGACACCAGTCTTGACTGTCAGTTGGTCTTGAAGGCCCTAAGTCTATATAATAAGTGATGGAAAAAGAAAAATGTTAGGCATTGCAATAGCAGCTGCTCATTTCTGACCAGTATTTCTATCTGTTAGAAGGATCTTTGACTTTGTTGCTGGTGCACAAGATGCTTCAGAAAATGCAGATGATTAAGACAAAGCTGCTTAGGATGCTATCCCAGCATTAAATCTGCGTGGAAGGGAAGGAGCAAAATAGAGTGTCCAGTGAGAGAGAAGTTGCATTTGTGCTTTGGCATAGTTTGTATTATGTAGCTGGTTGTTTCAAGCAGTCTGATACTGCACCTGAACAGATCGGTGTGTTGCGGGTTGGTAAATTAGTCAGTGACAAAGGTGACTTTTTTCCTAGGACACTGGAACTATTGCTGCGTGCTTTTTCATTCCTGCCTTAGATCAGTAACACTCTTTGTATGCTAGAAGGAGAATTATTGCCTCAGATACATGTGTGCAAAACCTGAGATTGAGGCCAGGACTTTCTGCATAGCCAGTTGCACTTTCGTCCCGAAGTCGTCTTGTTTTATGTAGGTAATTAAACTGAGCCCTGTTGTGCTGCAAGATTTTTATGAACTTCACTGCTTTTGGGAAGATGCATAATTTATTTAGTATGTGTTGCTGAAGACAAATATAAACTGGGAACAATTCAATTGAAATTCACAGAAGCAGAAAAGCTCTAGAAGAGTTGAATCACTGTTGCATCATTTTTTACTAGATTTCTAAGGACTGGAATGGGAAGTCACTTTTTGGTGAGGATGAAAGAAATCAAAGAGAACAAGAAAAATACTGAAGTGCTTGATCTTTGCTGGCTGCGCTCAACTGGTGTAGGTAAGACTGCCTGCCTGTCAGGGTTTATTCTGCTGCCGTGTAGAGTTAGGTAGTAAGGTGTGCTAGCTTATATGTGTAATATGCTTGCTGGCAAGCAGAAAGTTACAACCCTGATTTTTTTAAATTTTTTTTTTAGGCTTCCCCCCCAGCATGAATAAGAAAAGAAGAGGTGTATAAGCCTGCAATGAGCCACTCTTACTGTTGGGGCTTTCTAGAGTTTAATTCTTGTTCTGCTAGATTTGAAGCGAGGGCTAAAGGCTGGAGCTCCCACATACCAAATGACATGGCTGAGGTGATTAGTCTCTCTGTATCTCTGCTAATGGAGTTCCTCCACTCTAAATAATTAGTCATCAGATTGCTGAGAGAGTGAGTCTAATAACAGTCTTTAGGGCACTTGTGCAGAATGGAGGAGATGAAAACCTGCTCTTGGGCTGCAATTTGGCAGTTGCTGTAAGCCTGCACAAAGAGGGCTTTCACTGAAGGGTGGTTGCTACTTTCAGTTGCTACTCTCTTCTGTAGGACTTGTGCAGCCCAGTGATGAGGTGGAGCAGGGAGGGGTGTGAGCCACTTGAAACTTGAACCTGACCAAAAGTGTGTTCTTCTGCTGAATCGGTACTCAGGCACAGCTTTGCTAACCATGAGCATCAGAATTAAGAAAAGGTGGTGAAGTTCAGCCAGGAGTGAAGGGCAGGAGGGTCTCAAACTGCCCTTCTTGGCAGCAGATGACATTTGGATTTGCTGGAAGCAACAGTTGAACTGCAGCCTAAATCTAGTACATTTCCTTGCTACATGAGGAAGTGTCTGCTAGAAGCATTATATTTTGGATGGATCATTTTCTTTCTACAGAAAACCCACCCTGTTCTATTTGTCGACTATATCTTAATTTATCCTTCAGTTTTGATGAGGCTTTAATGATCAAGGTGTGATAAACCTGACAAATTGTCTAAAACATCTCTGTAAAAAGCCTTTTTGCTTTTGTTAGGGGTTAGCAACTTCTGCTTCCCCAAATCAATAACAGTAGCAATTAAAAACGGCCTTTTGCTTTTGTGCTTTCAGGATCTGTATTTCAAGCTAGCACTCTCTCTTCCACTAATTTTGAAGCCTTGAAATGTTCTTCTTTAAATGAATGAAGAGATTAGCTTGATTTTAGTGACTTGCGCTTGTTTTATTCTTTAGAAACAAAAATATAATTAAAAAACTGAGATGCTATGTTGTTCTTTGCTTTGCTGTTTAGGGGGAACTTGACTATAGGGCCATTTGGAAAAAAGGGCTGACTGCTTTATTGTCCCCCGTCCCCCCTCTTTTTTTTTTAAAATCATATTTGTGGTTTCAGAATACTGTTTTGTAATTTGCAACCTAAGTTTATAACAGATCAAATAGTGCAGCTGCACAAAGGGACAAAACAAAATGCAATGCATGAATTAAATGGCTATATCAATTCAAGCAGAAATCAACTATTGTCAGGTTATAAATACTGACTATCAGAGAAGGTTTTTCTTCAGAAAAAGAAAAATTACAAATGCAGCATAAAAAGGTTGAAAGACCATTCATCGGTGTATTTGTGACATTTATGCTAATGTTAAGTTTGTAAGGCTTTTCTTTTTGTAGCCTTTTTCTCCCTTTCAGTAGGAGAAAATATCACAGAATGACAGGCTATCTCAAGTTAGAAGGGATCCACAGGGATCAAGTCCAGCAGCCGCTACATTAATTTTAAACTTAAAAACTACATTCGTACAGAACACCCCATATACTTTTGATCTTTTTGTAGTGTGTACATTGATATTGAAAGAAAATATTGTACTTTATACAATACAGGCAGTCCACGTTAATGATTGTACCTGTTTTCCCACTGTTTTTTTCCTTTTACAAAGTTCTGCGACAACCATAGAATACAGTCGCATTACTACTAACTTTTTTTTTTAATAATACAGCTCTTTAATATCCTGTTTATTGTGGATTCCCAGTAGTTACAGTAAATACTACAGTAAATATGCTGGGAAAATGCCTATTTGGATCAAACTGCACACTCAGAAAGGGTCCCTTTGCAGTGCCCTGGTATTGTGACTGTCTCTTGAAGTGCTGGAACCATCTTCCAGCATCCTGTAAAAATAATTTCTTTTCCTATTTGATACTAATTTTCCTTTCTGATGTATTTTATTTTTTTATTTCAAGCTTTGTCTGTGTCTTTCGTGAAGGTGTTGGTGGATCACAACTCAGCTTTCAGCTGAACACTACACCAAACAGAAGCATTAGAGGTATATTTGACTTCGATGAGAAGATATTTTGCTCATTCGGGTACTGGAATGATCAGTCTTGAAGCAGCAGTACCCACCCCCACTAAAGCTGTTGGTTTTGGGCAGCTTCATTAGGTACTTACATAAATGCAGCCATCATTTTAAAAAAGCATAGAGCAAGCTATCAGTGACCCTAGAATAGAAATACATGGAAGAGTGGATAATTAAGATTGTAGCAGGGGGGTCTCTGAGGGTGTATGGAGAGGAATGGGGTGATCACAGAGGCCTTGGAACTGTTTGCATAAATGGCCAATTACTGGTACAGGATTGTGTATGTGCTTTCTTAACTATTTGCTATTAATAGCTATCTGATTACAGCAATGTTAAAGGTAGTTATCAAATTTTTTTACTTTATTGTGATTCTCACCTGGCTAGAAGAGTGAGTTACATTGCCATACCATTTAGTATAGTGTTTCTGTGTGTACACAATACTGAATAAAATGCAAATCATTAAATGCATATCCTGTTGCAGTAATCATGGTGCTAAAATTGGGTCATTACTCTTGCCCTGTGTGTTTTTGTCTGGTCCTCATCTGAGCTGCCTGCCCCTGTTGTGCTGTGCAGACTCCCTGTTCTTCCTCTGGCTTTATAAGTAACCTGCTGCTTTTTTACTGGGGCAGTCTGGGGAGACTGCCAGGGGGTGCTGTGTCCCTTGTGTTCACATACCCTGGGAACTCCCTGTCTTCTTGCCCTTTTTTGGTCCTGCAAGATCAGTTTGGCTGGGAGTTGAGGAAGTTCACAGTGAGAAAAGAGAGTCGTTGCTGGTACTTATATGTTATTGAAGGTCTTAAGCATTTCCCCATGTGGCTCAGCAGGACTGCAAAAGTTGGAGATACCTTTTTTGGTGTCTTTATTGTGAAGGATTCAGGTGGTGCTCCCACAGCTACTGTGGTGCTACTCCGCCAGCACACACAAGCCCACTGCTGTGGTCTACTCTGTGAGGGCATCTTAGCTGTGGAGCCAAGAGCTAAGGGGGCTCTTTCTCAGCTTGGCTGAGCATTAGCTTTTATAGGTTTCTGGCTTGTTTGCAGATCGGGTGTCCTGTCTTTCCTGCTGTGCCCCAAGAGGAAATACTACTCATGCATTTTTGGAGTTTGACAGCTGTGTAATTCTGACTCCTGGTGCTGAGTTACCAAGGTGCTGGAGGACTCTGGGGGTGCGTTATCCTGTCCATGATTTGAAAAAAGTGTCGATACACCTTCCTCTTACTATATTTTTGAGAATCAGAAGGCCTACCACCCCTTAAGGGCAAAAACGATGAATGCAACTGCCTTTCTGAAATGCTTATACACCAATGCATGCAGCATGGGGAACGAACAGGAAGAACTGGAGAACTATGTGCGGTCGCAGGGCCATGATCTCATCGCAATTACTGAGACATGGTGGGGTAGCTCACATGACTGGAATGCTGTCATGGATGGCTATGTCCTCTTTAGGAAAGATAGGCCAGCAAGGCGAGGTGGTGGAGTTGCTCTTTATGTCAGAAAGCAACTGGAATGCATTGAGCTGTCCCTGGGGGCGGATGAAGAGAGAGTTGACAGCTTGTGGGTAAGGATTAAGGGGCAGGCTAACATGAGGGACACTGTTGTGGGGGTTTATTACAGTCCACTTGATCAGGATGCAGAAGTTGATGAGGCCTTCTACAGACAGCTGAGAGTCACCTCACAATCACAGGCCTTGGTTCTCATGGGGAACTTCAATCACCCTCATATGTGCCGGAAAGGCTACACAGCTAGGCATGTACAGTCCAGGAGGTTCCTCCAATGTCTTGATGCTAACTTTTTTTGACTCAGGTGGTGGAGGAGCCAACAGAGAGAGGTGTACTACTGGACCTAGTATTGACCAACAAAGAGGGACTGGTGGAGGACATTTAAGGTTGGGGGCAGCCTCGGCTGTAGTGATCATGAGAAGATCGAGTTTAGGATTATGTGTAGTAGGCATAAAACCACAAGTAGGGTTGCAACCTTGGACTTCAGGAGGGCTAACTTTGATCTCTTCAAGAAACTGCTTGGAGAAATCCCATGGGTTAGGGCTGTAGAGGGTAGTGGGGCTCAAGAGAGCTGGTTAGTATTCAAGTATCACTTCTTCCAAGCTCAGGATCGGTGCATCCCTAAGAGCAAGAAATCAGGCAAGGGAAGCAGGAGACCTGCATGGTTGAGCAGGGAGCTTCTGAAAAAGCTCAAGTGGAAGAAGGAAGTTTACACTAAGTGGAAGAAGGGACTGGCCACTTGGGAAGATTACAAGAATGCTGCCAGAGTACGCAGGAAAGAAACGAGGAAAGCCAAGGCCTCCTTGGAATTAAATCTGGCAAGGGATGTCAAGGTCAACAGGAAGGGTTTCTTCAAGTACATTGAAGGCAAAAGGAAAACTAGAGAAAATGTGGGCCCGCTATTGAATGAGACAGGGGCCGTGGTGACAGATGATGCAGAGAAGGCGGAATTACTGAATGCCT
>VFFE01007759.1:18223-28485 GCA_008921705.1 Burhinus oedicnemus
GGGTGCTGGGGGAGCAGAAACACGGCGTCGGCCCCTGTGGGACTGGGGTGTGGAGGGAGGGAATGATCCCTGGGAGACCTGCCCGAAATGTCTGGGACCACGAGAGCAGCTCCCTGGTTATGGCTGCCCCCCACTCCCAGGATCTGGTCCACGGCAAGGTCAAGGTCACGTGTGTCCCCTGTAAAGGCTGGTGGAGTGACTTAAACACCAGAGCCGGTCCCTGCCGTACCGTGGGGCAGCAGTGGAGGGGGAGAGGGGCTGCTTTGGGTGCAAATCGCAGTGTCCCACCAGCAGGGATGAGTCTTGCAGGCTTGGATGCCTTTCCAGCCCTCCTGGAGCCCACCTTGCAATGGGGGACAGCAGTGGTGGGGGCTGGGCAGCCCCCAGGGTGCCTCCCCTCCGTGGGGCTGGGCACGCTGAGAGCCTCCAGCCCATCGCCTTCTCCTTCTCCTCTGTAGCTCGGGCTGGACATGGAAGAGCTAGAGGAAATCGAGGAGGATGCCGGTCTCGGCAATGGCGGTCTTGGCAGGCTTGCTGGTGAGTGAGCCCCCCCCCAAAAAAAAGAGGGTCTCGTTGCCTGGGTGGTGGGGCACAGCCCAGAGCCTTTGCATCCACTGCAGGGGGGTACCTAATCCCAGTGGGGGTTTAGTGCTCCAGACTTTCCGTGCACAGGGCGAGAGGCACCAGGTGGCCGGTGAGCGGTGGCGGCTGGTGGCCCTGGCTCATGTCCCTGCCGGGTGGCTGCTTGTGGCCGTTGGCTCTCCACGGGGAGGAGGACCCACCGTCTCCCAGGGGTGCTGGCTTCCCGGGGAAATGCAGCTCACTGCTCTCCTCTCTCCCTGGCAGCCTGCTTCCTCGACTCGATGGCGACGCTGGGGCTGGCAGCCTACGGCTACGGCATCCGCTATGAGTACGGCATCTTCAACCAGAAGATCCGGGACGGATGGCAGGTATGGATGGAGGCATGCGGCCCTCGCCTTCCCCCGGGACAGCCGAAGCCCCGAGTCCAGCCTCCCCCTTAGATCAGGCTTGGAGACTGCTGGAGCCGGAGTTGATGCTGCGATATTTAAAACTTGTCAGATGTTTTCTCGAACCAGTTTAACTTCTTAAACCGGTGCAAGCACATAGCATCCCACCCCACGGCGGGGAAGCTCGTCCTTCATCCCAGCTGGCTCCGGTGTGCAGGGCTGGGGATCAGCCCGGTGTCACGGTTCCCACTCGAGCCCGTTTGTGGCTCGGTGTGGAGGGGAGCGGATCCTCCTCGCAGCACACCCCGCTAATTAGCAAAAAAAAAAGCTGCAAGTCATCAGTGTGCCAACCTCCCCTCCCGAGCCAGGTTTGTGCAGATGCCCCCACTTCATGGGGACGTGAGCCATATCCCCGCCGGGAGCAGGGTCCCTGTGCGGGGCTGCCGTAGGAGCAGAGAGGTCAGTGCTTCCACCTCTCCGGCATCCCCGCTCCTCCCGCACGGAGCCGCAGCTTCCTCGCAGGGACGAGCGGGATGTTCTCCTCGGGAGTTTTCTCCTCCGTGCCCGCAGTGTGTCCTGCTCGGGGCCAGCAGCACCACAAGAGCTGCTCCGTGGCCAGGTGGAGCAGGCGAGGGTGGAAAAGTCGTGTCCCTGCTCTTGGCTGGCTGGGGATGGTTTCGCTGAGGTGGTAGGGGGATGGGATGGGGAAGTCCGGGGGAGGCCAGATCCAGCCCCCCAGCCTGGCTCTGCTGCTCGTTACGCCTGGGTTAAAGCACCAGAGGGTGGAAGGGGCAGTTTGGGAAATGCAATGGAAAAATGTAGTGCGTGTCGGCAAAAAAACCTCTGGTGGGAGACAACCCCGAATAGCCGGAGGGATCCTGCGAGCATCTCCCAAAAGCTGTATCTACAGCCGGCAACTGGAGGCCTTTCCTCCTCGGCACTGTGAAATAGCATTCCCTGGCTGCTGCATCCTAACGGGGCTTATCTTCCCCTGGCCCCCACGCCATGTCCCTGCTGCCCACGGCTCTGGCCTGGCCGTGCCAAAGGTGACATCTAACCCAGGCTCTCCCATGTACCAGCCCTGCCGAGCTAGGGAACGAGCTCGCTTCGTTAGCCAGCCTGCAGGCTGAGATTGAAACTCTGATTAAGGGGACATCCCCACCTCCTCATCCCCATCCATCACCCCTCCAGTAGGGAGACCCCGGGATTCAGGGTGGTCGGGGCAGAACCCTGCCTCCAGGCTCACCCAGCGGTGCTGAAATCCAGGTTTAGGGCAGACAGACTCCAAACCATCATCCCCTTTACCACGAGGAGCCGGAGTCTTTCCCAGCCATCCTCCATGTGGCACAAGCCGGGGAGGTCTCCAGGACTGGGTGACCCTGTCACCGCTCTCGCCCTGTCACTGCTCTCCCTCCCTCTGGCAGGTGGAAGAAGCCGATGACTGGCTCCGGCACGGCAACCCCTGGGAGAAAGCCCGTCCCGAGTACATGCTGCCCGTGCACTTCTACGGCCGGGTGGAACACGCTGCCACCGGTGCCAAGTGGGTCGACACCCAGGTATGCGCTGGGGCGCAGCCTCGTGGGGCCGGCGTGCGGGGAACCCCCCCTTGCATGGCTTATCCCATCTCCTGGGGGGCTTTCACTGGCCGGTTGCATCCCAGGCAGGGATCCTGCCAGCATCCCTGCCGGGCAGGGTTGCACTGGTGATACTGCTTTGCTGGGGTGGAAAAGGCAGTGGTGGAGCAAACTGGGGAGGAGGTGGACATAGGGATGGGGGCAACCAACCTCTGAAACACCCCAAAGCACCCCAGGCAGGTCTTAAATTAAGCTTCTCCAGACCCTCGCGAGTCTCTCTCCATCCCCTGAGTGCTTCTGGCAAACGCCAGGCACTGGGCAGACCCGAGGGAGCCGGGGTGTCCCCAGGGCAGGGGCTGGGGGGTACCAAGCACATCCCCATGCATGCCACCCTGTGAAGGTGGATGCAGCCCCAAGCTCACTCCTGCGAGAGGGTCTACGGCATGGCAGGGGGGACACCAGCAGGGGCCCGGCCCGGCTCTAACTGCCCTGCCGATGTCCTAGGTGGTGCTGGCGCTGCCCTACGATACCCCCGTGCCCGGGTACATGAACAACACCGTCAACACCATGCGCCTGTGGTCAGCTCGGGCACCCAACGACTTCAACCTGCGGGACTGTAAGTGGGTGCTGGTGGGGCGCAGCACGGGATGGGGCAGAGAGGGGTCCTGTGCCCACCTTATCCCTTTGCTCCTCCCCAGTCAATGTCGGAGACTACATCCAGGCTGTGCTGGACAGAAACCTGGCGGAGAACATATCCCGTGTCCTCTATCCCAACGACAACGTAAGTCAGGATGCAAGGGAGGGGGTGTTCCCGTTTTAGGGATGGCTAAAGACTGCGCAGCCGGAGTGCAAAGCGGAGCAGCCCCTCTCGCCGGGACATTGCAGACATGCTTTTAGTTGTGTTTCAAGCCGCCTGTAGTGCTTGGATGCAGACTGCTGCCTCTCGCCAGCGCTGCCCGGGGCCGCAGCGGAGACGAGTCCCTTCCCAGGCAAATCCGTGCTCAGCACGGTGAGGGGAAGGAGCGGGGATGAGCACGTCCTGCTGCAGAAATGTTCCTTGAGACTCAAAGTATAACATGAAGGCAAATGGATGAACGCTTCTGGCATTTGCCTGCCGGTCCCTTGCAGCCCGGGGCCTGGAGTTTGTGCCTCAAATTGCCCTTTGCACCCCAACCCTCGTGCTGCGGGTGTCCTTGCCGTACCGCGCGCTGGCTGGCATGGAGGTGCCATGGGATGTACGGCCCTTCCCTGGCCACAAAACAAGCTGCGGAGTGGGGGAAGAAGGCGAAGAGTGGCTCTCCTTGCTCTGCAGCCTGTTTTGGGCTGGCCCTGATGTTGAGTGTGTTTTTGGTTTTTTTGTTTTTGTTTTTTTCCTGTATAATCCTACCCCAGCCTTTCCATCCGGCAAGGAGAGCTGGGGGCACTGCAACTCCGGTGGTGAGGTTGCCTCCTGCAGATCCTCTCTCGCAGACCAGCGGGTTGATGTTTTGTGCTGCGTGAATGGGGAGTTTTAATTCTTATCTTAGAAATAGCTCCTAGGCGTTACAGCCCCTGTGGCTTCCCTTCCCGTTGCCCCAGTGCCTTTCCTTGCGGCCGAAATGTTCAAACCAGGGAGAACAGGTTTCCACGGTGCTCGGGGCGGGGGATTAAACCTCTGTCTGTACCGGCACATCTCAAACCCCCGTGCTGAAACCTGGAAAGCGAGAAGGTGGTGGAGTTAGAGCTGCTGGCAACGCCGGTGCTGGGGGAAGCGCTGGGGGCTCATGCGGTGCCGTGCGGTGGATGTGTGCTGGTGGGGGTCCCTGCGCAGCAAGGAGCCCCCGGGCACAGCTCCTCCGGCACAGGCGTGCCTGGGCGGCGCAGTGCAATCCTGCAGCATCCCGCTCCTCTGCTCGCAGTTCTTCGAGGGGAAGGAGCTGCGGCTGAAGCAGGAGTACTTCGTCGTGGCTGCCACCCTCCAGGACATCATACGTCGCTTCAAAGCATCCAAATTTGGGAGCACGGACACTGTCCGAACTGTATTTGATTCCTTCCCCGACCAGGTACGAGGCAGGGTTGCTCCGACGTGTGACTCGGAGCTTGTTTTGATGCCTCCCAGATGCGCACCCGGGGCTGGAGGGGTTTCGTGGACCCTCTGTGGGTGCCTGTGCCCGGCTGGCTTGGGCAGCGGGATGCCCACATGTCCCCCACGTGTCCCACTGTGCCACCTCTGCTCTCCCCGCAGGTTGCCATCCAGCTGAACGACACGCACCCTGCCATGGCCATCCCTGAGCTGATGAGGATTTTGGTGGACATTGAGAAGTTGCCGTGGAACAAGGTAGAGAGACCCGACCCGGCCCTTGGGTCCCCTCCACCTGCACCTGCAGTGGAGGAGCTGGGGAACCAGTTTTGTAGCTGCTGGTGGCCTGGGGAGTGATGTGGAGCCGTCAGGTTGGGTTTAACTGGTATGGACTAGGAGGAGCCGGCTCAGCTGTGCTGCTGGCTACAGCGGAAAGACCATGCGTGGGTGCTGGCACCCAGCCGGGGCTGCCTCCAGCCTTGCTGCTCAGTGCCTGCTCTCCCCCGGCAGGCCTGGGACATCACCAAGAGGACCTTCGCCTACACCAACCACACAGTGCTCCCCGAAGCCCTGGA
Organism: Burhinus oedicnemus; assembly: GCA_008921705.1. Lineage (NCBI taxonomy): Eukaryota > Metazoa > Chordata > Aves > Charadriiformes > Burhinidae > Burhinus > Burhinus oedicnemus. The sequence continues at coordinate 23,400 of VFFE01007759.1, forward strand.
GCGCTGGCCGGTGGACCTGGTGGAGAAGCTGCTCCCCAGACACCTGCAGATCATCTACGAGATCAACCAGAGACACCTGGATGTAAGTGCCTTGGGATTAGGGGGATGCACGAACCAGTGATGTTGAGTGTGCAACCCGGTGGTTCTGGCTGCCATTTTGGGAGGTTGGTGTGTAGGAAAGCCCTTCCCACCAGTGTATCGCCAACCCATAGTTAGTGGCTGTTTTAAAGGCTTCACTCATTGCTCCAAGGACTTACCTGTTGGTGTTTCTTTGCTCCCTGGGTGCTAAATTCCTTCTGGAGAAGGGTGAGGTTGGGGGTATAAAGGAGATGGTGGTTTGGCCTCCTGGTCTGGCAGCATGAGGCTTTTGCCAAAACAGCCTTGCTGGCCAAGCATGTGCCCACAAGCCCTTCTCTGTAGGGCCTTAGGGGTTCTTCTGTCCAGAGATGTCTGTGCTGGGGAAAGACACCCTTTGGAGGAGGTTTGCACTGTCACTCTGGAGTAAAAGCCACCCCTCTGGCTGGTGTTGAATGCACTGGGGACATCACTGTGGTTCCCTCTTTGGGAGCCATCGGGTGGGACATCCCTAAATGCCAGCACCGCTCACCATCTCTCACCTCCACCGGCAGCACATTGCATCCCTCTTCCCTAATGACGTGGACCGGCTGCGGAGGATGTCCCTGATAGAGGAGGGAGGCACCAAGAGGATCAACATGGCCCACCTCTGCATTGTTGGCTCCCACGCTGTCAACGGCGTGGCAAAGATCCACTCCGAAATAGTCAAGACTCAAGTGTAAGCATGAGGAGGGAGGTGGTGGTGGATCACCCTTGGCTTGGAAACGCCATGCTGGTGGTGATGGTGCTGGGTGGGCGAGCCTGAAGCTGTCCCCTCCTTGTCCTCACAGCTTCAAGGACTTTGCAGTGCTGGAGCCGGAGAAGTTTCAGAACAAGACCAATGGCATCACCCCACGGCGCTGGCTCCTGCTCTGCAACCCGGGGCTGGCGGACCTCATCGCAGAGGTAACGGCGTGGACGGGAGCGCGCTGTTCCCCAACCTTTCCCAACTCGCACGAGTCCACTGCTCCTGCTTTTCAAGCTCTGCTGGCTTTGCCGGGCGAGAGCAGCGTGCCCGGTGAAGGTGGCCGTCCTCATCCCACGGTCAGCGCGTGCCTGTGCTCCTGTTGCAGAAAATAGGAGAGGACTACGTGCGGGACCTGAGCCAGCTGACAAAGCTCCATGAGTTTGTGGACGACGATATCTTCATCCGGGAGGTTGCCAAAGTGAAGCAGGTGAGGGGTGCAGGCACGGGGGACGGAGGCAGGGGATGCACAGGCTGGGGGGTGACGTGCTCCCTGCCCTCACCCAGGAGAACAAGGTGAAGTTCGCGCTGTACCTGGAGAAGGAGTACAAGGTGAAGATCAACCCGTCCTCCATGTTTGACGTGCACGTGAAGAGGATCCACGAGTACAAGCGGCAGCTGATGAACTGCCTGCACATCATCACCATGTACAACCGTAAGCCACCGCGTGCCCCAAGGGGACGGGCTGCCCTGGGGGTGCACAAGCATCCCTATCTCCCGGGCCTGCAGCTAGAACAGAGGGTGACACCACACTGCTGTCTTCTCCAGGCATCAGGAGGGATCCTGCGAAGCTGTTTGTCCCGAGGACAGTAATCATCGGGGGCAAGGTAAGTTGGGTCAAGAGTTTTGGGCATTTTGGAGGAAGTCCTTGAAAATGCCCTAGGGAATTTGAGTGCAGGTGTTGTCATGGGATTGTGTCTCGAAAGCCCTGAGGCAGCACTTGTTGGCTTCAACCCAAGCAACGTTCTGCTGCCTGTGGTCATGCAAGCCCCCAAAAACTTGGTGGCACAACACATGAGTTGGATGAGGGATGGGAGCAGGGCTGAGCGGCTGCTTTCCTGGGCATGTGAAAGTTGAGTACTTCTTGCCTGCCCCTGGCACCAGCCCTCCAGGCTCACCCATGGCTTTTCTCCTAGGCTGCCCCAGGATATCACATGGCTAAAATGATCATCAAGCTCATTAACACAGTGGCTCATGTGGTGAACAATGACCCCGTTGTGGGGAGCAAGCTGAAGGTCATCTTCCTGGAGAACTACAGGGTCTCGCTGGCAGAGAAAGGTAGTCTACATGGGGCACGCTGTGGGGAGGGGATGTCCACCCTGTGGTTGTTCACCAGCCCATGGCTCCATCACTGTGAGGTGGCAGATCTAATGTCCTTTGGCCCAATACAAGCCCAAATATGGTCACCATGAGTCTCTTGTGTCCGTGTGTTTTGTTGGCAGTGATCCCTGCTACCGACCTGTCGGAGCAGATCTCCACAGCAGGCACCGAGGCATCAGGTACAGGGAACATGAAGTTCATGCTGAACGGCGCTCTGACCATCGGCACCATGGATGGTGCCAACGTGGAAATGGCCGAGGAGGCTGGAGAGGAAAACCTGTTCATCTTTGGCATGAGGGTGGAGGACGTCACGGAGCTGGACAGGGAAGGGTGAGGGCTGGGTATGCCATGGGGGTGCTACCATGGGCAGCTGGAGCAGCACCATCTCATATCAACCCTTCCCTTCCAGGTACAACGCCCAGAAGTACTATGACCGGCTCCCCGAGTTGAAGCAAGCCATTGACCAGATTAAGAGTGGCTTCTTCTCCCCAGAGGAGCCTGACCTCTTCAAAGATGTGGTCAACATGCTCTTCCACCATGACCGGTGAGGCCTGGGATGCCATCCATCCCCAGGGTTGGGTCTTTCCACCAAACTCCCGGTGCCTGTGCAAAGCAGCCTCCTGCAGCAACCATCCACCCACTGGCTGATAAGGCCCCATTTTCTGGCCCTGATGTGCCCATGGAAGAGCAAGGGTGCTCCAAGGGTGCAAAAGGCTCTCGACATACAGCACTTCATGCTTGCCCCATTAAAACCTGGGGTACATTAAGGCCAAGACACATCTGGGTGCACAGCCCTTGCCACATGATAGCTGCTTTTAGGTATCTCAAGGGCTTTCTTGACTGGAGCACTAAGCAGCCAAGGGCCGTGGGCGTTTGCACGGGGGAGATGTTTTCCCGGTGAGCTGACGCAAGGTGCGCACTCCCAGGACACCCATCCAGCCCCTGCTGCAGCTCCTGCGGGCTTGCAGGGCTCTAGACAAACAGGGCTTGGGGAGGATGAATTTCTCCGGAAGGATTTGTGGTGGAGGAAGCCCCAGAACTGGCAGCCGGAGCCCTGTGCGCTGCAGCCACTGGCCACCACTGTGCTCCCACCTACACATTGCTGTCACTGACTCCCCCTTTCTTCATTTCTACAGGTTTAAAGTCTTTGCAGACTACGAGGCTTATGTCAAATGCCAGGAGAAGGTCAGCGAGCTGTACCTGGTGAGTGCCAGCCCAGGGATGAGGCAGGGGAGCTGCCATGGGAACACAACATCCCATCCTGGAGAAGGGGTCTGGTGGGGCTGTGCGTGTAGATGGGTTCCTGGCGAGGAGGCTCCTGGCTGTGCTGCTGCAGGGAGTCCCTGGTTGAAAGCCGGTCTCGCGGCCAATGTGGCACCCATGGGTGGCAAGTCCGGCTGCACCATCCCACCACTCTCCTTGCAGAACTCCAAGGCATGGACCAAGATGGTCATTAGGAACATCGCGGCGGCCGGCAAGTTCTCCAGCGACCGCACCATTAAGGAGTACGCCCGGGACATCTGGCATGTGGAACCCTCTGACCTGAAGATCCCGCCGCCCAACGAGCCCCGGGATGCAGTCGAGGACAAGACCCCCAATGGCACGGTGGCGTAGGGGCATGGAGCTGTCACCGGCCGGAGCTGGGGGACGTGAGCACGTGCGCTGTAAAATTGTCTCTGTTGTCTAGTCTCTGTTGCTGCCGCTGGCTTTCCTACGGATGGGGAAGAGGGGGGATTTTTATAACGCAAGTGTCATGTGGAAAGCGAAACCACATCGCCCTGTTGCTTGCATAGGTGCTAAAAATAAAAATGCCGTTGGAGTCCAAGGGGCTATTTGCTGAAGCCTAAAATTAGGGACTGGGCTCGCTTGCACCAACGCAGAAAGAGGGTGCGGGGGGTGAGCTGCTGGGGGCTCAGTGCAGGACAAGGGTGGGAAGCACAGCTGGCCACAGCTGTCTCAGCCCTTGCAGGACTTGGGGTGCACCTCTCGCCCATCCCAAGGCATCAGTGCTGGGGGGTGCAGAGTTAAGGGCTATTTGCAATCAGGCCCGTGTACCCCCACCACTGCCCCATATGATGCTCCTGGCCACCACTTGCACGGTCCCGTCCCAGGAGCAGCACCCAGCTCACAGCAGTATCTCCACCACCCCCACCCCGAGTAACCTGCAGCGTCCTCAGGACAGTGGGCGAATTAGGAAGTTTCTCAGTAGTTTTTATTAGGTACAGCAGTGAGTTCAGTGCAACGAGGGGTTCCTGGTGCGGGTTGGAGGGAGTGCTTGCGGTTGCTGCACACAGCAGCTGGCGTCACTTCGTGTTCAAGAAGTCTCTGCAACAAGATGCAATAAATCTTCCACTGTATAATAAATCTTACGCTGTGTCACTGACCATCCTGTGCTGCTCGAGAGCCTGATTTCTCATCCCTGGTCTGAGCTGGCCTTGGAGCAAAGCTGCCTCTCTGCACCCACGGCAAAGAGGAGCTGGGGACTGTCCCCAGGGCCACCTCCCCATGAAACCTCCACAGAGGACAGGCTCAGGGCAGCGAGGAGCAACTGGAGCTCAAAAATTGATGCCAGCATGTAGTGGAGCAGGGGAAGGGACTTGCACGGTTGCAGCAGGGGAGGATACACCCATGGAAGAAGAGGCCAAGGGTCATTCTGTGTGCCCCCCCGTTTCTGCAGAGCAGCACTTACTTGACCAGGGTGGGCAGCTCCGGGTTGAATGAGATGTAGTCGTGGCCCAGGCCCAGCTTTTCGGGAAAGGTAATGAACTTCACCTTGGATTTGTCCTTGTAGGTGCTGCGTGCGGTTTCGAAGAGCTGCCGTGGGGTGGGAGTGTGGTTAGCGGCATGCGCAGGGGACCCCAAAACCCCTCCTGGGGCTGGCCACCCCCTCTCCAGTCACTTCAGCCC
>VFFE01007759.1:28505-39275 GCA_008921705.1 Burhinus oedicnemus
ACTTCAGCCCCCCCCCCCCCCCCCAAAACCAGGCTCAAACGTCACCCATCCCTGGTAAAGCCCGCAGGGAGGTGATGGTGGTCCCCACCTTGCGACCCAGGTGCGGAGGCAGCACAGCATCATCTTCTGCGTGCAGGATGAGGAGCGGGCAGGCCAGCACCTTCACGCTGCAGGCAGCAAGCACAGCGCCGAGGAGTCACCCCGGAGCCTATGGACCTGTGGGTACCTCCCTGGATGCTGCTAAAACCCCCGCAGCAACCCTGACCCCCCTCCTGCCCCAGGTGCTGCTTTTCAGATCCATACCAGCCCACGGGTGATGCCCACGCTGCTCGCTGCAGCACCAAGCGCCCTAATAAACCCCCAAGGCAGGGTGCTCGGGCTTCAAAAGCACCCGTGAAGCAGGTGGCTTTTAGCAAAGGCACCCACAGACACGGAGGAGGAAGGACCCTGCCACCGCAGCGGGTGTCTGCTGCGATGCGGGTGGGACTCGAGCACGTAGCGCTCCAAAAAAAAAATAAAAGGATGTTGGCTTGTGGACTTTGCTCACTAGTAATATTGATATCTGAAGTTATGCAAATCAAAAGCTGCTCTTAAAGCATGAGTAAGCTGGGCAAACACAAATACGAGTGCAGGAATTGCGTGGTGTGACATGTCCAACCCGCCCCTCCTCAGCCAGGTTGTCCCGGCATCGTGCCCGCAGCTCCGTGGGGATGGCTGCACCCCTGCCCTCCATGTACTCACTTCTCGTCGCTGCGGAAGAACATGTTGCCCAGGGCTAGCGAGTCCAGGATGAGGTACCCGAAACCTGGGAACTGGCGGTAGATCTGCCAGGGAGAGAGTTGGGGGGTTGCTAAGCTGGGGTGGGGGGGAGCCCTGGGACACCAGGGCTGCCACTGCTGGGGGACCCCATAGGCAGAGCCTCCCCCACCCATCGCCACTGGGGGGAGCCCAGATGGGCAGAACCCCCGGGCTCACCTTGGTGATGGGGATGTGGGCGGCCGCCTCGCGGATGTTGGTGTAGGGTGACTCCAGGACGACAGCATCAACCTGGACCCCTGAAGGCAGAGCGGGGTGAGAGCAGGCATGGCTGCGGGGGGCTGTGTCCCCCGCCCCAGGCTGCTGCCACGGTCCCGTCCCAGGCAGCAGCCATGAGGCCAAGCTGCCCCTGTCCTGCTAAGGAGGATGGGGACGGCCACTCGTCCCTGCTGCGGGGACCAAGCCTGATGCTCGAGCAGAGAGTAACGGGGCTCCCCAGCTCCTCTGCAGTCCCCGAAATCTGTCCTGAGGTGTGCAGAGCCCTGGGGGGACACCGCACACGCTGGCCCTTACCTCGCTCCTCCTGCAGTTTCCTTGCCGCGTTCGTGGCAATCCTGTGAGAAGAGAGGTGACAGTGACAGCGAGCAGCCATGATGCCCTGGTGGGGTGCACAGCACCCTCAAACCCCCCCCCTTGCCTGCTGGGTTTTGCTTTGCAGGTGCCCCCACCAAGGAGCTGCTCCAACCCCTTAGTCCGTCCCCAGGTGGCACCGGTCTGGCAGCAGTGTCACAGCCTGGGGACCGGCTGTGGGCTTTGGCATCAGCCAGCACCCAGGGGGCATCTCCCACCCTCGTCACCCGGCCCCACACCTACCCCGTCCCCAAGGAGTGTCCCCAGAAGAGGACGCTGCTGTTCCCGCTCCGTGCTTTGGCCCAGTCGTAGAGTGCCAGGACGTCCGTGGTGAAGCCGCTCTCCGTGGGGTGTCCGCTGGAGTCCCCATAGCCTGCGGGGGACACGGCTCGATGTCATGACCTGGGGGGGGTGACGGCCCCAGGGGGGTCACTCAGCGAGAGGCAGGAGGTGACTTTACCTCTGTAGTCGAGAGCCAGGATGTGGAAGTCAGCAGCCCCCATCGTCTGTCGGAGGAGCGGCACCACGTTATGTCCTGTTGGGGGGGGGGAGCACCCCCAGGACCCCCCAGCATGACTGGGTTCGCTCTGCCCAGGGACCCCCTTGGGTCCCCAGAGCCAGCGTGAGCCTTACCCCTGGCAGGTCCCGGTGCCCCCACAGGGAACCACTTACCTTCAAGAACTGGACGCGGTGGCTTGCAGCCCTGATGGGAAAAACGAGGTTAGAACTCTGGGAGGGACCCTCGAGGAACCCTCCCCGCCAGCACCGGTCCAGGTGAGGGACCAGGGTGACCTTTTCCCGGCAGGGGGAGAGCTGGATGCTCTGGGGTGGGTGGGTTTTCACGTTTCCCTTTAACTCAAAAGGGATTTTCATCCACCCGTGGGGTTGGAAACCGCCGCAGCAGCCCCGGCCCCCCAGCACCACTGGCTGCTGCACTGAGTTTGCTAGGTCTCACCCCGTGCAGAGACGCCGTGCGAGAGCCGTCACCGCACTCATCCTCCCCGGGGAGAGGCACGCGCGTTCTCACGGGTACTCACCTGGTCCCCCCATTGCCGTGCAGGTAGATGATCACGGGGTGAGCATCGGCAAGTGCCTCCTCGTACCAGCGCTGGTCCTTGCCCTGTGCCTCAGCCCCTCTGCTGCCCGGCACCGTGTGCCTGGGGGGGCCAGAGAGGGGTTACCTGGGGGGGGCTTCACCCAGTTTAGCCAGGACGCTGGCATAGCAGCGTGGGTGTGCCTGCCCGGGATGCCGGGGCTGCCCCGCTCACCAGATGCCGACTGTGATGCCCGGCTCGGTGTCGAGGTACAGGCTGACGGTGTTGTTCAGCAGCAGCTCCGGCCGCCGAAGATCCACGAAGAAGGGGAAAGCCACTGATGGAAGAATGGCAGCCATCACGCGGGTAACCCAGGAACCTCAGACCCAGTTGGTTTTGCACATTTTCCAAAGCAACACGGGGGGAGGAGGTTTTTTGAAATAATTTGTCCGAAAGCCAAGGGCCGGGCTACGGCCGGCTCGGGGAGCGGGTAGGCGAGCACAGCGCTCTGCCACCTCCTCCCACCCCATTTCTAGCCCCGCTGATGCTGTGCGTGCCCAGATGTGTTGCAATTTCAGGCAGTAAACAGGGTCGGCGGCACCACATTATTACAGCTTGCAAAACACGAGGCGCCAACGGGAAAGGTCCCTCCGTGCCTCCTCTGCAAGCCCACGGCAAAGGGGGGGGGGGGTTGGATGGGTGCTGTCCTGGTGCCACCCAGGCGCTGTGTGGGTCCCCCCCCACATTTTGGGGACACCCCCCCCCCTCCAGCCCCCTGCCTGCTGAATCCCTTGCGGGGGATCCCTCTCCATTGGGACAGCCCTGAGGCACTCACGGAAGTTCAGGAAGACGAATTTGGTGAGCACAATGGGGAAGAGGCGGATGAGGAAGGGCACGGAGATGTAGATGAGGAGCAGGTCCAGGAGGAGGGTGCGTAGCCGAGGGCACCAGGCCAGCCAGCCCCTGCAAGACAGACACCCTGTTAGCACATCCCCTCCCATCCCAAGAGTTTTGAGGCACAGCGGAGCGGGGTCCCCGTTCCCAACCCCAGCTGTGATAGTTGGATACAACAGCTTTTCCCCTGCAAGGGCCTGAGGCTGCCATGTGTTCCCCCCCAGGACCGGGAATTGGTTCCCCACGCTGGGATCGTGTTTGGCTTTTGGGGATGGAGCTGAGGTGCTGGAGCAGCCCCACCGTGACACAGCATCATCAGAGGCCACAATCCGGTCCCCTGCAGCCTCCCACGGGATGCAGGTAGGCAGGAAGGGCAGGGCACATGCCAGATCCGGGAGCTGCAAGCCAAACCGGCAATAAAGAGCAACTGATACTCTGCAGCAACACCCCCAAGCTGTGGCTGGTGAGACATGGTCACAGCAGTGTCCCCCAGCCCAGCACCAAGAGCCTCTGCAATTCCCCAGGGACAAGGAGGAAAGCTGGGAAAGGGGTTTGGAGAACCTGCAGTGCCGTGGGAGAAACCAGTGCCCAGAGCAATGTCCCTCAGTGCCACCAGCACAAGGTGGGGAGCGTGACCACCCTTGACAGTGTCCTGTCCTGAAGGGCTGGGGGACGCATCCAGCCACCTCGGGCCATGCCCTCTGCAGCGATCTGCCCCAGCCTCCAAGAGGAAAGGGAAAGCCAAGAGCTGCACATTGCCCGGCATCGACATCCCTCATGGGCTGACACAGCTGGGAGATGGGGAAACCAGTCCAGGCGCCGGGGGATTTAGGGCAGAGGTTTCTGACAGGCGTCCAAGCACAGCTCGCTCCGTGCCAGCACATGCCCAGGGTCACCGTCACTAATGCAGAAGCGGATTTAGTCCATCGCCCGCCCTGGGGAGTGCTGCAAGATGCCGAGAAAGGGTTGCAAAGTGAGTGCCAGGGCAAGGTGGCATGGTCCCCCAGGCACAGGTACCCTTCCCAGGAGGGTGCAGGGTGGCGTGAGCCGTGCTGGAGCCACAGGGAGCTTGTTGAACCCCCATCGCCCCCCGAGACCTTGGACTGAGCAGTCCCGCTGTACGCCGGCAGCAACGGGCCAGCAATGCCCTCGCAGTCGCTGCAGTTAATTATTAGGTGCTGCTCTTGGTCTACACCTAATAGTCAAGTGCAGGGGCGAGCGCTCACACCCGTTCTTGCACAATACTTGCCGCAGGTGAGAACTGACAGGTCTGGACCGGGCGGGGGGACGTGCCCACCAAGGGGCATCTCTGACAGCTGGTAGAGCAACAGGCCACCGCATGGCACCATGGGGACAGTAAGGTGACATGGGGACACAACCATGGCATGGAATCATGGGGGGAGGGAGGGAGGGATGGCCACGGTATGGGATTATGGCCATGGCAGGGTGACATGGGGACATGGCCATGGTACAGGATCACGGTCGTGGCAGGGTGACATGGGGACACAGCCGTGGTACAGGATCACGGCTGTGGCAGGGTGGCACTGCCATGGCCGGGGGGACACACATAGGGTAATGGCCCCAGCAAGGTGACAAGGCCACGGTGTGGGGACACAGGAGCACAGCCACAGCACGGGATGACGGCCTCGGCAGGGTAGCACAGCCACGGCAGCACAGCCACGGCACGGGGACAGACCCACGGCACAGGGGACAGCGGTGGCACACGGGCACAGGAGACGCGGCAGGGGACACAGCCGAGGGACGGAGCACGGCCGCGGCAGGGAACAGGCGGAGAAACACCCCACGGGGACGAGCACACGGTCCCAGGGAGCGCGGCGCGGCGCTGCCCGGCCCCGAGTGGCAGCCGGGCGCCCGGCAGCGCCCCTAGGCCGGCCCGGCAGCCCAGGCTGCCCGCCCCGCGGCGGGTACTCACCGCTCCCGCCGGGTCGTGCTGGACCTGCCATCCGTCCGGCCGCTGTCGCCGTCCTCGTCGCCGTCGCCGCCGCCACGCTCGCCGCGACGTCGCATCGCTCCCGCCGACTGCCCGCGCCGCCGCCGCCGCGCCCGCCCGCGCCACCCCAGGCCACGCCCCCGCCACCCCAGGCCACGCCCCCGTCACACCCAGGCCCCGCCCCCGTCACGCCCAGGCCCCGCCCACGCCCAGCTGTTCCCAGCCACCCTCCTGTCAGAAGGCCACGCCCCCTCGGGCAAAGCCACGCCCTCTCCCCGCCCCTTTGAGCCTCGGGGGCGGGGCCGGCGTGCCCTCCCCGGGGTCCCGGGGCACCCCCAGGGCCGCAGCCCCCTGTCCCCCGAGGGTCGGGCCAGGGAGACCACGGGGCCAGCAGCACAGTGGCACACCGGGAAAATTCAGACTTGCCATGGCAAGGGGCGTACAGGGAAAGCTTCCAGGTTAAACGAAAAAACCCCAATTTTTTTAAAAAAAAAGGTTTAAAACCAAAGCCGGTGTCTCTTGGCTTCAGCTGGAAGGGTGGAAACCTGCTGCTGGTTCCTCTCTCAGCTGTGACTCCCGCCTACAGCTCTGCCAGGCTGAGCCAGCCGGAACTTGACAGGCTGAAACTTCCCAGCAGGAAAGAAATATCCCCCTTTTATCGACATTCCCCATGAAACTCGGAGGATGCGCTGCCTGGACACCGGCACGCACGGCTGGGCCATCGCCTGCGTCGCCATGCCTGCCAATGGGGCCTGCAAGCGAGACGGCTTCGTTAAATACATGACGGGAGAGCTGGGAGCAAAGCCTTTTCCGTAAAGGAGCAGCAGCCCACGCTGGTATTCCGAGCTGCTCTTATTTCACCTGCCCTCCAAAGCAAGACCTGGGCTGTTTTTCCGGAGCTCACAGCCCACACCAGGCTGCTCCTGCGATTTTAGCCGAGCTCCAGGGCAAGGTGGGACGCGATGGTGGGACACGCTGCCGAGACGAGGCAGGAGCTGGGCGCGTGGCCCTGCAGCCCTCCAGCACCCACGGTGGGTGTCTGGTGCGGGGGGGTTTGGCAGGGTGCTCACGTGCGGCAACGTGAATCCGTGTGGTTTATGCGGACGCGGTCTGCTCCAAACTCCGAATGCAAATCCAAAGACAAACAGGTCTGGTCAAACCGGGGCCACCGGCGCCGTGGGCAGGCGGGTGCGCGTTGCCTGTCAGCAGATGATGCAATAAGGTGGCACAAGCCACCCACAAGCTGTTGTCCCCGTGCCACAGGGGCAGGAGGGCAGCAGAAGCGACCAGCAGGTCTGGCTGGAAGCTTTTTCCTTCCACCCCCAATTTTTCCCTGTTCCTGGTGGGTGCTGGGGCTGCAGCTGGGGCCCACGGCAGTGCATCGCCATGAAGACGATGGGAGAGATCGCTCGCAGGCTTCGCTGCCGGCAGGGATGGGCAGGATGCGGCCAGTGCTGCCTGCGGGGACTTTATTCGGCAGCGAGAACCGGAGAGGATCGGCACAAAGTTACGGCAGAGGCTTTGGCAACGAGGCGTGCGCACCGGGCTGGAGCAGCCGTGCAAATATGGTGCTGGCACGGCAAACGTGAGGTTCTCTTGGGTTAGGGGACAAATCCTGCAGTGGCCGGAGACAAGCACAGCCGCCCGCTGCAGCCAGAGGGGTGTCCAGGATCAGGCCCAAGTAGTGGTGGCGGAAAAGCCACTTGTACAGCGGGGGCTGGACGTGCGATGGCAGCAACGAGCCGTAGCCGAGGAGGCCCGACACCGCTGCAAGCTTAGCACGGCTCGCCATTTTTTTATGCAAAAAAAAAAAAAAATCAAAGTTTGGGCTTATTTCCTTCCAAACTTCTCCCCGCGTTGGCTGGGAGACGGGGAGGTTTCCAGCTGATTTTTCCCTACAGCGTCTTTTCCTAAATGTCGCCTTTGTTTATTTTTTGCTGATGGTTTCATAGCTTTTTTTGCTTATTTTTTTCTTGCTGTTTTATGGCCCTGCTTTCCCCTGGCCTGGCAGGAGGCCGGGGTGAAGGGTGTCTCTCCCGGCACGATGCAGCGGGAAGGGACCCCTGGGAGGCAGGAACGGCTCTCGGCTCCCCGGGAAGGAGCCGGACCTTCCCTCGCCCCAGCAGAACAAAGCGCCCCATTGTGCGGGAGAAATGGGAAGGAAAGCGTGACGGGGCAGCGAGAGCCATGCCAGGAGGGTGTTTCTGCAGGCACTGGGTGCCCACGGCCTCGCAGAGGGGTCACCCACCTCCTGCGCAGGCGCCCACGGCCACTGACCCCCCTTTTCGGGTGGCTCCATGCCAGCCCCCCAGCCCAGCTGTGGGAGGCAGCTCATGTCCAGCAGTCCTGGATTTTCCCATGTGCCCCTTTTTTTTGTTTTTGTGGCGCGTATCACACGTGACGGCGTGGGCGAGCGAAGGTTTCCTTCCGCCGAGCTCGCTCGCAAGGCGCTCGTCGCAAATGCCATCCTCAAATCCAGCTGCTTGCTGGAAGGGGGCTCCGAAAATAGGCTGGCGGGCTCCCCGTCTGGCGGGGCTCCGGGGCTCCTAGAAACGTGCTTTCCTCCTGTGGGAAAAAGGGGGAAAAATTAAAATCAGGATGCCTTTGCTAACAGCCAGTCCTAAAACTGAGCCAGGGATTTGCATGGCAGTGATACAGCCTGGCGCTGCCAGGGTCTGCGCATCCCCGTGGGGCTGGCTGGGGACACGGGGACACCGAGCGTGCTGCCAGTCCCCGTCGCCCATCCAGCTGCACGCACGCAAACACGCGCCCAGTCGCTTTGTTGGGTGACAGCGGAGATTTTTCGGGGCTGTCGCTTGGATTAGCGAGGCACCGGCGCTGTTGCGGCGAGGAGGAGGGTGAGGGGGGATAAAGGTCCTGGCACTCGCCGGGCTCGCAACAAAACAAAGCGCCAGATGGTTTCAACTTCGGCATAATACGCGGTGAAAAAGTGTTTGAACCGGGGCTGAAAAAGCGAAGGCGGAAAGAGAGAGAGAAAGAAAAGAAAGAAAAAAAAAAAACCTCGGCAAGTGTCAGAGCAGAAGAAAGCATCGGAGAAAAATGGCAAATGTTAAAAACCAAAACAAAAAGCCCTCCCCGGCACAAAGCCATGGCCGTAACATCTGTCCAGCAGAGCCTCTCGCCAAGGCCCCCTTCTCTTTAAAGTCACCTTTCCTCGCCTCCCTCGTTGCGGGGACACAGCCCTGTCCCTGCACGGGGCTTTGCCCAGCGCTGGGGGACCCGCTGGGCTCTGCCCACGTCCCACGTCCCCAGCGCTGGCAGCCGGCAGTGACATACCGAGCGGGCGCAGTCGGGCAGCAGAGCTTCCCCAGCTGCCGCAGCGGGATAAATATTTTATTAAGTTTTTTTAGCTCCCGGGTGATGTCCCGGGTGTCCCCGTCGCAGCCAGCGGGACTGCGGGACTTCGTGGCAAACCAACCCGCGTGTCTGCTGCAGGATGGCGTGGGGTTTGAAGCCTGGTTTCCTCTCGAAGCAAGGCTTCCCCAACGCGCTGTGCGCCCCTGCGTCTGGGCTGCGAGGCTTTTGTGTTGCCCTTGCTCCTCCCCCATAAATATTTCGAACCCGCCGACCAATTTCGGCCTTGCCTTAAAAAAAAAAAAAAGAGAGAAAAAAGGCTCGAAAGTTAGGACGTCCCGAGTGTTTTCGCAAAAAGGAAGCAAAATAAGCCCACGCAATTGCGCGAGAGCAGATTGCAGTGTGAGCTGAACCCCTTATTAGCCACCAGAGAATCCACAAGCCACATGCCTTGGGGACAGCCGGCTCCCTGCCACTCAGCCCACGCCTGCTGGCGCTGAGCTCCAGCCTCTAATGAGGGCTGCCGAGGTTTAAGTGAGGGTTTGGGTTTTGCTGGTGCCCGTGGTCGGTGCGTCAGCACCTCGGAGCCCCCCCGCGGGATGGCTCATGGGGCAGAGGGTTGTCCCCAGTTATGTCCCCCCCAAAGCAAGCGGGGGCCACAGGCGGGTCGGTGTGCTGAGCCACCACGGGTGCTGGGGTGGGTGGAGGGGCTGGGTGCCACAAGGCGCAGCATGGGGGACACAAGGAGACCCAGGGGGGGTCCCTGGGATGGCAGGGAGCCGGGGTGCTGTGTCCCCAGGGCAGGGGACAGTGGGGTGACATGGTGCTGTGACCTTCAGGCATAGGGCAGCCCGGGTGACGTGCCATTGTTTTTTTGGGACGATGAGGTGCTGCAGGGCCATGTCCCCAGGGGTGCAGGACAGTGGGGAGCCAGGGTGATGCCACCCTGGGGTACAGGACAGTGGGGAGCCAGGGTGATGCTACCCAGGTGACAAGACAGTGTGGAGCCAGGGTGATGCTACCCTGGGGTGCAGAACAGTGGGGATCCGGGGTCATGCCACCTTGCGGTGCAGGATGGTGGGAACCAAGGTGATGCCAGCCAGGAGACAAGACAGTGGGGAGCCAGGGCAATGCCACACTGGGATGCAGGACAGCAGGGAGCTGGGGTGATGCCGCCCTGGGCTGCAGGATGGTGGGAACCAAGGTGATGCTAACTGGGGGACAGGACAGTGGGGAGCCAGGGTGATGCCGCCCTGGGATGCAGGATGGTGGGAACCAAGGTGATGCCCCCCGGGGGACAGGACAGTGGGGAGCCAGGGTGATGCTACCCTGGGGTGCACGACAGTGGGGAGCCGGGGTGATGCCACCCTGGGCTGCAGGAATGTGGGAACCAAGGTGATGCCAGCCAGGAGACAAGACAGTGGGGAGCCAGGGCAATGCCACACTGGGATGCAGGACAGCAGGGAGCTGGGGTGATGCCACCCTGGGGTGCAGGACAGTGGGGAGCCGGGGTGATGCCACCCTGGGCTGCAGGATGGTGGGAACCAAAGTGTTGCCACCCTGGAGTGCAGGATGGTGGGAACCAAGGTGATGCTAACTGGGGGACAGGACAGTGGGGAGCCAGGGTGATGCCGCCCTGGGATGCAGGATGGTGGGAACCAAGGTGATGCCCCCTGGGGGACAGGACAGTGGGGAGCCAGGGCGATGCCACACTGGGGTGCAGGACAGCGGGGAACTGGGGTGATGCCACCCTGGGGAGCAGGATGGTGGGAACCAAGGTGATGCCCCCCGGGGGAAAAGACAGTGGGGAGCCAGGGTGATGCCACCCTGGGGTGCAGGATGGTGGGAACCAAGGTGATGCCACCCAGGGGTCAGGACAGCGGGGATCACTATGGTGCTCTAGGGATGCAGGACAACGCGGTGGCCCCCACGCAGCTGTCACCCGTGCTGCGGGCCGCTGCCGCTGCCGGCCGGGGGGCGGTCCCGGGCGGTGCCAGCGGGGCCCCGCCGCACAAAGGCCTCCGGTCGCCCCCGCCCCGGGGCCGCCCCCCGCATCCCCGGGGCCGCCCCCGAGCTGCGGCCCAATAAACGCCGCCGCATTTGAACGCGGCACCTCCCCCGGTCCCGCAACGCTCCGCTCCGCCGCGCCCGGAGGCACCGGCAGCCGCGCCGGGTGAGCCCGGGAGGGGA
>VFFE01007759.1:39295-51283 GCA_008921705.1 Burhinus oedicnemus
CGCCCTCCTGCCAAGGGCACCCCATCCCTGTGCCGTCCCCGGTGAGATGCTCCAAACGTAGGGGGGGCGGGGGGGAAGGGCTGGAGCGGGTTCTGGAGCAGCTGAGTTGAGGAAGCAGCAGGCTGGGGCTGGAGGAATTAATAACAGCAGTTGTTTTGTCATTGGCGAAGTCCTCGCTGTCACCAGGGTGGCAGACGACATCTGCTGTCTGGTCGCAAACCGTGGGCCTGTCACCTCCCGTGCGTGCGGGCTGAGCCAGGAAAACCCCCAAATCCACAGCCCGGGAGGGTCAGCCACCGGGGTTTTGCCATGACAAGTGGGTGTCAGTTTGGGTGGGAGCATTTATCCCGCCCGTCTTATCCGCTCACCGAAGCGGGGATGCCGGCGAGAGGGTCCCCGCAAGCGCGATGGATGCGCGGCGTTATCGCCGTGATTCAGCACGGCCCACGTTTATCGGAGCCGACGCAAGGCTGAGCTCCACGGGAATTACCCAATCCCTTATTTCCCGGCACGCGTGGCGTCGCTGGAGAAATTGCCGGCTCGCTTTGTTTACTTCTCAAATAATCGGCTTTGTGCCTATACCTTGGGCTTTATCGCACCAAGGGCTCCCCGAGTTATTGCAGCCCAAATTCCAGCCCGATTTGCAAAATCAAAACAGATGGGCGCTTTGTTTTTCCTTATTGAGGGGACGGCCGCTTATTGAAAGGCCCTATTACAATGCAAATACCGGGGTGGCGTGAATATTCAAAAAGCTGCGCTTCTTTGGAAGCTCTTTACATAAATTTCTAGCGCTTTATGTGCCGTCCCCGCTTCGCTAATCTGGAGCGGAGCTTGGTTAACAGAATCTCTTCTCTCTGCCAACTTTGGAGGGTTTGGCCGTGTTTCGGGGAGCACGGGGAGAGGTGGCATTGAGGTGCAAAGCAGCCAGCGCCGGGGCTGCAAAAAATTACGACCGCGCTCAATGGGGAGGAGGAACCGCCAGCTGTAAAGCTGACCGTGGTGGTGACCCCTTGAAGAGCCGGGCGTGCTGTCAAGTGATTTACTGATATTTGGGTGCTTCATTGTCCTTTTGGGCTTTTTCCCCCTCCTCCCCCCTTCCCTTTGGTTTCTCGGTGGGACCCTTTGTGGAGCCGCTGCTCCCCAAGAGGGGATGGGGTGTTGCGGGGTGGGCTGAGCTCAGAAATCGCCCCACCACAGGCAGGGGCGTGAGGGTTTGGGGGTGTACGCAGCGAATCGTGGCAGCTCAGCCGCAGCTGCCATGGATGAGACGGTTCATTAGGGAAAGGAGATAATGAGTTAGATGAGACAACCCCAGCTCCGGCTTTCCAGCAAGGGCTCAAGGGGTCTGGTTTCGGTGGCTGCTGGGCATCACGTCATCAACCCTGCCGTTAAAAACCGGGGTCCTGGTGGGTTTTGCCAGCTGTGGTCACGTCGTCCCCGCTTGTCCCAAGTGCAGAGGGAAGGACGAGTTGCTTTTAACCTGCCCGCATGTGGCCTTGCTCTTCAGCACAGGGTGGACCCTACGTCTCGGGGAGTGGGTGCTCGTGTCTTGGCGATGGCCACGTGATGCGGCTCTGCTGGGTGCTTACGCGCTGCTAATTGCCAGGCCCTCGTTTGAGCCCAGGCAATAAAAAGTAGGAGCGAAAGCAACGTTTTCCTTGCTGTCCCTTGAAGGAGATGACTTGCCGGAGGTCACCGCTGCCTTCTGCGGGGGGCTGGTTGGGACGGAGGCAGCGTAGCCCATAGCCCTGAAGAGGGGCGGTTGGTGACGCAGCCCGTGGGGGGCATCCGGGCAGAGCATCCCTGAAATCTCCACCTCGTGCCACTGCGCAGCAGCAGACGCGCTGTTTGCGTTAATACCATTTTGCACAAAAAAAAAAGGGCATTGTGCTAATTGTAGTATTTTTACTTCATGGTGCCATTGATTGACCAGGTGATCTGCGTCTTCGTTAGTTCGAGGCGAAGGCTTGGAGGTTGCTATTGATTCCAGGCACTTAATATGCGAAGCGGTAATTACTGTTTAAGCCTATATTGTTTGAGTTAAATTTAGCTGAGAATTTAGGCGTATGAGGCCTCTACATTGTGCGCTGTGAAGGTTATCTGGCCCTCAGGAGGGGGTGGATTTAAAGGAAGGAAAGAAACGCTGGTGAAAACTTCCTCTTCTCATCATCCCCGAGCGCTTTGCTTCCCAGGACTTGTTATAGGGAGACCAGAAATAAAGACTAATGTGGTTATGACTCCAAGTACTTCTCCTAAACCTGCGCCGTCTGCTCAAGCTGGTTATTTTGGGAGACTTAACACAAGGCAGAAGGCCAGCTCTAAATCCGAACAAAGTGATGCCCTGTGCGGGGAACGACCCTTCTCCTCCTCGCGGGGGACCGGGGAGCCCCCACTCAGCTGCCGCCCGCCCGTCCCTATTATCCTGCCAGCTCCGGGCCGCCCTCCTGCATCTCAGCTGCTGGCCCATCTGGAGCGGAGATGAAAGGCTGGGGTTTAATTCGGGCTTTGTGTTGCCTCTTGTGTTTTGCTCTCCCCCCCCTCCTCTCCCCTCACCTCCCCTCTTAGCCCTTTCTCCGCTGCCAGTCTCCCATCCCCGATCCTGCAAGGCAGCTCGGGTGCGGAGGGTGGCTCTGCGCGCCGGGTCTCTGATGCTGCTGACCTCATTATTTTGACTGCTGGGTGATGCCAGGCAGCCTGGCGAGCTCATCAGGTAGGAGGATTGGGTTGGGGGTTTTTTTTGTTGTTTTGGTGGTTTTTTTCTTTTTTTTCTTTTTTTCGCCTCCTCTCTCAAAGCGCTGCTGAATAATTCAGCCGGGAGTAGGCATCTTGGGTCACCTTGCACAGCCGGCTGCCTGCCGGAGTCGGCTTCCTAAGATGGAGGTTGCGCAGGATGCGTGCGGGATCGCCTCGCTGCCGGCGGCTCGCCGGCGTTGACTGACTGTAGGTAGGGGAAGAGCGTTGCCCTTCTTTATTTATTTCTGATGCTTTTTGTGCTGGAAAGCGTGAAATCCCCTCCCTGGGCTGCGTAGGGGTGGCTGGGGCTCGCTGAGCTGGTGCAGAGCCCAGTGAGCTCCGACCGTCCCTCGCCTGCGAGGCTGCTGGGGCCACCGTCCCTTGCCAAAAACTCACCCGGGCTGTAGAGCAGGTCTGGCCCCCGGTGGGGACCGTGCACCTGATGCTCTTCTCCTTTGGGGACTGTATTTTTCTTGCTGGTTTTATGGGTTCCCCAGTGTCTCCTCCCTCAGCCCATCCAGATTCATCCAGGGTAAGTTTTTTTTTGGGGTTGCCTGCTGGTACGGCACCGAGAGGGGGGGTGACCCCAATGCTCCGGCAGCGTGGGAGCTCGGGGACATGTTGGGAGGTGGCATTTAGCTCTTTGCGCTGTCTAACTGGGGGAACTGGTTCTGGTGGTGTGGGAAGTGGGGTTGGGTGCCGGAGAGGTCTCTGGGGGGGTAGGAGGTGGCTGACCTTGAAGAGAAGAGGCTCAAAACCACTTGGGAAGCCCCACAGGTCAGAGTCATCTTTGCCACGGGCTCAGGTCTGAGTTTCGGGGCTGCTGGGGTGTATGGCCGGGGTGTGCAGGGCTCTCCCGACACCAGTACCTGGCAGCAGTCAGCAGACTGGGGGTGCGGGTGGGAAATGGGGTTGTCGGCGTGAGAACCGGGAAACTAGTTTGCCGCCTGCCTTCTGCTTGCAGGCACCTGAGTTTTTTGGGTGCTGACGCCTCCTTTGCGCCCTGGGTTGAATGCAAATGCGTCTGCACCCTCGCCCCTCCCTGCAGCGCTTGGGTGCTTTGCTAAAGCAGCTCAAAAGGCACCTGGGGAGGGGGGAAAAAAAACCAACCAGGGGACACGGAGGATGTGAGGCTCAGGTAGAGCGATGTGGGGATGGGGAGGGATTGTGTGCGCTCTCTCGAGGTCTGGCGATGCTGCTGTCCTCGCCCATGTCAGCGCAGGAGGACGGACAGCCGCGCTGGGCTATTTCCGTCCCGTGGACCCTGCGTACTGCTTGGCACCAGCCCTGCATCCCTCGGCAGGCGCGGGAGCCCGATGCTGCTCTGCATTGTCCTCTGCTCCTGTGGCCAGCGAGATCAAGGACACGGCTGCTGCAGTGTCTGCCCCGGAGATTTCCCAGTTAGCCAGCTACGTTGGTGGGACGGGCGTTTCCGATTGCCCCTCTGCCGTGGGGCGCTTGTGGGAGCTGATGTGGTGGCTCGTGATGCTCTTTGAAGATCAGAGTGAGCCTCAAGGCTGCGGTGGTGGGGAGGGGGCTGAAATGGGGCCGCACCTTGCGGTTGGGACAGCTCTGCTGGTTCTGGGATGTCTGTCCACAAGCCGCAGGAACCCTGCGACGCTGAGAGCCAGGAGAGGAGGTGGCTGCTCCGTAGCAGGGCTGGACGGTCAGGGGGTTTGGATAGGACACCCCCCCCCCCCCCTTTTGGGAAATCTGGCTGAGACAACCTGCGGCAGCGTGGGGAAAGCAAAATTCCCAGGGAGACCTGGCTGGTGCTGGGTGATGGTCTGAGGCTGGCTGGGCATCCTAAAGGCTGTGTCCTTGGGGTGCTGGGTCCCTCCAATGCCTGTTGCCACTCAGTGCGCACCAGTGATGATGGCTCCAGTGCCTATCATGCCCCCTGGGGTGGTGGCATGTCCCCCCCCCAGTGTCATTGCACTGGGTTACGCTGGTGCTGCTCTGAGCTGGCGGGGAGCCCCGCAGCCAGGCTGGGTGAACGGATGCCAGCCGAATCCTTCGTTTCAGACAGGAAATTTCCCTCCCTGCTCCCCTGCCAAAACAATTCCTGGGGCCGCGATGCTCTGGATAGCGATGGGCTGAGAGAAATGAAAAATTGTTGAGTTGGAGGGGAGGGTGAATCCATTGGGCGCGTGGTGGGGAAACCACCTGGGCTCTGTTTGCGGGGGTCAGCTCTGCTCCGGGGCTGGGTTTGCTGCCACCCAAGCCATGTCCCCCATCAAACGCTTCTGCCTTCAGACAGGGTTTGACCTGAAGTACCTAAAGGAGAGCAGTGGTGTGTGCCATGGGACTGGAGACGCGTCCTCCCCAGGCACAGGGCACCGTGTGGCTTTGCGCTGGGCTTGTGGAGGAAAGCAGAGATGCCGCACGCTGGCATCAACGGGGCTGGTGGCACTTGGGGCTCCCTGCACCCAGGCCAGCATAAAAAGGAGCATATTTGGCACAGGGATGTGTTTTGTGTTCGTGGAGGGGGGGGGGTGTAGAAGGTGGCTGGCTGGCTTGAAGCATTCGGGCTGGGGGGAGAGGCGGCGGTTGGGATCTCCTGCCTTCCCCACCAAAGGCAGAGCCCCGCGCTTTGCTCCCTGCCGCTGGTGAGCTGTTGCCGCCGGGATGGTTGTTTATCTTCTCGCTAAGGGTGGACAAAGCATCACCTGGGAACCAGCGGCACCCAAGGGAACAATTTTCCCCTGCAGCACCTCAGCTGCTCCAGCCGAGCTGAGCGAGCCGCTCGTGGAGCCAGCGCGAGGTGGCAGGTAGGGACGAGCAACCCGGGGCTGCCCCAGCCACCCGGGCTGTCCCCACCACGAGGGTTTGGCTCGGCAGGCATTTTTTCCCTTTGGTTTTTCTGCTGTACGACTTCTGGCTTCACCCGGTGGGATGAGAGAGGCTGGAGGGGTGGCAGAGCACCAGGTTCACTTAACGTGAACAAAAACTGCACCGAAAAGCCTCGCGGGCTGTCTCTGTACCAGCCCTTGGGGTTTTTCGCCTTCGCGTGCCATGCTGCGGTCGATGCTCACCGGCCCCGTCTCTCCCCGCAGGTGAGCGTGGCAGGCTATGGGATGGATGAAGCTGAGCAGGACCAGTATGAAGCTCGCCTCAAGGAGCTCTTCGACAGCTTCGACAGCACGGGCACGGGGTCCCTGGGGCAGGAGGAGCTCACCGACCTCTGCCACATGCTGCACCTGGAGGAGGTGGCCCCGGCGCTGCAGCAGACCCTCCTCCAAGGCAACCTCCTAGGCAGGGTAAGGCTGGGGCGATAGCCGGGGGGCAATGGGGGGGCCGGGGCTTTGGGAGCAAGGCAGCGCTGGGCAGCTGCTCCTGCGTGTGTGGGAGGGTGATGGAAGGAGGCTGAATGTCTGTAATTTGTGAATATCCAACATCCCTGAGGCTCTGGGGCTGCAGGACTTGCAAAGTTGTTCTGGTCAGCGGAGTGGGTGCGGAGCGGCTTCTGAGAGCGATAACAGGAAAGGAAAGTGCTTGCTGCGGTGCCTTCCCTGACTGGAAGCAGTCTGAAACCCTCAGAAACCACCACTTTACGCTTAACCTTGTGTGCTGGCACTGCACCGATGCAGGGCGTGTTTTCCCAGCGTCCAAGCCTAGAGCGAGCACCGGCTCCCTGCCGCCCTTGCACCGATGCTCGGCCGAGCCCACGCTGGCTCACACACACACACGCACACACACACCGTGTGCCCCCCGGCACTGGTTCATGCTGCTTCTGGCCTGGGTCGTCTTCCCCAAACCAGCTCCCTGGGTGCTCGCACAGAGTCTGCGGTGCTTGGGGTGCGACGGGGACCCGAAGCCAGGGCTGGAGCCTGTGATTTACGGTGGCTTAAGCTGTAGTTAAACTGGCGGGGCTGCGTGCAGTCATGCACGTGTCTCTAAAGTAGAGAATATTGTCCAGCTCCAGCAGTCGCTGGCTGAGCTGCCTTTGTCCGCATTACCTGGTGTTGGTGTCCACACAGAGCTGCGGTTGTCACAGACCCACCTGGGATAGGGTTTTTTGGGGACAAACGGCTCCTTCCTTCTGCGGGGCTGCAGCGTCCCACCAGCCTGTGGGAGGAGGGGAGCTGTGGCCAGTGAGCACAGCGTATTTTCCAAAGTGATTTTTTTCAGTTGTGGTTTTACCTTCATGGTGTTAAATGCCAGGGTGCTGAGCCAAAGCTGCTTGCCCTTTGGGAGACCTCCATGTTCAGCATGGATGTCCTTCTGCTCCTGCGTTACCTCCTTCCCAGCGTACTGTGCTCGGATTGCATCAGATGCTTCCTTTGAAATCACCCTGAAATCCCATCACTGCTCATTAAAATCGGAAAATGCAGAGCGAGGCAGCCAGGGCTCTCAATTGACATGAGCTAAGCAGCCATCCCGACTCCGATTTCCTATCAAACTGCAGTTTTCATGTAACAAAATAATTTCTTTAACAAACAAAGCCTCCTCTTCCTCGCCTGCCCCGGGGCCGTAGCTCTTTTGCTGACAGTGAGCGGTGCTGGAGCACGGTTGAATCCAGACAAAGGTTTCTGACCTTTGGAAGTTGCAGCGTGGCATTTGCTTGAGCACCGGAGGCTCCGTGCTGCTCGTCCGCCACTCGGATGCTGTTACCTGGCTTTGCCGCTTGCAGGGTGGTGGGATAGAGGGCAAGGAAGAGCAGGACTAAAGATGTGGTTGTCACGGCTGGCCAGGGCTAAAGCAGCAGAGCTCATCCCTGTGGCCTGCTCAGAGTGGGCGAAAAGCGAAGTTAAATGCAGTAAACGCTCAGCTCAAGGGCACCAAAAAGCCCAAAAGCTAAAGCATCCCGAGTGCTGGGTCACGCTTGCCCTGTCCCAGCCAGGAGCTCCATCCCTGCGAGCCGTCCCAGGGCACGAAGCATCCCGAGGAGCATTTTTATTTCATTCCCTCCCTTTGTCTTTGGGGACGGTTCTCGCTCCCGACCTGCGACTTGAACGTCAGAATAATCTTTGTCTCCTGCATTTCCTCCCATCTCCCCGGCATTTGTGCTCGTTAGCGGCAGCAATGGCCCATGTCTAAGCACGAGCCTGGTTTAATAGCTATCGAATCCTCCGGGTTTCCTAGGGAGCTCGTCGGGAGAATAGCAGCAAACACGTTGCTCCCCGAGTGCCGGCTTCTTGCACCTGCCCCGCCGGCTCCTTGCCGCAGATGGTCCCTCTGGGCGGTGGGAGCAGCCTTTGTTCGCCTGCGCTTCCAGGGGCCGGGATTTATGGGAGGGCACCGGGTAGGGGGGGGAGCGTTTTGTCTGCCGTAGGGGTGACTTCTCGGCAGGGCCACATGCTTGCTTTTGTGCCGGGGGCTCCGCTCCAGGGATGAATGCGGCACGATGGGGGCTGCTCGGTTGGAGTGGGAGCTGAGCCGGTGTCCCGGCGAGGGGCTGCACACGCTGCGTCCCCCCGCCTCGCTCCGTGCGATGCTTTGGGGATTAATGGGTACATGTTATCTCCGGGGTCTGGCAGGGATGTGTAAATCCTGCCCCAGCAGATCCCAGAACTGCTTTCCTCACGCGATCGCGTGCGGAGGCGATGCTCGCAGCAATTCCTGGGATTCCTCGGGAAAGCTGTTCCCTCCCGCTTGGCTGCGGGACCGAGAGGATGCGTGCAAGCGTGCCCTTCTTGCCTGGCCTCCGAGAGGCAGTTTAATTCACTATCTTGGGGACACGGTGGCAGCAGCGCTCAGAGGCTGCAGCGATGACTGCAGTTACGTGATTTGCAGGGGTAAGTCGGGCACCTCCGGACCCTGCGCCAGGACCGTCCTCCGTGGTCGTCCTCAAGTTCAGGTTTCACCCTGTCCCTGCGCTGGGACATTGGCCAGCCTGCAGCAAGGACACCGCCGTGTGGGGTTTCACTCGTCGGCTCCCTTCAATGCTTTGGCCGGTGACCTCTTGCAGATAGGCTCCCTCCGAGCCTGCTGTGACACCGCTCCCCTTAATGCGCGGTGGCTTTCCGTATGCCAGGCAGGAGACCCGCTTGCAAGGTTGCCCTGTTCCTGTGTCTTCCCCGCTTGATATTTCCCTCTGCAACCTTCCGGCTGCTGCTGCTGGAAGGAGTTGGCAAGCAGGGACAGGGCTTTGGGAAAAGGGACTCTGCTGGAAGATGAAGGAGAGGGAGCTGGAAGGTGCCACCGATGCTGGTGTGCCCCAGGGAGACGGGGATTGCGGACCGCCGCTTTGCGTTGCAGGGACAAATGGCGAGAAGCAGCAGGTACCTTGGCACACGCGTGCTCCCTTTCTAGTGCTAATAAGTCACGGCTTCATAGGAAACTCGCTTTAAAGCAGGCGTCGAGATTTCTCAAAGGTGCTGGGGTTGCTCGGCAGCCGGCAGCTTGGTTGGTCCCTGATGACCGTGGGGAGGCTGGGCTGGGTTCGCTATGTCTGTGTGACATGTTAGTCTTGTTTGCCTCTGATTTACTTGTTCTGGGAAAAGTCTCCGCACCGGGGACTTCACATGTCCCCAGTGGTGCGCAGAGCCCTGGTCTCGCTGTGGGGTTTGCTGGGACACGTGTCCTGATCCTGATCCACACCTCTGGGTGGGCACGGATGCATGCCCTGACATTGCCTCCCAAACTCTGCTTGTTTGGGCTGGTTTTGCTGTTTGGGAACCCTGTGAGCAGATGCAGGAGTTGGCGCTTCCAAAATGCCCCCAAGTGAATCAAGCCCATCGAAAAGAGCATCAAGTACCCCAATGCTGTTTTATCACAGAACCATAGAATGGTTTGGGATGGAAGGGACCTTAAAGGTCATCCAGTTCCAACCCCCTGCCATGGGCAGGGACACCTCCCACTAGACCAGGTTGCTCCAAGCCCCGTCCAACCTGGCCTTGAACACCTCCAGGGATGGGGCAGCCACAGCTTCTCTGGGCAACCTGGGCCAGGGTCTCACCACCCTCACAATCAACAATTTGTTCCTAATATCTCATCTAAATCTCCCCTCTTTCAGTTTGAAACCATTCCCCCTGGTCCTGTGGCTCCACTCCCTAATCCAGAGTCCCTCCCCAGCTTTCCTGGAGCCCCTTTCAGATACTGGAAGGGGCTCTAAGGTCTCCCCAGAGCCTTCTCTTCTCCAGGCTGAACACCCCCAACTCTCTCAGCCTGTCCTCACAGCAGAGGGGCTCCAGCCCTCGCATCATTTTGGTGATCTTTTGCCGCTTTATACTTTCTGCCTTGTGTTTGTAAAGTTTGTAGGTTGGCTTGAGTGTCTGGGGCTGTTTTCCAGAAGTGGATGGTGCTTTGTGCAATGCTGCTGCAGTTAGTGCTCTCCTCCCCGGGGCTGTCCAGGCCCATCCTTTTCCTGGGAATATTCTCTAAGCAAAAACCAAAGGCTGTTGCTGCGGACTTGTACCTGCCTCACCTGGGCCATCGCATCCCTGGAAGTGCCCCTTGTGCTCGCGGGGAGCCCACAGCCTCCCTGGGATGGGCTTTCCCGGCAGGACTGTGCCCCTCCATCGCAGCACGTGGGTGCCGGAGGCATGGAAATACTGAGCACGTAGGTGCGGGGTGCTGGGTGATGCGGGCATCGCCTGCTCCGTATCTCCTGGGGGTGCGCATCCCGCGCCCTGCACACACCTTGGCAATTAAATTGGATGGGGATATAGAGCGAGGACGTTGCCGGGGAGCAGTGGCAAAGGATTGCTTTCTTTAAAATGTGGGATATCATAGCGTTTGTGGCTTTGCTGTCCCGCAGGCTGGCTTGTGCCTGAGCACAGCTCTAATTTTAACAGTTGCATTTCTCTAACTCTTTAAGTACTCTTTCCGTACAGACATGCGGCATCCGATGTCGAATATACACCGTAAACAGATGCTGGTTTTCCTGGTTATCTGGTGTTAGGATGGGCCGGAGATTTCCCTGAAGAAAAATATCCCCCTTTGCCAGCTTGGGCTCCATCTACAGAGTGGGGTGCTGCGGCGCGGGAGGTGTTGCAGGACCCCTCGGAGCCGATGCAAGCGCTCGCTGCGGGTCTCTGCGCTGTTGATTTGCATTTTAAATTTTTAAATCCTGCTGCGTGGCCGAGCGCGGTGCTGGCACGGGGAGGGGACTGGAGAATGGCCACCTCCTGTCCCGCAGCCTAATCTTCCCCGGGCTCCTTTGGATGTGGTGGTCGTGGTAAAATCGCTCTGCGGCCTCGATGCCGGGGACATCTGTCCCGCATGGAGCCAGGGCTCAGCCCCCATCTTCCTTCCTCCCCTTCGTTAGTGCTTCTGGGCAAATACAAGTTACGGGGCTCGTTAGGCAGAGCAGGTCCCATGTCAGGGGTGCTCTCTGCAGCTGCCCGCGTGGTTTTACTCTGCCCTCTCATTTAACGTGTTTGCAAGAGTGATGCGAAGTGATTTTTATTTTATTTTCTTGCTGCTGTTAGGTCCCATCCAAACCCGTTCCTAGCACCCATCCGAGGGACCGCCTCTGTCTGTCCCCGTGGCTGTTGTCACCGTTCCCTTCCTGAGAAGATCCCATGGGGAGGGGACCTGTTATTCGAACACCCTCATCTTTTATTCATCCTCATTTAGTCTAAATGTCAAGTTTTTTTTTTAATCAGGCAAATTCTCCTATCTCTGTAAACTGTCCTTTTGAAGTGCGCTAGCCCTTGGAAATGAATGGCAGCAATTAGTATTCAGATGAAGGCATCCCTGACAAGTTTCTTTGCTGAACATATTTCTAAGTGTTTAATTACTCGGGGAGCCTGCGTTTAAAACCACAGCGGTGATTTGTACTGGGTGAGCTGGGGAGCAGGGCTCGCCCCTGCATGGGGGGGGCTGGTGGCTGAGCCCCCAGCTCTGCTGTCATCCCCAGCCTGCCGGGGAGCATGTTGCTCTTTTTTTTGGGGGGGGGGCTGGCTGGACCCCAAAAACAAGCTGGCAAACTTCAGACCTGAACTTTGCCGCTTGTGCCTCCCCCGGCGGCATTAAAATCCCCTCTGACTGCAGCTCCTGCCCTTCGTGCTGGATCCGCAGCAATGGGACCTGCCAGCAAGAGCAACCTCGGTGGGTTCCCTAAATACGAAGTCTCTTGGTCAATGCTAAAAATCCTCCGAAGATTTATTTAGCCAAAAGAAATGGTAGCAGCCAGCTCTGCCTTGCCACTGACCCATGTCAAATAGCTTCCCCAGCTGTCCCCGGGTTTCCGTCCCCTGCGGCTGGAATTGCTGGCATTCCCCAGCACGGCTGTGAAAGATGCTCCAGCCCCTTTGGAACTGTCTGTGGCGGTGAGGCAGGAGGCTTTCCAGGAAGACACAGATGGGG
>VFFE01007759.1:51303-95955 GCA_008921705.1 Burhinus oedicnemus
TAAACAAAAAAAAAAAAAAACCCCCAAAAAAAAAAAACCAAAAAAAAAAACCCCACCCCAAAACCCAGTGGTAGGATCATCCCTCCTTGTTTTTCCCATAGACCTGGTATTTCCAGTCCAGCCCTCCCGGAGCTGCAGCAGGCAGGAGCTGGGGCAGGGCTGTCCCTGGAAAGGGTGAGACTTTCTGCTATCCACTTTGGAAAGCGTTTTCTGAAGCTTAATTAGGGCAGTGGAGCATTTCCACAACTGAGTGTCTCATCACTGGTCGGGACTGGTATCTCGCTGCAGGAGCCACCAACTCTGACCAGGTCACCTCAAGCAACGGAGATGCTCCTTGGTCCTCTGGACACGTTATTTCGGCTTCTTGCTTGATGGAAAAACCCAACTAATGCACTAAAGCAGCGGCTTTGGGTCAGGGTGGTACCAGTCCCTCTTGTTCAAAGGCACTGGTGTGTCTTCGTGTTGCTTGCTGTCCTTTCTCCAGGTCCCCAAACTGAACGAGCTGAGGTTCATCCGTGCCCCTTGCCGAGGCTGTCGGCAGGCGCAGGCGTGCTCTCAGCTCAGCGTGCTGCTCGGAGAGATTTGCGTTGCTGCCCATCTTCCTGCTGGATTATTGGCCTGAGCGTTAATTAACTGCACCAGTTGATTTCCTCTCGTCTTCCTTTTTTTTTTTTTCCACAGGTCCACTTTGACCAATTTAAAGAAGCACTTATCCTCATCTTATCCAGAACCCTGTCAAATGAAGAGCACTTCCAAGAACCAGGTAAATACTGAAATTCTGAAAAATAGTACGTTTTATTTGGCAAATCAGCTCTCGCAGAGCATCTTAGAAGACAAAGTGTTTTTTAGGTGCTGAGATAAGCTCTTCTGCTTGGATGCCCAGACCTAGGGACAAGGGAGACTTAAGGTCTGTTGTGCAGCCTTGTATAAAAGTGTTTTCTGAGCTAGTAGATATTTATATCCCATTACCATGATCTAAATGCCCGGAGAGGCATGTGACGTCAGCGTGTAGACAGCTAACAGCACTTCAGATGCTGGAGATGTCCCACGGCTGCTAAATGGGCTGAGGTCTTTCTATCCCACGAGGCTTGTGGTGGCCAGGGATGCTTCAGGAGCCCTCCAGCTGCAGCAGAAGGTTACAGGCAGGAGATCAACTGGCTGCTTTAATGCTGCTGCTGCTTCTTCCCAGCTGGGTTTGTGAGCTCTGCCTCGGGAGAGCCTCCGCTCCGGGCTGAGCCGGCGGCAGCCCCGGCAGCCGATGCGCTCCTGGCATGCCTCTGGGATCTGTCCCGGGGGGACAGCAGTGCCTTGCCGAAATCCCATGCTGGCTCTGGATGCTGCTGAGGTTTTGTGAAGGTTATGAGGGGAAGGTCTCTGCAAGAGCTTCTCCTGGAGATGGGCTGCTGGATGCAGAAACACCCCTCCTGTCTGGCACTGATTTTTCTTTTTTTTTTTTTTAAAGTCTATTCTGTTTCCCGGTGTCTGAAATGAGCAGGGTGGGCTCAGTCCCATAGAAAGCTACTGGGAAGGGACTGTGTTTCTCCCAGGGGACAGGCAGTGTGGCCCAAAGATGCTTCGGAACAAGACGAGCCCCTCTGACAAACCAGGTTGGGGCCGGTTGGAGAAGGCGGTGGGTGCTGTGAGCCCTCGCTGTCCTGTTTTCTCCTTCCCTTTGTTTCAGCGTGCCTTTAAAAAGTGGCTTTTTAGACCCTCGGCAGAGAATAAGGTCACAGCTTCGGTGTGCCCCTCCCTCCCCATGCACAAGGGGCCGGCGGTGCTGGGAGCACTGGGGAGGTGCGGGGCCAGGATGAGGGCTCCAGCTGGAGTGGGGGGCTGAGGTCTGCCTGGGTCACACCTGTATGTAAATCCCTAATCCTGCCTTCGGAGCAGCAGGGGAGGGGAGCATAAAATCCCCAAAGGAGAAAACAGCTTAGCAAGGGGAAGAGGGGGAAACTCCAGGTTTCCTCTCCTGGAGCATCAATCTCAGCTGGAGCACCCCGCGCTCGAGAGCGCGGCAAGTCAGCAAAATCACAGCTTTCCCCCTTAAACAGGCTGCAAAACCCACAGGATATGCAATTGATGGATTATTATTTTTTTTTTTTCCCACCCCTCATTTCCAAAGCTCTTAATGCTTAGAGGGAGCTGGGCGATGCCAGTTCTTGCTCCCGGCATCCCTGAAGGCAGTTTTCCTGCAGGTCAGTGGGTGCTCGGGAGCACGGGGGGAGCCTCGCCGGTGCCTGGCGAGGGGTCGGGTCTGCTGCGATCCCTTCCAACCCCTCGGAGAGGAGCTGGCACGGAGCGGGAGGCAGCCCCGACGAACCAGAACTAATCCGGCACTCTGCGTTTATCGGGGAATCATATGGCTGAGAAGCTCTGCCTTGATTTAAATATAAATAAATCTTCTAGAAAGGGCTAAATTTGGGGTTATCGCAGGGGAAATTACAAATGCGGCCGGCAAGAGGCTGCGGTGGAGCTGGAGAGCCCTCCTTGGGGACACGTTTGTCAGCTGGGTTTTGCATGGCGGGTAATCAAAGGGCACGCGGTGCAGGTAGGAAGCCGGCACCCGGCAGGCCTGGGAGGCATTTATTTTTAATGCGTTTTGACAGGTCGGTTAACGCCAAAAGTCTTTGCTGCTTTTAATTTAGATCAAACTCGAGATTTGGAGAACAAGCCGCTTTGTGCTGTTGGTGTCAAACTGTCAGTGACTGTGGAAATGCTGGTGTTACAGCCCGCCCCGGGCTTGGGAAAAATTGAGTTAAGAGCTCCTAATCGTATCATTTAAATGAAAATTTAATTTGGGGGGTGGGGGGAGAAAGGCAAGCACAGATTTTAAGGCTGTTTGCCGCATCTGGAGAGTTTGCTCTGCGAGGAAGCAGCCGTGTGCCTTGATGCTGTGGTTTTTCCCTGGGCACTTGGGTGATGGGAAGGTCCCTTGGGTCTGCGAGCAGCCGGAGGGCTTGTGTCCGTGCTCTCCAAACCAGCCGCTCCCCTGCAGCCCCCAGGCAGCCTGTGCTACGTGGCCCGGGGGACCCGGCAAGGGGACAGCATCGTCGTCCCCAAGGGTGCAGTGCAGCCCGGCTCAGGGAGGATGGCTTGGCACAAGGAGCCTGGGGGTGACGGGGGGCAGCCCCTGGGGTCACAGTGGGACCCACAGGCTGGGGACGAGGAACCAAAACTGCCATGGGATGCAAAAGCAGTTCCTGCAGAAGCGGCTGATGGGGGGGTTTCCCTGTTTTGGGGGGGAAGCAGCAGGTGGGAGAGGCGCTCAGGCTTGCAGAGAGCAGCTGATATTTATTTTTTTCCTTGGCAAAGAAGCTAAGTTCCCTTTCCGAAGGAAAAGTCTGGCAGGGAGGATGGTCCTGGCGTGCTGCGGGCACTTTGCCTGGGAAGCAGCCTGGAAAACCAAGGCAGGCAGAGTTCCCAGCGCCGCTGTCCCCAGCTCCGTCCCCTCGAGGACGTTGGTGTGGGGACACAGATCCAGCTGCCAACCACAGCATCGCCCAGCCAGGAAAAACCCCAGCTCCGCTGGGAAGCGGTGTGGCTGGGCAGAGGAAGAGGGGAGACTCCAGGGAAAAGCAGAAAAAGGCCTGAATGTGCCTTAAAACAGCACTTATTTTAGTGGTTAATTTAGCTCCTGCAAAGCAGGACTGTCACTGCCGGGGAGACCCGTCGCCCCCAGCAGCACCTTGGGACATTACGGAGCTGCCTGACAAAGGTGGTGCCTGTGGATAAATTGCAGCCCGAATTACCGGGGTTTGGTGCTCCGAAAAGATGGTGCTGGGGGCTGAGCCGGCGGCTGCTGGGAGCCCCGTGGGACCCGGGCTGGGTGCTGCTGCCACCGAGGCTCTTTGTGCATGGGTCACTGTAGCGGTGAGGGGGAAATCTGGGGACAATAAAATAGATTTAAGGGGGGGGTGAAATTAAAAAAAAAAAAAGTCAGTTATGTGGGTGATTGCGGGGGGGGAAATAATCGGCCTTTTTTTTCCCCTCCCCATTATGGCAAATAAAAAGTCAGCTCTGTGTGTTAGAGGCCCGGATAGGGAGGGATTATCGGGGTGGAGCGCAGGATTACGGGAACACCCAGGATAAATTAAAGAGCAGTTTGACGCCATCCTCCCTGCGGTCACATGGGCCTGTTGGAGTTGGTTTGGGTTTGTGTTTGGGTTTTTTTTTGTTGTGTTTTTTTTTTTTTCTTCCCAGCACATGGAGAGAACAGAACTGCCCTCCCGAAGAGGAGCTGGCGGGGATGATGCCCTTGCCGGAATCCCACCCCTGGGGGAACGGTTGCTCACGTGGCTGCGGAGGTCTTGGCTCCGCAAGCAGACCTGGGTGGGCACAGGTATAAAACCGGTGCCACCATCCGGACAGGGATGATTTAGGCACAGGCGATGCCTCTGGACCAGAATGCATTGATTTTTTTGGGCTGTGCTGACCCAGCCACCGCTCCTCTCCCACCTCCGTTGCTGAGCCTGAAGTGTGAAATAGGGACTAGGAGGAGTTTAGACGGTACCTGGCATCTCCAGGGATTAGGATTTAGCAGATCCTCGCTGCGATGGGCTTTGCCCAGCGGTAGGCTGTCTGCTGCCGCCAGGAGGATCCCTCCCTTCCAAATCTTAAGCAGCAAAGAAATTAATTTCGCCTCCAAATGACGGGCTCGCGGGCCGAGGGTCTTCCTCCTCTAAAACCCCTTTTGTCTGCGCTTGATGGCTTTGATGCTGGGCCCAAGAAAACGCTGCTCGCCTTCAAGGACAGCCCCCCCTCCCTGCCGCCTCCTCCCCAAGCATATGAGGGCAGAGCAGGATTTTTGAAATGATTTATCTAGCCCAGAAAGGCAGAAAATCAAGTGTAAATCTCTAACCGTGGAGACGTTTAACTGCTGGGATGGATGGATGGAGGGGGGGGGC
Organism: Burhinus oedicnemus; assembly: GCA_008921705.1. Lineage (NCBI taxonomy): Eukaryota > Metazoa > Chordata > Aves > Charadriiformes > Burhinidae > Burhinus > Burhinus oedicnemus. Next base: position 56,208 of record VFFE01007759.1, read on the forward strand.
GAGCTGGGGAATTGGCGCTTCTGTCTACAGCGCTTGAATGGGAGGGGTTCTTGTGAAATGCAGATGTAGGGGGTGCTTTTTTTTTTTAATTTTTATTTTCAGGGGGCACTTTGGGAGCTACACACTCCCCCCTCGGGCAGCAGGGCAGGGAGGCGAGAGGCTTGCTCTCTCCTGTCCTCACCCCCAGCCCGGGGGCAGTTTGGGGGGGGCAGATGGGACCCCAGTGTCTAATTAGGCGCCAGCTCCGGCGTGTGTGTTTTACGAAGCCCGCAGGTTGCTGAGGGCTGTAGAAAGCGGGGTGTGTTCGGCCTATTTTCTTTTTCTCCTTCCCCCCCCCTTTCTTGGTGGCTCATCAGCCACGCAATAGCGAGGGTCTACGAGGAGCAGCATCTCGCCCCGCTGCTGGTGGCAGAAGGGGGTACCAGAGATCAGCCTGGAGCAAGAGCAGCCTCCCCTCCGTGTTCAATTCCGGGGTATATTTTACAGTGTTTGGGATAAATAGCGCACAGGGCTGTCTCATGTGCATCTGTCTCATGGGAAGCATTGATTTTTTTGACATCTCCCGCCTGTTTCTTCATGTGCCTTTGAAAGCACGTGTGGATGGAGCTGCTCCTTCCGTCCTTCCGCGTCAGTTTTGGCTGGAAAAGAGAAAAGCAGTTCAGCTCGTCAGTGAACTTTCTGTGCCCGGGGAGCACGGGTTGCTGCTTTTTGCTGGCACGTGCGCTCAGCTTTCCCTAAATACTGGGGATGGTGGGAGCATCGAGGGCGCCGGCTGCTGCGCTGGGGGTTTGGGTTGGGAATGCAGGAGGGCGGAGAGGCTTAGAGGATGCTGCACGTGTGGGACGTATCCCTGCACACCCATGAGATGGTCCAGAGATGATGGTGCGTGGGGTTTTCCGTGAAGGAGACAGGTCCGTGCTCCCAGGGATGTCGCGGGATGTGGTCCCTTATGCTGGTGCGGTGCTTGTGGTCCTGTAACACGAGGGCTTTCTTCTGCGCCGTGTGCCCCGCAGCCAACGGCATGAAGGTGCACGGGGGCTTGCAGGGGAAGAGCTGTAACCCCGTGTTCAGGAAAGCACCCTGGTTCTGGAAATGGGATTTCAGGGTGCTTGAGCTGGGATCCCCTCGGTATTTTGAAGTCGGAGCTTTGTAAGGCAGGAGCAAACTTTCTGCTCTTCTCTAACTCTCAAGGGTCACCTTTCGCTCCCAGGGAGGTTTTCGGGCTTCACGGTTTCCAAATTGCAAAGGAAAAACAAGCGCACCCCGGTGCTCAGAGGAGAGGGAGAGAAATCAGCCGCCAGCCTCCAAATGCTTAAAACGCAAAAATGGGGAGACGGCTCCTGTTTTCCCCACTTGCCGTTAAAGCGCTTGCAGGGTGGCACGGCACGAAGGCACCTGTGTTTCCACACACAGCTGGATTTTCAGCTGCAGCTGTGGTTAAACACGCTGTCGGGGCTGGGGGGATGGAAACAGGACTCTTCCGAGCATTGGGAAATCCAGAAGGAAATTAAGCCATAGCTTCATTATTGCTAAATTACGGCTTCTTCTCCCCCGCATCGTTCTAAAGACAGATGGGCGCGGAGGTGCGTTTCTGTCTTCGAGGAGGAAAAATTATTTCTCAAAACCCCCCACGCCCCCCACCCCCCAAAAAAAAAAAAACCAAACAAAAAAACCCAAACCAAAACAAAAAAACCCCAAAAAAACCCAAAGCCCCCCAGCCCTCTTCTGCAAGGGCGGGGGAGATGGCAGGGAGAAAATAAATGGGTGACTGAGTAGCCACAAATATTAGCATTTCAGAGAGAGCTGCTGGATGGAGATTGTTCACCACCGGGCAGGCTTTAATAGGAGTGATAAGGTTTGCTTTTGTTCTCGGGCTCTTACTTAATCAGCCTGTCTCGTTGCGATTTTTCTATCGGCGCACTTCATCACACAACTTTCATGTGCGAGTCCCAGCTGCAGCAAATCTTGTTAAAATGGCCTTGTTCAAACACGGGCGCCGGGTTTGTTCCCTAGAGCTGCAGTATGGATGGATGGAGTGCAAGGCTGGAGGAATCAAAGGACTCCTAGTCCTGTGTATTTTATAATTCATTGCATAGCTAAGTTGCAGAATATTTTTCCTCTAACAAGCTTGAAGCCTTCTACCATATCTAAAGGAATATTATCCAAGGAGGCATTTGGGCAGGGGGGGTTTAGAGACCCGCTGCTTTCTGTCTACCGTTTGTCAAGGATTGAACAGCATCCCTGCTCCTTATTAGTATTGCACTCTTGCATTTATTTTGTACCAGAGCGCTCTGCAAATAAAATTTTAAAAAGCTGCTGTTCTTGCCGCTGCCTTGGTGTGCTGCAAGTGGCGGAAAATAAAGACGATCGAGTCCTGGGGGGGTTTTCGATGGCAAGGTTAGCAAACACTGAAACAAAGCGTGGCGGAGAGCCTTTCCCTAATTGAATCCCTGGTTAATTTGGTCCTCTGTTTAATTTGCCCCCTACTCCAGACATCGGATGACTCTCGCTGAAAATAGCCCAAAACGTGCTTATTTATTTTTCGTTTTTGATCCCAGTCCGTGAGCGCTCCCGGATAATTCAGTCCCCGAAGGCAGGAGGCTGCTGCGGGAAGCTGGAGCCGGGGAATGCGAGTGGAGCTGCGGAGCCCCCTGTAATTAGATGACGACTCCAAAGGGTTATTTAGGTCTCGCAGTTGGTGTCGGTTGCAGAGCGCAAGCTGGGACCTGCCCCGCCGTCGCCTGGATCAGCTGCTCGTGTTGGCCCCCAGGGGATGTTCCCCTCCAAACTTGCCCAATTTTTTTTCCACTCATCCGGTTGTTTGCACACTTTTAATTGAGCTGCGATTTAAATCCACCGAAAGCAGCGGCGGTCACCCAGGTGTCTGCGTAATCCAGAGACTTGAGCTGCTCAAGTGCTACACTGTCCCTAATTAAACCTGCCCATCGCTGGTAATGAAGATTAGCGCAAGGAGGGGAGACCTAATGGCTTTTCCATCCCAGGCTGCACTTGCAAGGTTGAGGGGGTTTTTCCCCCATCTTTTTAACTGAGCAAACTTAATTTGGGAATTGGGGAAGGGTGAGGAAGATGGAGCCCGGATTCCACTTTGTGACAGCCTCTGGTTTTTTGGGGGGTTTTGGGTTGTTTTTTTTTTGGAGCAGGACCAATTCCAACCCATCAGGCCCGATGCCACGGTGAGGGTAGTGGTCCTGGAAAGGAGCAGCCGCTGGCGCCTGCCGAGGGGGAATGGTGGTGGCAATTTGGTGCTTGAAACCCTGCAGCCGAACCTGCCCTGTGTGCTGTGACCCGGGAGCTGGATCCGCAAAAATTACGTTACCGATACGTTTTGTTCTTGAATTTCACAGATTCTTCCCCAGAAGCCCAGCCCAAGTACATCAAAGGTGGCAAACGCTACGGCCGGCGGTCCCTGCCGGAGTTCCAGGAGTCGGTGGAGGACTTTGCCGAGGTGACCGTCATCGAGCCGCTGAGCGAGGAAGCGCGTCCCCCGCACATCGCCTCCAGCGGCTGCGAGGAGGTGAGCGGGAAGGGGCCAGGCGCTGGGGTAGGCTGTGCCCCCCCCCCAGATGTCACTGCTCCCCACACCATCCTAAGGTGGTTTGGATGTCCTTGGGGTTGTCCCAGCGAAGGCGATGGTCGCCTTCCTCCCCTGTCCCCAGGGATCAGCTGTGCCAGGCGGCACCTCCCTTGCTCCAGCCCTGAATTCCCAGTCTGCAGAGAGGCTGCCGTGGGAAGCCGGGATGAGACCGGCTTGCGCAGTGGCACGGTGACGTGCACCGGCTGCTGGCGCCGCTGGCCTCCTCGTGCTCCTGGCTGCGGCGCAGGCCAGCAATTAAGTGAGGGCTGTAACGCTGCCTCCGTGGCTAACGAAGTGTGGGCTGGGAGCTAAGCGAGCAGAAGGAGCACGTCCTCATCTATTAGCTCATCTGGAAAGACCTGGCCGTGGCTCCGGCGCTCTCCGGTAGAGGGGATGGGGAAAAGGGGTGGTGAGCGGCGGAGCTCTGCAGCAGGCAGCTGCCTTGGAATGATGCCCTAAATCCAGAGACACCAGCTTCTCCTTTCGGTCTTCTACTTTTTCTTTTCCCAGCAAAAAGCTTGCGTGCTCCTGCACCAAAGGAGAAGGCTGGCCAGCCCGGCAGCTGCAAGGCTCCATGCCCACATACGCCTGTGCATATGCTTGCTCAAAAATCCAGATTTTTTTTTTTTTTTTTCCCCTCCTTGGTTTTGTGATCAAAACTAGTGGCGCTCTCTGTGCTAGTGCTTTCAACCCCAGAATCTCCTCTTGCTTCTCCAGAACAGAAAAGCAAAAGGTGAAGAGTGGTTGGGTTTGGTGGCGTGTGTTAGCATACGGCTGCAGCAGTGTTTTGCTGGAGCTGGGCTCATTCCAGCCTTGCCCCCGTTTGCCAAGTATTGTTGAATCAGTGTTGTGTGTTCAGGAGCGCGTGGTGGGAGTTTTCCAGCGGGAAGGAGAAATGCTGCTGCTTTCTCCCCTCCTCTGTCTCCTGGCTTCACTTGTGCTTCCCTAGAGATGGGGGGGATGCCCAACCCTGTACGGGGAAGCAAGGGAGAAATGTCCAATTCCCAGGTTTCCAGTGTGATTCCTATGCAGCTGAGCTTAAAAACAAAATAAATAGAACAAAAAACCCAACATAAATAGAACAAAAAAAAACAACTCAAAAGCTTTTCCACCAGAGCCAGTTTCTTTTCCCTGTTCTCGGTAACCTTTGCTCACTGCTACGGGAATGCTCATCCACCTCCTGGTGCTGGCCACATGGGCTGCCTTGACCTTGAAGTCAACGTTAATCTGCCCACAACCCCCAGGGAAGTGATGCCCTTGACAGAAGAGGCCACTCTAATCTTACTCTCCTGTTTTGGCTGTCGAGGAGGTGTTAAAAGGCTAGTCTATTAACAAGGTCGGTCAATTAACTCAACTGGTAAGTAACCACACTCTACTCCTCGTTGGCTGCATCAGTCTCCTGGTGGGACCTCTTCTTGCGCCTTCTGGGATGGGTGGGATGGTTAATTCTCTTGCAACTTGAGCAAAAACCAGGATAAACTTGTAAAATCCCCACTTTCCATCTTTATCGGCATTACTCTCTTGTCCCTAAAAGAAGATCCTTTCGGTATGCATAGAAATTAGTTGCTTGAAGGCATCGGGGGTGATGGGTGGTGTTGGAGACTCCTGAAGCATTGACTTCTTGGGGCTCAGGACAACTAGCAGCCTTTGCTCAGGTTTCTCCTGCTGCGTGTATAAACACGCTGCTGCCCGCGTGCCGCAAGCCTGTCTCCAGCCCAGGGTGTTCTGCTGGCCTGAGAACTGGGGCAGTGTGGCTTAATTGGCGCTTTTCTTTCAACCGATGCCAATTAAAAGGGCTCAGGCTCTGTCTGAGAGGCTTCCTTCCCCTTCTCGTCTCTGTAAACACAAGAGGAGAGGCTGGAGGGCTGGTCTGGGTGTGGGATCGGCTGCCCAGAGAGGCTCTGTCACCTCCATCTGTGGTGGCTTTCCAGCCATGAGCAGCTGGGTCCGAATCCAGTGTTGACCCTGCCGTGAGCAGAGGGCGGTGTAGGGATCCCGAGGTTCCCTCTGACCTGCATGAGTTTGTCCCCACAGATGCTTCTAGGCTCATGGATGCTGAGAAATGAGTGGCTCCGGCAGCTTTATGGATGTGGTGCTAATGGAGCTGCAGCCATGAAAGCGCCTAAGAACGCACCATGACAGCTTGCCGTGGTTGACGCTGTGTGTCTCTGGCCCCGGCTGCCACTTGAGCTTGTTTGTCCTAAACTCTTGAGATAGGCGATGGGTCTTGGTGGGCTTGGGAAGTGCTGTGACCTTGCTTTCCTTTCCTTTTTGCCTTGCATTACACCTGATGATGCTCTGCTCAATGGTGGTGGTGCAGGGTTGGGATGGGGAGCAGGTTTGGTGGCCATAGGGTACCAACCCCAAGCTGGTGGTAGGGCAGCAGCAGCACCCTTTGGCTCATGGGTCCCCAGCAGCACAGCCCTGGGTACACAGCCAGATGTGGCTAGTCTTTAAGGCCATGTTGACTTCCAAACCTCAGCATAGGGCATCTGTCATCTCTTCTTCCCCAGCTGCTGGCTTTGCTCTGGGAAAGGTTCCTTCTACTTGCACGTTGTCGAAACTGCTGTCATGTCCCAGCTCTGTCCCTTCCATGCCCACCAAAGCCACTCCTCTCCCCAGACATCCATGTCTTTGCTTCTACATAGTGTGGTTTCCAGCATGGCACGGCCTCTCAGAGCAAAACCTTCTGGGAGAGTCAGGCTTGAAACTCTTTGTCTTCAGGTCCTCGACATACAAACGTGAGACTCCTGAAGTGCAACTGTCCTGTAGAGCCGGGATCTGCAAATAACAGCTCAGGGTAGCGCTCGCTCCCCCCAAAGGTGCATTTATTGATGTGACTCTGGTGCTTTGCAGCTGAAGGCAACTGGCAAAGCGGGTTGTGGAGATTTGCCGTCTTTTGGAGGTCTCTGCTCCGGCCGCTCAGACCAAGGAGCTGGTCTCTGGGCAAGCGCGCAGGGAGGGGAAAAATGGGGGCCATCAGCATTGATGCCAAGGCTCACCTTGCTGCCTGCAAAGCAGAACAGGCTCAGCGTGCGCTCCTGATCGTCATTTTAATTAGCAATATATTCTGGTGGAGAACAAAGGTCTGTCTCGCTGGAGCAGATGGCGGGGGGGGGAGAGGTTGCTGCCTTATTATGGGGAGAGGCCACCGCGAGCAAACGGCACAGGCTGCAGATGCTCGCCCGGGCCCCGAGCTGGAGGGCGACGAGCATTGAAAGCCGTGGCCATCTGCTCCTCAGCTCGGCCAAGCACGCGCCCGCCCAAATAATAATGCATTCCTGGGATCGCCGCTCCCGCGCGCGGCCCGCCGATGTCTGCGACCCGCATCCAGCTGTAGCACCACCGGGGCCGGGGGAACAATGCTGTGCCTGACACTGGGATGAGCCAGCCCCCTGCTTTGTCCTCCCACCGGTGGTGGCCGACCCTGAGCCCCTGCCGTACAAAGGGACCCCCTCGCCCTCCGCAGCGGGGCCCCGGCACGGGGAGGGAGGTCACACGCGCTTCCCGGGGTGGGTGGCAGTGGGTTACCAGCCCGCAGCCCCCCCCTACTCCGCTATTTTCAGCCTCTTTGGGTTGCTGGTGTTCATGGAGTTACTGCGTGCTGTGGTTTGACCTTCTTGGTTTTGAGGCAAGCCCTTGAACTCAGAGGGTCTGGTGGTAAACGGTTTCGATCTGATTCTATAGAAAAATATGTACGTTGCTTACGGAAGAAGGCTTGGACGCAGCAGCGGACTCCTGAGCATCACTGCCCAGCTTCACCTGGGTGTCTCCCCCAAGGATGCGCAGCCCCACAGGGAGCGGCTGCAGGGCGGCAGCTCTGTCTGGCACCCAAAGGTACCTCCTCCCAGCACCGAGTGGGCTCTTGCATATGTACAGGCACTTATGGGCTGGGACGGGGTCAGCTTCCGCGTTTTTGGGAAGAGGGGCCACCGTCTGCCTTTGCAGAACGGTAATCTGACGGTACTAGGGTTGCCTCAGCTCCGGCTTTTTGTGTGCTTGTCCTGATGGTTTATCAGGCAAACCAGGAATCTGCCACCCTGATGCCTCGACGGTGGTGCTAGTAGGACAGCACTTATTTGGGCCAAAATCTGCAGCTTTCTACTGCAATATTATATATGTTCTTGGCTTTATCCAGAACATCCAGCAGAGCCGCAGGTTCCAGCCCTGCCTGTGACCTCCTGCCTCTGCCAGGCTGATCTGCCTGGGAAAGCAAAGGTTAAGCCCCCCTCCCACCTCCATCCAAGGCTCTCCCTGATTCCTGCCCTCCCCAAAAGCAGAGGGGTACACGGAGGAGCTGCAGCAGCAGCGGACGGCCCTGGTGTGGTCCAGCAGATGAAACGGGAGCAAGCAGAAGAGCTAAAAAAAAAAAAGGTCCAGTGACCTAATCCAGTTTCCATGGTAACGTTGTAGATTAATGGCTTTTAGCTGTAATCTGAATGAGATGTATTGAACTTTTATATGATGATTTAGAGCCTCTTTATGTCCTGGGTGACTTTGACTTCAAATCCATCGGTCACGTGTACGCAGAAGTAGCCACTTGTAACGGCGGCGAAGTAACATCTGCTGCTGCTAAACCAGGAGTTAACATCGCCGAGCATCGCGTGCGAGTAAATACCCTCGGCTGGTAGAGACAAGACAACGTGTAGTACACGGGGAGATCATTTTAAACCACGTACTTCTGCCCTGCTCCCGGAGCCGCCTGCGCTCATGTGCTGTTGCCACAGAGGAAGCGGGATGGCTTAAGACCAGCAAAGAGTGTTGGTTTTTTGTTGTTGGTTGGGTTTTTTTTTTGGTTTTCTCTAGCTCAGCGGCGAGCTTGTTGGCGGCACGGCTCTGTCTCCTGACCTGGAGCTACAGTTAGTGGAGATGTTTTGGAGCAGGCTGGGGCCGCTGGCCCTCGAGCTCTGCAGGCAGATGGGTGCCCCTTGGCGAAAGCATAAAGCAGCAAAAGCTTCATTTCCCGGATCGCACGTGCTCTGGAAGCAGATGTCCCCATGGCATTCGTGGGTTCATTGCAGCTTAATTACCTGCCGTGGATGCGTGTCCCTCCCGTGTCACCCGGGCTCTGCGGCTGGCGTGGGTGAGACGCCTGCGGAGGGGAGCGGGGCTGTGGGATGGTGGCGTGCCACGCAGGTTTCTACCCACGATGGGGATGCTCGACGCTCAAAAGTGCGCTGTGCTCGTGTCCCACGTACAAGATCCGGATGGGCTGTGGGTAGCAGCTCTGCAATGGGAAAATAGGGTGCTGGAAGGAAAAGGATAACCCAAACTCAGGTGGTGATTCAGCCCATGATCTTCCCTGCATCCTCATCATCTCGACCATCGGTAGTTCGAAGACGAGCAGCATGGTTTGCTTGGGGGGCAAATCTCTCCCTCCCTCCTCATCAACCTGCCGGACTCAGATCCGTCACCTCTCGTGGGTCATTTGTGGGGCTTTAGGGCGTCTTTTGCTGCAGCTGTGCTTTATCCCCACCGAAGAACCTCGCGTGCCAGAAAAAGGCAGCATCAAAGAGCCGTGGATTGCCAGCCCAGCCCGCAGGGAGCGGGGAGATGAAAGCCTGGCGGCGTTGCTGGAGCCCTGTAGCTCGTTTGATGCTGATCGCAGAGTCTCTTTCATACGGGTGATGTCTTGCAATAGTAATAACTCGGGGAACCTTTTGTTTTCTCCCCAGCACTGGAAGACGCGAGACAGCGAGGAGTACGAGGCCGAGGGTAAGAGCAAACAGCAGCACTTGTATGTGCTTATTCTCTTTCCAGCTTTGAAGATGAATCAGAGGGGCGCACTAAGAGGGTCTCGGGCCACCCTGGGTGCAGGGAGCAGTCCCAGCCTGGCGTGGTGCAGAGCTCGGCAAGGTGCACGTGGGGCAAGCAAGCCCCGAGCTGGGAGCAAAAGCTGAAGTGGGGTTCCTTGGAGGGCACGGTCTTGCGGCTTACCCTCTCCGCCCTCTTCCCTTCCTCCCGCCCGGTGCAGAGGCTGACCTGCTGCAGGTGCCCCCCGGTTGTCCTGGCCACCAGCACCCCCAGAGCAGTAGCCGGGGCTGGTCCTGGTCCCCACTCCTGCCCCAGGGGCTGCTGGCTGGAGTGGAGCACGGTAGGCACTAGATGTCAGCACGGACCACAGTCGTTAAATGTTTCCTAATTGTCCTGTAAGACCCCTGGGGTGAGCGTTGGGCTTTGGTGCGAACCCTCAGCCCCCAAAGCTGTGTTTATAACTAAGGCGTGCGACTTCTAATTGCGTCAACGCCTCTTCCATGTTTCAGCTGCTCTCTAACCCCTACCCCATCCAAAGGAACCAAATTTTTTGCTCCAAAAGCTGCTTTTCCAGCCCCAGAGTGAGGTAGCGGGTGCAAGGAGGTGGCCTTGCAGCTGTGCAAGCTCGGACTGGTTTGTGCCTAGGGAGCGTTTCCAGCTGGGTGAGACCACGCTGCAGGCATTTGCTGGAGGTAGAGGAAATGTGTTCAGCTGAAGGCTATTGGGTTTTTTCCTTCCCCTGGAAGTGTGTTTGGAAGTACTTGGATCAAAACACACACTACAGTTTACATTCAAAGGGGATGGGAGTTTAGGCAGCTCCACCTGAAGGGGTTGACGCTTACGGAGATAGGCAACCACTGAAGTTCTCGATCTGGTCAAGGTATATATGGATGTGCAACTTGCTCAGTCCTCTGCCTTGATCCCATAACCGCCCAGAAGAGGAGGGCTCCTTTCTCCATCCATGCCAGTGGCCAAGGCAGCAGGGCTGCGCTTCCCCTGGCCACCAGCCCAGGTTGGCCACGGGACTCATCCATGTCCCCAGAGATCCTCCTGGCTGTGGTCCTGGCCGCAGCTCAGCCTGCGCCTGGACTCAGGGTTCCCTCGCCTGCGGTGGCACACGAGTTGAATGCTGAGCAGGATCTGCTCCTTCTGGTAGAGTCTGATAGCTATGCTGGTGCCGGTAGCTGTACCCCAAAATTACAAGTGCGCCCTGTGCAGGATGAGGTAAGGTAGATGGTCCCATGGGTCTGATGAGCAAGCAGGGAGGCTCTGCCCACTGCAGCAGTGAGTTCCCCGTGACATGCAGAACCCCCAGGTCTTCTGGTGGTCACTCCCGTGCAGTGGATGGGCAGAAACCGAAGCAGTTTTCCCCATTTCCAGGTCAGCTGCGCTTCTGGAACCCAGACGACCTGAATGCCTCCCCTGGTGCCTCACTGCCCAGCCCAGACTGGATAGAGGAGAAGCTGCAGGAGGTCTGCGAGCACCTTGGCATCACCAGGGATGGCCACCTGAACCGGAAAAAGCTCGTCTCCATTTGTGAGCAGTATGGGCTCCGAACGGCAGCCGGGGAGGTGAGTGGCCACATACGGACCCACTCGCACCAGCACGTGCTGCTTAGGTTTTAGTGTGGCCCCTGCAAAGTCTGTCCCGTGGTTGACCACAAGCACAAGTGCTGGTTAACAGGTCGCTACTTGGAAGGTGGCTTTCGGCTCCAGCTTGTGACTTTCCAACGAGTTCGTTGGCGTTGAACCATCAGACGTGGGAGGCTGGTCTAGTAGAGCTGACACCGTAGCGTGCGTGTCTTCTCATGCAATCGCAGGGTAAACTGGCATTTAAAAACATATCCTAGATTCCAAGCATGTCTCCTTAATCCCAGAAATCTTCTAGCTAGATGGTAAATAGGGGTTAAAATATTCATAGATGGTTGCTTTTGACTTTGTGAAGGCCTGCGGGCTGTTTCTGTCCTGTAGGAAGAGTCCACGAGAAAATTATTTCTCTAGCTAAAAGTCTCTTGTCAAAAAAACCCACCCCAAAAAAACCCCACACAAAAAAACCACCAAAAAAAAGAAACCAAACAAAAAAACCCCAACACTACAAAACCAGACTGTTTTGCATCTTAAAGTAACATGGCTTGTAATAATTTTCATCATAAAGCGTGTTTCTGAGCAGGTATTCCTTTGCAGCATTTGCAGCAAAATGTTTTCAGGATATTAAGGCAGAATATGGAAGAAATAAAGTCTAGACAAAGAAATAGTGAGGGACTAATCTCAACATCTCTGGGCCTAATAAGGTTGGTCTTGCTTTTCAGAAAGCAGACTGCCCTGAAGCATAAAACTGATTTATTATAACCTTGCAGCGTCTTACTGTGGTTTTTCGCCTGGTCACTTCAGGCTGCTGGGGTTTTTGGCATCTGTCTCTCTGCCTCGCACTGAATCCCTGAGGTCACCCTGTCTCGAGAGCGGAACGAAACAAGGGGTTTTTCGTGCTGCCTCGCAAGACGGAGGCTCCGAGACGCGATGCCCAGGAGCTTACCTGCTTTTACAGGCAGGATTTTCCTACTGTATGTGGCTCTGAAGTTCTCGATCTGGTCAAGGTATATATGGATGTGCAACTTGCTCAGTCCTCTGCCTTGATCCCATAAATGCCCAGAAGAGGAGGGCTCCTTTCTCCATCCATGCCAGTGGCCAAGGCAGCAGGGCTGCACTTCCCCTGGCCACCAGCCCAGGTTGGCCACGGGACTCATCCACGTCCCCAGAGATCCTCCTGGCTGTGGTCCTGGCCGCAGCTCACCCTGCGCCTGGACTCAGGGTTCCCTCGCCTGCGGTGGCACACGAGTTGAATGCTGAGCAGGATCTGCTCCTTCTGGTAGAGTCTGATAGCTATGCTGGTGCCGGTAGCTGTACCCCAAAATTACAAGTGCGCCCTGTGCAGGATGAGGTAAGGTAGATGGTCCCATGGGTCTGATGAGCAAGCAGGGAGGCTCTGCCCACTGCAGCAGTGAGTTCCCCGTGACATGCAGAACCCCCAGGTCTTCTGGTGGTCACTCCCGTGCAGTGGATGGGCAGAAACCGAAGCAGTTTTCCCCATTTCCAGGTCAGCTGCGCTTCTGGAACCCAGACGACCTGAATGCCTCCCCTGGTGCCTCACTGCCCAGCCCAGACTGGATAGAGGAGAAGCTGCAGGAGGTCTGCGAGCACCTTGGCATCACCAGGGATGGCCACCTGAACCGGAAAAAGCTCGTCTCCATTTGTGAGCAGTATGGGCTCCGAACGGCAGCCGGGGAGGTGAGTGGCCACATACGGACCCACTCGCACCAGCACGTGCTGCTTAGGTTTTAGTGTGGCCCCTGCAAAGTCTGTCCCGTGGTTGACCACAAGCACAAGTGCTGGTTAACAGGTCGCTACTTGGAAGGTGGCTTTCGGCTCCAGCTTGTGACTTTCCAACGAGTTCGTTGGCGTTGAACCATCAGACGTGGGAGGCTGGTCTAGTAGAGCTGACACCGTAGCGTGCGTGTCTTCTCATGCAATCGCAGGGTAAACTGGCATTTAAAAACATATCCTAGATTCCAAGCATGTCTCCTTAATCCCAGAAATCTTCTAGCTAGATGGTAAATAGGGGTTAAAATATTCATAGATGGTTGCTTTTGACTTTGTGAAGGCCTGCGGGCTGTTTCTGTCCTGTAGGAAGAGTCCACGAGAAAATTATTTCTCTAGCTAAAAGTCTCTTGTCAAAAAAACCCACCCCAAAAAAACCCCACACAAAAAAACCACCAAAAAAAAGAAACCAAACAAAAAAACCCCAACACTACAAAACCAGACTGTTTTGCATCTTAAAGTAACATGGCTTGTAATAATTTTCATCATAAAGCGTGTTTCTGAGCAGGTATTCCTTTGCAGCATTTGCAGCAAAATGTTTTCAGGATATTAAGGCAGAATATGGAAGAAATAAAGTCTAGACAAAGAAATAGTGAGGGACTAATCTCAACATCTCTGGGCCTAATAAGGTTGGTCTTGCTTTTCAGAAAGCAGACTGCCCTGAAGCATAAAACTGATTTATTATAACCTTGCAGCGTCTTACTGTGGTTTTTCGCCTGGTCACTTCAGGCTGCTGGGGTTTTTGGCATCTGTCTCTCTGCCTCGCACTGAATCCCTGAGGTCACCCTGTCTCGAGAGCGGAACGAAACAAGGGGTTTTTCGTGCTGCCTCGCAAGACGGAGGCTCCGAGACGCGATGCCCAGGAGCTTACCTGCTTTTACAGGCAGGATTTTCCTACTGTATGTGGCTCTGAAGTTCTCGATCTGGTCAAGGTATATATGGATGTGCAACTTGCTCAGTCCTCTGCCTTGATCCCATAAATGCCCAGAAGAGGAGGGCTCCTTTCTCCATCCATGCCAGTGGCCAAGGCAGCAGGGCTGCACTTCCCCTGGCCACCAGCCCAGGTTGGCCACGGGACTCATCCACGTCCCCAGAGATCCTCCTGGCTGTGGTCCTGGCCGCAGCTCACCCTGCGCCTGGACTCAGGGTTCCCTCGCCTGCGGTGGCACACGAGTTGAATGCTGAGCAGGATCTGCTCCTTCTGGTAGAGTCTGATAGCTATGCTGGTGCCGGTAGCTGTACCCCAAAATTACAAGTGCGCCCTGTGCAGGATGAGGTAAGGTAGATGGTCCCATGGGTCTGATGAGCAAGCAGGGAGGCTCTGCCCACTGCAGCAGTGAGTTCCCCGTGACATGCAGAACCCCCAGGTCTTCTGGTGGTCACTCCCGTGCAGTGGATGGGCAGAAACCGAAGCAGTTTTCCCCATTTCCAGGTCAGCTGCGCTTCTGGAACCCAGACGACCTGAATGCCTCCCCTGGTGCCTCACTGCCCAGCCCAGACTGGATAGAGGAGAAGCTGCAGGAGGTCTGCGAGCACCTTGGCATCACCAGGGATGGCCACCTGAACCGGAAAAAGCTCGTCTCCATTTGTGAGCAGTATGGGCTCCGAACGGCAGCCGGGGAGGTGAGTGGCCACATACGGACCCACTCGCACCAGCACGTGCTGCTTAGGTTTTAGTGTGGCCCCTGCAAAGTCTGTCCCGTGGTTGACCACAAGCACAAGTGCTGGTTAACAGGTCGCTACTTGGAAGGTGGCTTTCGGCTCCAGCTTGTGACTTTCCAACGAGTTCGTTGGCGTTGAACCATCAGACGTGGGAGGCTGGTCTAGTAGAGCTGACACCGTAGCGTGCGTGTCTTCTCATGCAATCGCAGGGTAAACTGGCATTTAAAAACATATCCTAGATTCCAAGCATGTCTCCTTAATCCCAGAAATCTTCTAGCTAGATGGTAAATAGGGGTTAAAATATTCATAGATGGTTGCTTTTGACTTTGTGAAGGCCTGCGGGCTGTTTCTGTCCTGTAGGAAGAGTCCACGAGAAAATTATTTCTCTAGCTAAAAGTCTCTTGTCAAAAAAACCCACCCCAAAAAAACCCCACACAAAAAAACCACCAAAAAAAAGAAACCAAACAAAAAAACCCCAACACTACAAAACCAGACTGTTTTGCATCTTAAAGTAACATGGCTTGTAATAATTTTCATCATAAAGCGTGTTTCTGAGCAGGTATTCCTTTGCAGCATTTGCAGCAAAATGTTTTCAGGATATTAAGGCAGAATATGGAAGAAATAAAGTCTAGACAAAGAAATAGTGAGGGACTAATCTCAACATCTCTGGGCCTAATAAGGTTGGTCTTGCTTTTCAGAAAGCAGACTGCCCTGAAGCATAAAACTGATTTATTATAACCTTGCAGCGTCTTACTGTGGTTTTTCGCCTGGTCACTTCAGGCTGCTGGGGTTTTTGGCATCTGTCTCTCTGCCTCGCACTGAATCCCTGAGGTCACCCTGTCTCGAGAGCGGAACGAAACAAGGGGTTTTTCGTGCTGCCTCGCAAGACGGAGGCTCCGAGACGCGATGCCCAGGAGCTTACCTGCTTTTACAGGCAGGATTTTCCTACTGTATGTGGCTCTGAAGTTCTCGATCTGGTCAAGGTATATATGGATGTGCAACTTGCTCAGTCCTCTGCCTTGATCCCATAAATGCCCAGAAGAGGAGGGCTCCTTTCTCCATCCATGCCAGTGGCCAAGGCAGCAGGGCTGCACTTCCCCTGGCCACCAGCCCAGGTTGGCCACGGGACTCATCCACGTCCCCAGAGATCCTCCTGGCTGTGGTCCTGGCCGCAGCTCACCCTGCGCCTGGACTCAGGGTTCCCTCGCCTGCGGTGGCACACGAGTTGAATGCTGAGCAGGATCTGCTCCTTCTGGTAGAGTCTGATAGCTATGCTGGTGCCGGTAGCTGTACCCCAAAATTACAAGTGCGCCCTGTGCAGGATGAGGTAAGGTAGATGGTCCCATGGGTCTGATGAGCAAGCAGGGAGGCTCTGCCCACTGCAGCAGTGAGTTCCCCGTGACATGCAGAACCCCCAGGTCTTCTGGTGGTCACTCCCGTGCAGTGGATGGGCAGAAACCGAAGCAGTTTTCCCCATTTCCAGGTCAGCTGCGCTTCTGGAACCCAGACGACCTGAATGCCTCCCCTGGTGCCTCACTGCCCAGCCCAGACTGGATAGAGGAGAAGCTGCAGGAGGTCTGCGAGCACCTTGGCATCACCAGGGATGGCCACCTGAACCGGAAAAAGCTCGTCTCCATTTGTGAGCAGTATGGGCTCCGAACGGCAGCCGGGGAGGTGAGTGGCCACATACGGACCCACTCGCACCAGCACGTGCTGCTTAGGTTTTAGTGTGGCCCCTGCAAAGTCTGTCCCGTGGTTGACCACAAGCACAAGTGCTGGTTAACAGGTCGCTACTTGGAAGGTGGCTTTCGGCTCCAGCTTGTGACTTTCCAACGAGTTCGTTGGCGTTGAACCATCAGACGTGGGAGGCTGGTCTAGTAGAGCTGACACCGTAGCGTGCGTGTCTTCTCATGCAATCGCAGGGTAAACTGGCATTTAAAAACATATCCTAGATTCCAAGCATGTCTCCTTAATCCCAGAAATCTTCTAGCTAGATGGTAAATAGGGGTTAAAATATTCATAGATGGTTGCTTTTGACTTTGTGAAGGCCTGCGGGCTGTTTCTGTCCTGTAGGAAGAGTCCACGAGAAAATTATTTCTCTAGCTAAAAGTCTCTTGTCAAAAAAACCCACCCCAAAAAAACCCCACACAAAAAAACCACCAAAAAAAAGAAACCAAACAAAAAAACCCCAACACTACAAAACCAGACTGTTTTGCATCTTAAAGTAACATGGCTTGTAATAATTTTCATCATAAAGCGTGTTTCTGAGCAGGTATTCCTTTGCAGCATTTGCAGCAAAATGTTTTCAGGATATTAAGGCAGAATATGGAAGAAATAAAGTCTAGACAAAGAAATAGTGAGGGACTAATCTCAACATCTCTGGGCCTAATAAGGTTGGTCTTGCTTTTCAGAAAGCAGACTGCCCTGAAGCATAAAACTGATTTATTATAACCTTGCAGCGTCTTACTGTGGTTTTTCGCCTGGTCACTTCAGGCTGCTGGGGTTTTTGGCATCTGTCTCTCTGCCTCGCACTGAATCCCTGAGGTCACCCTGTCTCGAGAGCGGAACGAAACAAGGGGTTTTTCGTGCTGCCTCGCAAGACGGAGGCTCCGAGACGCGATGCCCAGGAGCTTACCTGCTTTTACAGGCAGGATTTTCCTACTGTATGTGGCTCTGAAGTTCTCGATCTGGTCAAGGTATATATGGATGTGCAACTTGCTCAGTCCTCTGCCTTGATCCCATAAATGCCCAGAAGAGGAGGGCTCCTTTCTCCATCCATGCCAGTGGCCAAGGCAGCAGGGCTGCACTTCCCCTGGCCACCAGCCCAGGTTGGCCACGGGACTCATCCACGTCCCCAGAGATCCTCCTGGCTGTGGTCCTGGCCGCAGCTCACCCTGCGCCTGGACTCAGGGTTCCCTCGCCTGCGGTGGCACACGAGTTGAATGCTGAGCAGGATCTGCTCCTTCTGGTAGAGTCTGATAGCTATGCTGGTGCCGGTAGCTGTACCCCAAAATTACAAGTGCGCCCTGTGCAGGATGAGGTAAGGTAGATGGTCCCATGGGTCTGATGAGCAAGCAGGGAGGCTCTGCCCACTGCAGCAGTGAGTTCCCCGTGACATGCAGAACCCCCAGGTCTTCTGGTGGTCACTCCCGTGCAGTGGATGGGCAGAAACCGAAGCAGTTTTCCCCATTTCCAGGTCAGCTGCGCTTCTGGAACCCAGACGACCTGAATGCCTCCCCTGGTGCCTCACTGCCCAGCCCAGACTGGATAGAGGAGAAGCTGCAGGAGGTCTGCGAGCACCTTGGCATCACCAGGGATGGCCACCTGAACCGGAAAAAGCTCGTCTCCATTTGTGAGCAGTATGGGCTCCGAACGGCAGCCGGGGAGGTGAGTGGCCACATACGGACCCACTCGCACCAGCACGTGCTGCTTAGGTTTTAGTGTGGCCCCTGCAAAGTCTGTCCCGTGGTTGACCACAAGCACAAGTGCTGGTTAACAGGTCGCTACTTGGAAGGTGGCTTTCGGCTCCAGCTTGTGACTTTCCAACGAGTTCGTTGGCGTTGAACCATCAGACGTGGGAGGCTGGTCTAGTAGAGCTGACACCGTAGCGTGCGTGTCTTCTCATGCAATCGCAGGGTAAACTGGCATTTAAAAACATATCCTAGATTCCAAGCATGTCTCCTTAATCCCAGAAATCTTCTAGCTAGATGGTAAATAGGGGTTAAAATATTCATAGATGGTTGCTTTTGACTTTGTGAAGGCCTGCGGGCTGTTTCTGTCCTGTAGGAAGAGTCCACGAGAAAATTATTTCTCTAGCTAAAAGTCTCTTGTCAAAAAAACCCACCCCAAAAAAACCCCACACAAAAAAACCACCAAAAAAAAGAAACCAAACAAAAAAACCCCAACACTACAAAACCAGACTGTTTTGCATCTTAAAGTAACATGGCTTGTAATAATTTTCATCATAAAGCGTGTTTCTGAGCAGGTATTCCTTTGCAGCATTTGCAGCAAAATGTTTTCAGGATATTAAGGCAGAATATGGAAGAAATAAAGTCTAGACAAAGAAATAGTGAGGGACTAATCTCAACATCTCTGGGCCTAATAAGGTTGGTCTTGCTTTTCAGAAAGCAGACTGCCCTGAAGCATAAAACTGATTTATTATAACCTTGCAGCGTCTTACTGTGGTTTTTCGCCTGGTCACTTCAGGCTGCTGGGGTTTTTGGCATCTGTCTCTCTGCCTCGCACTGAATCCCTGAGGTCACCCTGTCTCGAGAGCGGAACGAAACAAGGGGTTTTTCGTGCTGCCTCGCAAGACGGAGGCTCCGAGACGCGATGCCCAGGAGCTTACCTGCTTTTACAGGCAGGATTTTCCTACTGTATGTGGCTCTGAAGTTCTCGATCTGGTCAAGGTATATATGGATGTGCAACTTGCTCAGTCCTCTGCCTTGATCCCATAAATGCCCAGAAGAGGAGGGCTCCTTTCTCCATCCATGCCAGTGGCCAAGGCAGCAGGGCTGCACTTCCCCTGGCCACCAGCCCAGGTTGGCCACGGGACTCATCCACGTCCCCAGAGATCCTCCTGGCTGTGGTCCTGGCCGCAGCTCACCCTGCGCCTGGACTCAGGGTTCCCTCGCCTGCGGTGGCACACGAGTTGAATGCTGAGCAGGATCTGCTCCTTCTGGTAGAGTCTGATAGCTATGCTGGTGCCGGTAGCTGTACCCCAAAATTACAAGTGCGCCCTGTGCAGGATGAGGTAAGGTAGATGGTCCCATGGGTCTGATGAGCAAGCAGGGAGGCTCTGCCCACTGCAGCAGTGAGTTCCCCGTGACATGCAGAACCCCCAGGTCTTCTGGTGGTCACTCCCGTGCAGTGGATGGGCAGAAACCGAAGCAGTTTTCCCCATTTCCAGGTCAGCTGCGCTTCTGGAACCCAGACGACCTGAATGCCTCCCCTGGTGCCTCACTGCCCAGCCCAGACTGGATAGAGGAGAAGCTGCAGGAGGTCTGCGAGCACCTTGGCATCACCAGGGATGGCCACCTGAACCGGAAAAAGCTCGTCTCCATTTGTGAGCAGTATGGGCTCCGAACGGCAGCCGGGGAGGTGAGTGGCCACATACGGACCCACTCGCACCAGCACGTGCTGCTTAGGTTTTAGTGTGGCCCCTGCAAAGTCTGTCCCGTGGTTGACCACAAGCACAAGTGCTGGTTAACAGGTCGCTACTTGGAAGGTGGCTTTCGGCTCCAGCTTGTGACTTTCCAACGAGTTCGTTGGCGTTGAACCATCAGACGTGGGAGGCTGGTCTAGTAGAGCTGACACCGTAGCGTGCGTGTCTTCTCATGCAATCGCAGGGTAAACTGGCATTTAAAAACATATCCTAGATTCCAAGCATGTCTCCTTAATCCCAGAAATCTTCTAGCTAGATGGTAAATAGGGGTTAAAATATTCATAGATGGTTGCTTTTGACTTTGTGAAGGCCTGCGGGCTGTTTCTGTCCTGTAGGAAGAGTCCACGAGAAAATTATTTCTCTAGCTAAAAGTCTCTTGTCAAAAAAACCCACCCCAAAAAAACCCCACACAAAAAAACCACCAAAAAAAAGAAACCAAACAAAAAAACCCCAACACTACAAAACCAGACTGTTTTGCATCTTAAAGTAACATGGCTTGTAATAATTTTCATCATAAAGCGTGTTTCTGAGCAGGTATTCCTTTGCAGCATTTGCAGCAAAATGTTTTCAGGATATTAAGGCAGAATATGGAAGAAATAAAGTCTAGACAAAGAAATAGTGAGGGACTAATCTCAACATCTCTGGGCCTAATAAGGTTGGTCTTGCTTTTCAGAAAGCAGACTGCCCTGAAGCATAAAACTGATTTATTATAACCTTGCAGCGTCTTACTGTGGTTTTTCGCCTGGTCACTTCAGGCTGCTGGGGTTTTTGGCATCTGTCTCTCTGCCTCGCACTGAATCCCTGAGGTCACCCTGTCTCGAGAGCGGAACGAAACAAGGGGTTTTTCGTGCTGCCTCGCAAGACGGAGGCTCCGAGACGCGATGCCCAGGAGCTTACCTGCTTTTACAGGCAGGATTTTCCTACTGTATGTGGCTCTGAAGTTCTCGATCTGGTCAAGGTATATATGGATGTGCAACTTGCTCAGTCCTCTGCCTTGATCCCATAAATGCCCAGAAGAGGAGGGCTCCTTTCTCCATCCATGCCAGTGGCCAAGGCAGCAGGGCTGCACTTCCCCTGGCCACCAGCCCAGGTTGGCCACGGGACTCATCCACGTCCCCAGAGATCCTCCTGGCTGTGGTCCTGGCCGCAGCTCACCCTGCGCCTGGACTCAGGGTTCCCTCGCCTGCGGTGGCACACGAGTTGAATGCTGAGCAGGATCTGCTCCTTCTGGTAGAGTCTGATAGCTATGCTGGTGCCGGTAGCTGTACCCCAAAATTACAAGTGCGCCCTGTGCAGGATGAGGTAAGGTAGATGGTCCCATGGGTCTGATGAGCAAGCAGGGAGGCTCTGCCCACTGCAGCAGTGAGTTCCCCGTGACATGCAGAACCCCCAGGTCTTCTGGTGGTCACTCCCGTGCAGTGGATGGGCAGAAACCGAAGCAGTTTTCCCCATTTCCAGGTCAGCTGCGCTTCTGGAACCCAGACGACCTGAATGCCTCCCCTGGTGCCTCACTGCCCAGCCCAGACTGGATAGAGGAGAAGCTGCAGGAGGTCTGCGAGCACCTTGGCATCACCAGGGATGGCCACCTGAACCGGAAAAAGCTCGTCTCCATTTGTGAGCAGTATGGGCTCCGAACGGCAGCCGGGGAGGTGAGTGGCCACATACGGACCCACTCGCACCAGCACGTGCTGCTTAGGTTTTAGTGTGGCCCCTGCAAAGTCTGTCCCGTGGTTGACCACAAGCACAAGTGCTGGTTAACAGGTCGCTACTTGGAAGGTGGCTTTCGGCTCCAGCTTGTGACTTTCCAACGAGTTCGTTGGCGTTGAACCATCAGACGTGGGAGGCTGGTCTAGTAGAGCTGACACCGTAGCGTGCGTGTCTTCTCATGCAATCGCAGGGTAAACTGGCATTTAAAAACATATCCTAGATTCCAAGCATGTCTCCTTAATCCCAGAAATCTTCTAGCTAGATGGTAAATAGGGGTTAAAATATTCATAGATGGTTGCTTTTGACTTTGTGAAGGCCTGCGGGCTGTTTCTGTCCTGTAGGAAGAGTCCACGAGAAAATTATTTCTCTAGCTAAAAGTCTCTTGTCAAAAAAACCCACCCCAAAAAAACCCCACACAAAAAAACCACCAAAAAAAAGAAACCAAACAAAAAAACCCCAACACTACAAAACCAGACTGTTTTGCATCTTAAAGTAACATGGCTTGTAATAATTTTCATCATAAAGCGTGTTTCTGAGCAGGTATTCCTTTGCAGCATTTGCAGCAAAATGTTTTCAGGATATTAAGGCAGAATATGGAAGAAATAAAGTCTAGACAAAGAAATAGTGAGGGACTAATCTCAACATCTCTGGGCCTAATAAGGTTGGTCTTGCTTTTCAGAAAGCAGACTGCCCTGAAGCATAAAACTGATTTATTATAACCTTGCAGCGTCTTACTGTGGTTTTTCGCCTGGTCACTTCAGGCTGCTGGGGTTTTTGGCATCTGTCTCTCTGCCTCGCACTGAATCCCTGAGGTCACCCTGTCTCGAGAGCGGAACGAAACAAGGGGTTTTTCGTGCTGCCTCGCAAGACGGAGGCTCCGAGACGCGATGCCCAGGAGCTTACCTGCTTTTACAGGCAGGATTTTCCTACTGTATGTGGCTCTGAAGTTCTCGATCTGGTCAAGGTATATATGGATGTGCAACTTGCTCAGTCCTCTGCCTTGATCCCATAAATGCCCAGAAGAGGAGGGCTCCTTTCTCCATCCATGCCAGTGGCCAAGGCAGCAGGGCTGCACTTCCCCTGGCCACCAGCCCAGGTTGGCCACGGGACTCATCCACGTCCCCAGAGATCCTCCTGGCTGTGGTCCTGGCCGCAGCTCACCCTGCGCCTGGACTCAGGGTTCCCTCGCCTGCGGTGGCACACGAGTTGAATGCTGAGCAGGATCTGCTCCTTCTGGTAGAGTCTGATAGCTATGCTGGTGCCGGTAGCTGTACCCCAAAATTACAAGTGCGCCCTGTGCAGGATGAGGTAAGGTAGATGGTCCCATGGGTCTGATGAGCAAGCAGGGAGGCTCTGCCCACTGCAGCAGTGAGTTCCCCGTGACATGCAGAACCCCCAGGTCTTCTGGTGGTCACTCCCGTGCAGTGGATGGGCAGAAACCGAAGCAGTTTTCCCCATTTCCAGGTCAGCTGCGCTTCTGGAACCCAGACGACCTGAATGCCTCCCCTGGTGCCTCACTGCCCAGCCCAGACTGGATAGAGGAGAAGCTGCAGGAGGTCTGCGAGCACCTTGGCATCACCAGGGATGGCCACCTGAACCGGAAAAAGCTCGTCTCCATTTGTGAGCAGTATGGGCTCCGAACGGCAGCCGGGGAGGTGAGTGGCCACATACGGACCCACTCGCACCAGCACGTGCTGCTTAGGTTTTAGTGTGGCCCCTGCAAAGTCTGTCCCGTGGTTGACCACAAGCACAAGTGCTGGTTAACAGGTCGCTACTTGGAAGGTGGCTTTCGGCTCCAGCTTGTGACTTTCCAACGAGTTCGTTGGCGTTGAACCATCAGACGTGGGAGGCTGGTCTAGTAGAGCTGACACCGTAGCGTGCGTGTCTTCTCATGCAATCGCAGGGTAAACTGGCATTTAAAAACATATCCTAGATTCCAAGCATGTCTCCTTAATCCCAGAAATCTTCTAGCTAGATGGTAAATAGGGGTTAAAATATTCATAGATGGTTGCTTTTGACTTTGTGAAGGCCTGCGGGCTGTTTCTGTCCTGTAGGAAGAGTCCACGAGAAAATTATTTCTCTAGCTAAAAGTCTCTTGTCAAAAAAACCCACCCCAAAAAAACCCCACACAAAAAAACCACCAAAAAAAAGAAACCAAACAAAAAAACCCCAACACTACAAAACCAGACTGTTTTGCATCTTAAAGTAACATGGCTTGTAATAATTTTCATCATAAAGCGTGTTTCTGAGCAGGTATTCCTTTGCAGCATTTGCAGCAAAATGTTTTCAGGATATTAAGGCAGAATATGGAAGAAATAAAGTCTAGACAAAGAAATAGTGAGGGACTAATCTCAACATCTCTGGGCCTAATAAGGTTGGTCTTGCTTTTCAGAAAGCAGACTGCCCTGAAGCATAAAACTGATTTATTATAACCTTGCAGCGTCTTACTGTGGTTTTTCGCCTGGTCACTTCAGGCTGCTGGGGTTTTTGGCATCTGTCTCTCTGCCTCGCACTGAATCCCTGAGGTCACCCTGTCTCGAGAGCGGAACGAAACAAGGGGTTTTTCGTGCTGCCTCGCAAGACGGAGGCTCCGAGACGCGATGCCCAGGAGCTTACCTGCTTTTACAGGCAGGATTTTCCTACTGTATGTGGCTCTGAAGTTCTCGATCTGGTCAAGGTATATATGGATGTGCAACTTGCTCAGTCCTCTGCCTTGATCCCATAAATGCCCAGAAGAGGAGGGCTCCTTTCTCCATCCATGCCAGTGGCCAAGGCAGCAGGGCTGCACTTCCCCTGGCCACCAGCCCAGGTTGGCCACGGGACTCATCCACGTCCCCAGAGATCCTCCTGGCTGTGGTCCTGGCCGCAGCTCACCCTGCGCCTGGACTCAGGGTTCCCTCGCCTGCGGTGGCACACGAGTTGAATGCTGAGCAGGATCTGCTCCTTCTGGTAGAGTCTGATAGCTATGCTGGTGCCGGTAGCTGTACCCCAAAATTACAAGTGCGCCCTGTGCAGGATGAGGTAAGGTAGATGGTCCCATGGGTCTGATGAGCAAGCAGGGAGGCTCTGCCCACTGCAGCAGTGAGTTCCCCGTGACATGCAGAACCCCCAGGTCTTCTGGTGGTCACTCCCGTGCAGTGGATGGGCAGAAACCGAAGCAGTTTTCCCCATTTCCAGGTCAGCTGCGCTTCTGGAACCCAGACGACCTGAATGCCTCCCCTGGTGCCTCACTGCCCAGCCCAGACTGGATAGAGGAGAAGCTGCAGGAGGTCTGCGAGCACCTTGGCATCACCAGGGATGGCCACCTGAACCGGAAAAAGCTCGTCTCCATTTGTGAGCAGTATGGGCTCCGAACGGCAGCCGGGGAGGTGAGTGGCCACATACGGACCCACTCGCACCAGCACGTGCTGCTTAGGTTTTAGTGTGGCCCCTGCAAAGTCTGTCCCGTGGTTGACCACAAGCACAAGTGCTGGTTAACAGGTCGCTACTTGGAAGGTGGCTTTCGGCTCCAGCTTGTGACTTTCCAACGAGTTCGTTGGCGTTGAACCATCAGACGTGGGAGGCTGGTCTAGTAGAGCTGACACCGTAGCGTGCGTGTCTTCTCATGCAATCGCAGGGTAAACTGGCATTTAAAAACATATCCTAGATTCCAAGCATGTCTCCTTAATCCCAGAAATCTTCTAGCTAGATGGTAAATAGGGGTTAAAATATTCATAGATGGTTGCTTTTGACTTTGTGAAGGCCTGCGGGCTGTTTCTGTCCTGTAGGAAGAGTCCACGAGAAAATTATTTCTCTAGCTAAAAGTCTCTTGTCAAAAAAACCCACCCCAAAAAAACCCCACACAAAAAAACCACCAAAAAAAAGAAACCAAACAAAAAAACCCCAACACTACAAAACCAGACTGTTTTGCATCTTAAAGTAACATGGCTTGTAATAATTTTCATCATAAAGCGTGTTTCTGAGCAGGTATTCCTTTGCAGCATTTGCAGCAAAATGTTTTCAGGATATTAAGGCAGAATATGGAAGAAATAAAGTCTAGACAAAGAAATAGTGAGGGACTAATCTCAACATCTCTGGGCCTAATAAGGTTGGTCTTGCTTTTCAGAAAGCAGACTGCCCTGAAGCATAAAACTGATTTATTATAACCTTGCAGCGTCTTACTGTGGTTTTTCGCCTGGTCACTTCAGGCTGCTGGGGTTTTTGGCATCTGTCTCTCTGCCTCGCACTGAATCCCTGAGGTCACCCTGTCTCGAGAGCGGAACGAAACAAGGGGTTTTTCGTGCTGCCTCGCAAGACGGAGGCTCCGAGACGCGATGCCCAGGAGCTTACCTGCTTTTACAGGCAGGATTTTCCTACTGTATGTGGCTCTGAAGTTCTCGATCTGGTCAAGGTATATATGGATGTGCAACTTGCTCAGTCCTCTGCCTTGATCCCATAAATGCCCAGAAGAGGAGGGCTCCTTTCTCCATCCATGCCAGTGGCCAAGGCAGCAGGGCTGCACTTCCCCTGGCCACCAGCCCAGGTTGGCCACGGGACTCATCCACGTCCCCAGAGATCCTCCTGGCTGTGGTCCTGGCCGCAGCTCACCCTGCGCCTGGACTCAGGGTTCCCTCGCCTGCGGTGGCACACGAGTTGAATGCTGAGCAGGATCTGCTCCTTCTGGTAGAGTCTGATAGCTATGCTGGTGCCGGTAGCTGTACCCCAAAATTACAAGTGCGCCCTGTGCAGGATGAGGTAAGGTAGATGGTCCCATGGGTCTGATGAGCAAGCAGGGAGGCTCTGCCCACTGCAGCAGTGAGTTCCCCGTGACATGCAGAACCCCCAGGTCTTCTGGTGGTCACTCCCGTGCAGTGGATGGGCAGAAACCGAAGCAGTTTTCCCCATTTCCAGGTCAGCTGCGCTTCTGGAACCCAGACGACCTGAATGCCTCCCCTGGTGCCTCACTGCCCAGCCCAGACTGGATAGAGGAGAAGCTGCAGGAGGTCTGCGAGCACCTTGGCATCACCAGGGATGGCCACCTGAACCGGAAAAAGCTCGTCTCCATTTGTGAGCAGTATGGGCTCCGAACGGCAGCCGGGGAGGTGAGTGGCCACATACGGACCCACTCGCACCAGCACGTGCTGCTTAGGTTTTAGTGTGGCCCCTGCAAAGTCTGTCCCGTGGTTGACCACAAGCACAAGTGCTGGTTAACAGGTCGCTACTTGGAAGGTGGCTTTCGGCTCCAGCTTGTGACTTTCCAACGAGTTCGTTGGCGTTGAACCATCAGACGTGGGAGGCTGGTCTAGTAGAGCTGACACCGTAGCGTGCGTGTCTTCTCATGCAATCGCAGGGTAAACTGGCATTTAAAAACATATCCTAGATTCCAAGCATGTCTCCTTAATCCCAGAAATCTTCTAGCTAGATGGTAAATAGGGGTTAAAATATTCATAGATGGTTGCTTTTGACTTTGTGAAGGCCTGCGGGCTGTTTCTGTCCTGTAGGAAGAGTCCACGAGAAAATTATTTCTCTAGCTAAAAGTCTCTTGTCAAAAAAACCCACCCCAAAAAAACCCCACACAAAAAAACCACCAAAAAAAAGAAACCAAACAAAAAAACCCCAACACTACAAAACCAGACTGTTTTGCATCTTAAAGTAACATGGCTTGTAATAATTTTCATCATAAAGCGTGTTTCTGAGCAGGTATTCCTTTGCAGCATTTGCAGCAAAATGTTTTCAGGATATTAAGGCAGAATATGGAAGAAATAAAGTCTAGACAAAGAAATAGTGAGGGACTAATCTCAACATCTCTGGGCCTAATAAGGTTGGTCTTGCTTTTCAGAAAGCAGACTGCCCTGAAGCATAAAACTGATTTATTATAACCTTGCAGCGTCTTACTGTGGTTTTTCGCCTGGTCACTTCAGGCTGCTGGGGTTTTTGGCATCTGTCTCTCTGCCTCGCACTGAATCCCTGAGGTCACCCTGTCTCGAGAGCGGAACGAAACAAGGGGTTTTTCGTGCTGCCTCGCAAGACGGAGGCTCCGAGACGCGATGCCCAGGAGCTTACCTGCTTTTACAGGCAGGATTTTCCTACTGTATGTGGCTCTGAAGTTCTCGATCTGGTCAAGGTATATATGGATGTGCAACTTGCTCAGTCCTCTGCCTTGATCCCATAAATGCCCAGAAGAGGAGGGCTCCTTTCTCCATCCATGCCAGTGGCCAAGGCAGCAGGGCTGCACTTCCCCTGGCCACCAGCCCAGGTTGGCCACGGGACTCATCCACGTCCCCAGAGATCCTCCTGGCTGTGGTCCTGGCCGCAGCTCACCCTGCGCCTGGACTCAGGGTTCCCTCGCCTGCGGTGGCACACGAGTTGAATGCTGAGCAGGATCTGCTCCTTCTGGTAGAGTCTGATAGCTATGCTGGTGCCGGTAGCTGTACCCCAAAATTACAAGTGCGCCCTGTGCAGGATGAGGTAAGGTAGATGGTCCCATGGGTCTGATGAGCAAGCAGGGAGGCTCTGCCCACTGCAGCAGTGAGTTCCCCGTGACATGCAGAACCCCCAGGTCTTCTGGTGGTCACTCCCGTGCAGTGGATGGGCAGAAACCGAAGCAGTTTTCCCCATTTCCAGGTCAGCTGCGCTTCTGGAACCCAGACGACCTGAATGCCTCCCCTGGTGCCTCACTGCCCAGCCCAGACTGGATAGAGGAGAAGCTGCAGGAGGTCTGCGAGCACCTTGGCATCACCAGGGATGGCCACCTGAACCGGAAAAAGCTCGTCTCCATTTGTGAGCAGTATGGGCTCCGAACGGCAGCCGGGGAGGTGAGTGGCCACATACGGACCCACTCGCACCAGCACGTGCTGCTTAGGTTTTAGTGTGGCCCCTGCAAAGTCTGTCCCGTGGTTGACCACAAGCACAAGTGCTGGTTAACAGGTCGCTACTTGGAAGGTGGCTTTCGGCTCCAGCTTGTGACTTTCCAACGAGTTCGTTGGCGTTGAACCATCAGACGTGGGAGGCTGGTCTAGTAGAGCTGACACCGTAGCGTGCGTGTCTTCTCATGCAATCGCAGGGTAAACTGGCATTTAAAAACATATCCTAGATTCCAAGCATGTCTCCTTAATCCCAGAAATCTTCTAGCTAGATGGTAAATAGGGGTTAAAATATTCATAGATGGTTGCTTTTGACTTTGTGAAGGCCTGCGGGCTGTTTCTGTCCTGTAGGAAGAGTCCACGAGAAAATTATTTCTCTAGCTAAAAGTCTCTTGTCAAAAAAACCCACCCCAAAAAAACCCCACACAAAAAAACCACCAAAAAAAAGAAACCAAACAAAAAAACCCCAACACTACAAAACCAGACTGTTTTGCATCTTAAAGTAACATGGCTTGTAATAATTTTCATCATAAAGCGTGTTTCTGAGCAGGTATTCCTTTGCAGCATTTGCAGCAAAATGTTTTCAGGATATTAAGGCAGAATATGGAAGAAATAAAGTCTAGACAAAGAAATAGTGAGGGACTAATCTCAACATCTCTGGGCCTAATAAGGTTGGTCTTGCTTTTCAGAAAGCAGACTGCCCTGAAGCATAAAACTGATTTATTATAACCTTGCAGCGTCTTACTGTGGTTTTTCGCCTGGTCACTTCAGGCTGCTGGGGTTTTTGGCATCTGTCTCTCTGCCTCGCACTGAATCCCTGAGGTCACCCTGTCTCGAGAGCGGAACGAAACAAGGGGTTTTTCGTGCTGCCTCGCAAGACGGAGGCTCCGAGACGCGATGCCCAGGAGCTTACCTGCTTTTACAGGCAGGATTTTCCTACTGTATGTGGCTCTGAAGTTCTCGATCTGGTCAAGGTATATATGGATGTGCAACTTGCTCAGTCCTCTGCCTTGATCCCATAAATGCCCAGAAGAGGAGGGCTCCTTTCTCCATCCATGCCAGTGGCCAAGGCAGCAGGGCTGCACTTCCCCTGGCCACCAGCCCAGGTTGGCCACGGGACTCATCCACGTCCCCAGAGATCCTCCTGGCTGTGGTCCTGGCCGCAGCTCACCCTGCGCCTGGACTCAGGGTTCCCTCGCCTGCGGTGGCACACGAGTTGAATGCTGAGCAGGATCTGCTCCTTCTGGTAGAGTCTGATAGCTATGCTGGTGCCGGTAGCTGTACCCCAAAATTACAAGTGCGCCCTGTGCAGGATGAGGTAAGGTAGATGGTCCCATGGGTCTGATGAGCAAGCAGGGAGGCTCTGCCCACTGCAGCAGTGAGTTCCCCGTGACATGCAGAACCCCCAGGTCTTCTGGTGGTCACTCCCGTGCAGTGGATGGGCAGAAACCGAAGCAGTTTTCCCCATTTCCAGGTCAGCTGCGCTTCTGGAACCCAGACGACCTGAATGCCTCCCCTGGTGCCTCACTGCCCAGCCCAGACTGGATAGAGGAGAAGCTGCAGGAGGTCTGCGAGCACCTTGGCATCACCAGGGATGGCCACCTGAACCGGAAAAAGCTCGTCTCCATTTGTGAGCAGTATGGGCTCCGAACGGCAGCCGGGGAGGTGAGTGGCCACATACGGACCCACTCGCACCAGCACGTGCTGCTTAGGTTTTAGTGTGGCCCCTGCAAAGTCTGTCCCGTGGTTGACCACAAGCACAAGTGCTGGTTAACAGGTCGCTACTTGGAAGGTGGCTTTCGGCTCCAGCTTGTGACTTTCCAACGAGTTCGTTGGCGTTGAACCATCAGACGTGGGAGGCTGGTCTAGTAGAGCTGACACCGTAGCGTGCGTGTCTTCTCATGCAATCGCAGGGTAAACTGGCATTTAAAAACATATCCTAGATTCCAAGCATGTCTCCTTAATCCCAGAAATCTTCTAGCTAGATGGTAAATAGGGGTTAAAATATTCATAGATGGTTGCTTTTGACTTTGTGAAGGCCTGCGGGCTGTTTCTGTCCTGTAGGAAGAGTCCACGAGAAAATTATTTCTCTAGCTAAAAGTCTCTTGTCAAAAAAACCCACCCCAAAAAAACCCCACACAAAAAAACCACCAAAAAAAAGAAACCAAACAAAAAAACCCCAACACTACAAAACCAGACTGTTTTGCATCTTAAAGTAACATGGCTTGTAATAATTTTCATCATAAAGCGTGTTTCTGAGCAGGTATTCCTTTGCAGCATTTGCAGCAAAATGTTTTCAGGATATTAAGGCAGAATATGGAAGAAATAAAGTCTAGACAAAGAAATAGTGAGGGACTAATCTCAACATCTCTGGGCCTAATAAGGTTGGTCTTGCTTTTCAGAAAGCAGACTGCCCTGAAGCATAAAACTGATTTATTATAACCTTGCAGCGTCTTACTGTGGTTTTTCGCCTGGTCACTTCAGGCTGCTGGGGTTTTTGGCATCTGTCTCTCTGCCTCGCACTGAATCCCTGAGGTCACCCTGTCTCGAGAGCGGAACGAAACAAGGGGTTTTTCGTGCTGCCTCGCAAGACGGAGGCTCCGAGACGCGATGCCCAGGAGCTTACCTGCTTTTACAGGCAGGATTTTCCTACTGTATGTGGCTCTGAAGTTCTCGATCTGGTCAAGGTATATATGGATGTGCAACTTGCTCAGTCCTCTGCCTTGATCCCATAAATGCCCAGAAGAGGAGGGCTCCTTTCTCCATCCATGCCAGTGGCCAAGGCAGCAGGGCTGCACTTCCCCTGGCCACCAGCCCAGGTTGGCCACGGGACTCATCCACGTCCCCAGAGATCCTCCTGGCTGTGGTCCTGGCCGCAGCTCACCCTGCGCCTGGACTCAGGGTTCCCTCGCCTGCGGTGGCACACGAGTTGAATGCTGAGCAGGATCTGCTCCTTCTGGTAGAGTCTGATAGCTATGCTGGTGCCGGTAGCTGTACCCCAAAATTACAAGTGCGCCCTGTGCAGGATGAGGTAAGGTAGATGGTCCCATGGGTCTGATGAGCAAGCAGGGAGGCTCTGCCCACTGCAGCAGTGAGTTCCCCGTGACATGCAGAACCCCCAGGTCTTCTGGTGGTCACTCCCGTGCAGTGGATGGGCAGAAACCGAAGCAGTTTTCCCCATTTCCAGGTCAGCTGCGCTTCTGGAACCCAGACGACCTGAATGCCTCCCCTGGTGCCTCACTGCCCAGCCCAGACTGGATAGAGGAGAAGCTGCAGGAGGTCTGCGAGCACCTTGGCATCACCAGGGATGGCCACCTGAACCGGAAAAAGCTCGTCTCCATTTGTGAGCAGTATGGGCTCCGAACGGCAGCCGGGGAGGTGAGTGGCCACATACGGACCCACTCGCACCAGCACGTGCTGCTTAGGTTTTAGTGTGGCCCCTGCAAAGTCTGTCCCGTGGTTGACCACAAGCACAAGTGCTGGTTAACAGGTCGCTACTTGGAAGGTGGCTTTCGGCTCCAGCTTGTGACTTTCCAACGAGTTCGTTGGCGTTGAACCATCAGACGTGGGAGGCTGGTCTAGTAGAGCTGACACCGTAGCGTGCGTGTCTTCTCATGCAATCGCAGGGTAAACTGGCATTTAAAAACATATCCTAGATTCCAAGCATGTCTCCTTAATCCCAGAAATCTTCTAGCTAGATGGTAAATAGGGGTTAAAATATTCATAGATGGTTGCTTTTGACTTTGTGAAGGCCTGCGGGCTGTTTCTGTCCTGTAGGAAGAGTCCACGAGAAAATTATTTCTCTAGCTAAAAGTCTCTTGTCAAAAAAACCCACCCCAAAAAAACCCCACACAAAAAAACCACCAAAAAAAAGAAACCAAACAAAAAAACCCCAACACTACAAAACCAGACTGTTTTGCATCTTAAAGTAACATGGCTTGTAATAATTTTCATCATAAAGCGTGTTTCTGAGCAGGTATTCCTTTGCAGCATTTGCAGCAAAATGTTTTCAGGATATTAAGGCAGAATATGGAAGAAATAAAGTCTAGACAAAGAAATAGTGAGGGACTAATCTCAACATCTCTGGGCCTAATAAGGTTGGTCTTGCTTTTCAGAAAGCAGACTGCCCTGAAGCATAAAACTGATTTATTATAACCTTGCAGCGTCTTACTGTGGTTTTTCGCCTGGTCACTTCAGGCTGCTGGGGTTTTTGGCATCTGTCTCTCTGCCTCGCACTGAATCCCTGAGGTCACCCTGTCTCGAGAGCGGAACGAAACAAGGGGTTTTTCGTGCTGCCTCGCAAGACGGAGGCTCCGAGACGCGATGCCCAGGAGCTTACCTGCTTTTACAGGCAGGATTTTCCTACTGTATGTGGCTCTGAAGTTCTCGATCTGGTCAAGGTATATATGGATGTGCAACTTGCTCAGTCCTCTGCCTTGATCCCATAAATGCCCAGAAGAGGAGGGCTCCTTTCTCCATCCATGCCAGTGGCCAAGGCAGCAGGGCTGCACTTCCCCTGGCCACCAGCCCAGGTTGGCCACGGGACTCATCCACGTCCCCAGAGATCCTCCTGGCTGTGGTCCTGGCCGCAGCTCACCCTGCGCCTGGACTCAGGGTTCCCTCGCCTGCGGTGGCACACGAGTTGAATGCTGAGCAGGATCTGCTCCTTCTGGTAGAGTCTGATAGCTATGCTGGTGCCGGTAGCTGTACCCCAAAATTACAAGTGCGCCCTGTGCAGGATGAGGTAAGGTAGATGGTCCCATGGGTCTGATGAGCAAGCAGGGAGGCTCTGCCCACTGCAGCAGTGAGTTCCCCGTGACATGCAGAACCCCCAGGTCTTCTGGTGGTCACTCCCGTGCAGTGGATGGGCAGAAACCGAAGCAGTTTTCCCCATTTCCAGGTCAGCTGCGCTTCTGGAACCCAGACGACCTGAATGCCTCCCCTGGTGCCTCACTGCCCAGCCCAGACTGGATAGAGGAGAAGCTGCAGGAGGTCTGCGAGCACCTTGGCATCACCAGGGATGGCCACCTGAACCGGAAAAAGCTCGTCTCCATTTGTGAGCAGTATGGGCTCCGAACGGCAGCCGGGGAGGTGAGTGGCCACATACGGACCCACTCGCACCAGCACGTGCTGCTTAGGTTTTAGTGTGGCCCCTGCAAAGTCTGTCCCGTGGTTGACCACAAGCACAAGTGCTGGTTAACAGGTCGCTACTTGGAAGGTGGCTTTCGGCTCCAGCTTGTGACTTTCCAACGAGTTCGTTGGCGTTGAACCATCAGACGTGGGAGGCTGGTCTAGTAGAGCTGACACCGTAGCGTGCGTGTCTTCTCATGCAATCGCAGGGTAAACTGGCATTTAAAAACATATCCTAGATTCCAAGCATGTCTCCTTAATCCCAGAAATCTTCTAGCTAGATGGTAAATAGGGGTTAAAATATTCATAGATGGTTGCTTTTGACTTTGTGAAGGCCTGCGGGCTGTTTCTGTCCTGTAGGAAGAGTCCACGAGAAAATTATTTCTCTAGCTAAAAGTCTCTTGTCAAAAAAACCCACCCCAAAAAAACCCCACACAAAAAAACCACCAAAAAAAAGAAACCAAACAAAAAAACCCCAACACTACAAAACCAGACTGTTTTGCATCTTAAAGTAACATGGCTTGTAATAATTTTCATCATAAAGCGTGTTTCTGAGCAGGTATTCCTTTGCAGCATTTGCAGCAAAATGTTTTCAGGATATTAAGGCAGAATATGGAAGAAATAAAGTCTAGACAAAGAAATAGTGAGGGACTAATCTCAACATCTCTGGGCCTAATAAGGTTGGTCTTGCTTTTCAGAAAGCAGACTGCCCTGAAGCATAAAACTGATTTATTATAACCTTGCAGCGTCTTACTGTGGTTTTTCGCCTGGTCACTTCAGGCTGCTGGGGTTTTTGGCATCTGTCTCTCTGCCTCGCACTGAATCCCTGAGGTCACCCTGTCTCGAGAGCGGAACGAAACAAGGGGTTTTTCGTGCTGCCTCGCAAGACGGAGGCTCCGAGACGCGATGCCCAGGAGCTTACCTGCTTTTACAGGCAGGATTTTCCTACTGTATGTGGCTCTGAAGTTCTCGATCTGGTCAAGGTATATATGGATGTGCAACTTGCTCAGTCCTCTGCCTTGATCCCATAAATGCCCAGAAGAGGAGGGCTCCTTTCTCCATCCATGCCAGTGGCCAAGGCAGCAGGGCTGCACTTCCCCTGGCCACCAGCCCAGGTTGGCCACGGGACTCATCCACGTCCCCAGAGATCCTCCTGGCTGTGGTCCTGGCCGCAGCTCACCCTGCGCCTGGACTCAGGGTTCCCTCGCCTGCGGTGGCACACGAGTTGAATGCTGAGCAGGATCTGCTCCTTCTGGTAGAGTCTGATAGCTATGCTGGTGCCGGTAGCTGTACCCCAAAATTACAAGTGCGCCCTGTGCAGGATGAGGTAAGGTAGATGGTCCCATGGGTCTGATGAGCAAGCAGGGAGGCTCTGCCCACTGCAGCAGTGAGTTCCCCGTGACATGCAGAACCCCCAGGTCTTCTGGTGGTCACTCCCGTGCAGTGGATGGGCAGAAACCGAAGCAGTTTTCCCCATTTCCAGGTCAGCTGCGCTTCTGGAACCCAGACGACCTGAATGCCTCCCCTGGTGCCTCACTGCCCAGCCCAGACTGGATAGAGGAGAAGCTGCAGGAGGTCTGCGAGCACCTTGGCATCACCAGGGATGGCCACCTGAACCGGAAAAAGCTCGTCTCCATTTGTGAGCAGTATGGGCTCCGAACGGCAGCCGGGGAGGTGAGTGGCCACATACGGACCCACTCGCACCAGCACGTGCTGCTTAGGTTTTAGTGTGGCCCCTGCAAAGTCTGTCCCGTGGTTGACCACAAGCACAAGTGCTGGTTAACAGGTCGCTACTTGGAAGGTGGCTTTCGGCTCCAGCTTGTGACTTTCCAACGAGTTCGTTGGCGTTGAACCATCAGACGTGGGAGGCTGGTCTAGTAGAGCTGACACCGTAGCGTGCGTGTCTTCTCATGCAATCGCAGGGTAAACTGGCATTTAAAAACATATCCTAGATTCCAAGCATGTCTCCTTAATCCCAGAAATCTTCTAGCTAGATGGTAAATAGGGGTTAAAATATTCATAGATGGTTGCTTTTGACTTTGTGAAGGCCTGCGGGCTGTTTCTGTCCTGTAGGAAGAGTCCACGAGAAAATTATTTCTCTAGCTAAAAGTCTCTTGTCAAAAAAACCCACCCCAAAAAAACCCCACACAAAAAAACCACCAAAAAAAAGAAACCAAACAAAAAAACCCCAACACTACAAAACCAGACTGTTTTGCATCTTAAAGTAACATGGCTTGTAATAATTTTCATCATAAAGCGTGTTTCTGAGCAGGTATTCCTTTGCAGCATTTGCAGCAAAATGTTTTCAGGATATTAAGGCAGAATATGGAAGAAATAAAGTCTAGACAAAGAAATAGTGAGGGACTAATCTCAACATCTCTGGGCCTAATAAGGTTGGTCTTGCTTTTCAGAAAGCAGACTGCCCTGAAGCATAAAACTGATTTATTATAACCTTGCAGCGTCTTACTGTGGTTTTTCGCCTGGTCACTTCAGGCTGCTGGGGTTTTTGGCATCTGTCTCTCTGCCTCGCACTGAATCCCTGAGGTCACCCTGTCTCGAGAGCGGAACGAAACAAGGGGTTTTTCGTGCTGCCTCGCAAGACGGAGGCTCCGAGACGCGATGCCCAGGAGCTTACCTGCTTTTACAGGCAGGATTTTCCTACTGTATGTGGCTCTGAAGTTCTCGATCTGGTCAAGGTATATATGGATGTGCAACTTGCTCAGTCCTCTGCCTTGATCCCATAAATGCCCAGAAGAGGAGGGCTCCTTTCTCCATCCATGCCAGTGGCCAAGGCAGCAGGGCTGCACTTCCCCTGGCCACCAGCCCAGGTTGGCCACGGGACTCATCCACGTCCCCAGAGATCCTCCTGGCTGTGGTCCTGGCCGCAGCTCACCCTGCGCCTGGACTCAGGGTTCCCTCGCCTGCGGTGGCACACGAGTTGAATGCTGAGCAGGATCTGCTCCTTCTGGTAGAGTCTGATAGCTATGCTGGTGCCGGTAGCTGTACCCCAAAATTACAAGTGCGCCCTGTGCAGGATGAGGTAAGGTAGATGGTCCCATGGGTCTGATGAGCAAGCAGGGAGGCTCTGCCCACTGCAGCAGTGAGTTCCCCGTGACATGCAGAACCCCCAGGTCTTCTGGTGGTCACTCCCGTGCAGTGGATGGGCAGAAACCGAAGCAGTTTTCCCCATTTCCAGGTCAGCTGCGCTTCTGGAACCCAGACGACCTGAATGCCTCCCCTGGTGCCTCACTGCCCAGCCCAGACTGGATAGAGGAGAAGCTGCAGGAGGTCTGCGAGCACCTTGGCATCACCAGGGATGGCCACCTGAACCGGAAAAAGCTCGTCTCCATTTGTGAGCAGTATGGGCTCCGAACGGCAGCCGGGGAGGTGAGTGGCCACATACGGACCCACTCGCACCAGCACGTGCTGCTTAGGTTTTAGTGTGGCCCCTGCAAAGTCTGTCCCGTGGTTGACCACAAGCACAAGTGCTGGTTAACAGGTCGCTACTTGGAAGGTGGCTTTCGGCTCCAGCTTGTGACTTTCCAACGAGTTCGTTGGCGTTGAACCATCAGACGTGGGAGGCTGGTCTAGTAGAGCTGACACCGTAGCGTGCGTGTCTTCTCATGCAATCGCAGGGTAAACTGGCATTTAAAAACATATCCTAGATTCCAAGCATGTCTCCTTAATCCCAGAAATCTTCTAGCTAGATGGTAAATAGGGGTTAAAATATTCATAGATGGTTGCTTTTGACTTTGTGAAGGCCTGCGGGCTGTTTCTGTCCTGTAGGAAGAGTCCACGAGAAAATTATTTCTCTAGCTAAAAGTCTCTTGTCAAAAAAACCCACCCCAAAAAAACCCCACACAAAAAAACCACCAAAAAAAAGAAACCAAACAAAAAAACCCCAACACTACAAAACCAGACTGTTTTGCATCTTAAAGTAACATGGCTTGTAATAATTTTCATCATAAAGCGTGTTTCTGAGCAGGTATTCCTTTGCAGCATTTGCAGCAAAATGTTTTCAGGATATTAAGGCAGAATATGGAAGAAATAAAGTCTAGACAAAGAAATAGTGAGGGACTAATCTCAACATCTCTGGGCCTAATAAGGTTGGTCTTGCTTTTCAGAAAGCAGACTGCCCTGAAGCATAAAACTGATTTATTATAACCTTGCAGCGTCTTACTGTGGTTTTTCGCCTGGTCACTTCAGGCTGCTGGGGTTTTTGGCATCTGTCTCTCTGCCTCGCACTGAATCCCTGAGGTCACCCTGTCTCGAGAGCGGAACGAAACAAGGGGTTTTTCGTGCTGCCTCGCAAGACGGAGGCTCCGAGACGCGATGCCCAGGAGCTTACCTGCTTTTACAGGCAGGATTTTCCTACTGTATGTGGCTCTGAAGTTCTCGATCTGGTCAAGGTATATATGGATGTGCAACTTGCTCAGTCCTCTGCCTTGATCCCATAAATGCCCAGAAGAGGAGGGCTCCTTTCTCCATCCATGCCAGTGGCCAAGGCAGCAGGGCTGCACTTCCCCTGGCCACCAGCCCAGGTTGGCCACGGGACTCATCCACGTCCCCAGAGATCCTCCTGGCTGTGGTCCTGGCCGCAGCTCACCCTGCGCCTGGACTCAGGGTTCCCTCGCCTGCGGTGGCACACGAGTTGAATGCTGAGCAGGATCTGCTCCTTCTGGTAGAGTCTGATAGCTATGCTGGTGCCGGTAGCTGTACCCCAAAATTACAAGTGCGCCCTGTGCAGGATGAGGTAAGGTAGATGGTCCCATGGGTCTGATGAGCAAGCAGGGAGGCTCTGCCCACTGCAGCAGTGAGTTCCCCGTGACATGCAGAACCCCCAGGTCTTCTGGTGGTCACTCCCGTGCAGTGGATGGGCAGAAACCGAAGCAGTTTTCCCCATTTCCAGGTCAGCTGCGCTTCTGGAACCCAGACGACCTGAATGCCTCCCCTGGTGCCTCACTGCCCAGCCCAGACTGGATAGAGGAGAAGCTGCAGGAGGTCTGCGAGCACCTTGGCATCACCAGGGATGGCCACCTGAACCGGAAAAAGCTCGTCTCCATTTGTGAGCAGTATGGGCTCCGAACGGCAGCCGGGGAGGTGAGTGGCCACATACGGACCCACTCGCACCAGCACGTGCTGCTTAGGTTTTAGTGTGGCCCCTGCAAAGTCTGTCCCGTGGTTGACCACAAGCACAAGTGCTGGTTAACAGGTCGCTACTTGGAAGGTGGCTTTCGGCTCCAGCTTGTGACTTTCCAACGAGTTCGTTGGCGTTGAACCATCAGACGTGGGAGGCTGGTCTAGTAGAGCTGACACCGTAGCGTGCGTGTCTTCTCATGCAATCGCAGGGTAAACTGGCATTTAAAAACATATCCTAGATTCCAAGCATGTCTCCTTAATCCCAGAAATCTTCTAGCTAGATGGTAAATAGGGGTTAAAATATTCATAGATGGTTGCTTTTGACTTTGTGAAGGCCTGCGGGCTGTTTCTGTCCTGTAGGAAGAGTCCACGAGAAAATTATTTCTCTAGCTAAAAGTCTCTTGTCAAAAAAACCCACCCCAAAAAAACCCCACACAAAAAAACCACCAAAAAAAAGAAACCAAACAAAAAAACCCCAACACTACAAAACCAGACTGTTTTGCATCTTAAAGTAACATGGCTTGTAATAATTTTCATCATAAAGCGTGTTTCTGAGCAGGTATTCCTTTGCAGCATTTGCAGCAAAATGTTTTCAGGATATTAAGGCAGAATATGGAAGAAATAAAGTCTAGACAAAGAAATAGTGAGGGACTAATCTCAACATCTCTGGGCCTAATAAGGTTGGTCTTGCTTTTCAGAAAGCAGACTGCCCTGAAGCATAAAACTGATTTATTATAACCTTGCAGCGTCTTACTGTGGTTTTTCGCCTGGTCACTTCAGGCTGCTGGGGTTTTTGGCATCTGTCTCTCTGCCTCGCACTGAATCCCTGAGGTCACCCTGTCTCGAGAGCGGAACGAAACAAGGGGTTTTTCGTGCTGCCTCGCAAGACGGAGGCTCCGAGACGCGATGCCCAGGAGCTTACCTGCTTTTACAGGCAGGATTTTCCTACTGTATGTGGCTCTGAAGTTCTCGATCTGGTCAAGGTATATATGGATGTGCAACTTGCTCCGTCCTCTGCCTTGATCCCATAAATGCCCAGAAGAGGAGGGCTCCTTTCTCCATCCATGCCAGTGGCCAAGGCAGCAGGGCTGTGCTTCCCCTGGCCACCAGCCCAGGTTGGCCACGGGACTCATCCACGTCCCCAGAGATCCTCCTGGCTGTGGTCGCGGCCGCAGCTCACCCTGCGCTCACCCTGTTTTCATAGTGTATGTGGCTCTGCAGTTTTCTGTGTGAAGGCTGCCATACCAGCGTGAGGCTGATGCAGCGTGCCGAGTAACTTTTTCTCCCTCTCTCTCTTTTTTTTTTCTCCCTCTCTCTTTTTTTTTTTCTCCCTCTCTCTTTTTTTTTTTCTCCCTCTCTCTTGTTTTTTTTCTCCCTCTCT